>CM029788.1:28181642-28749981 GCA_017562165.1 Ectropis grisescens
GAACTTTTATGTTAAAATGAATAGTGAATTTAACACTTGATATTTAATTTCTATAACCCTCCCGAAGATTGTAATGAAATGAAGAGAAAGAAGATTGTAATTACAGGATGTAAGTCTCCCACTTCAAAGTCAGTCAATGTGACGGCGCCACAGGTCATCCTTTGAAACACATTACCCTGTTACTTCCTTTTATATTCAAAACCTCTCCGTGAAATTAGAAATTCGGTCAAAACATCGGCCGTATGTTTTGTAAAGAGGGTCCGAAGCCAGTTTACCCTCTTTAAATAAAAATTGATGATGCGTGAAATCCGACAATGGTTTTGTTTTCTTACCGGAGTGAGGTTACCCATACAGCTATTAATTTTTCGCTTCATTTAATATTTTCATAAACGATATTTATATAATATAGGTGGGATGTGTTTACGTAGTTTTTAAGAATTATTTTGTAATTGTTATCACAAATACATACGGACAGGCATGGTCATGGTTATTACGAAAGCATGCATGCTTTTGTTTTTTTCGGTTTTCAGTTCGTTACTTAGTTTTTTCCTGTATCTGTCATTATATCAGTACGAAATGTGCGAGAAACATACACAGTACATACTCGTTTGTTAAATCGATTTTTGTTGTTGTTTAAACGTTGTTTGCTAATCTTAATCCGAATTATTTAATTTTAATACCTAATTCATAATTATAACGCTGTATGAATAATATTGTTGCAATTAATTATGTATGACTTGATCAAATTTTGTATTGACTTACCTAATGTAACAATTTGTTATAAGGTTAGGAAATATTTATATTTCTGTTTCTAAATAAAATTGGCAGAAAAAAATGGCAAAGAACTACCGACAGAAGTGAAAACGTATAACTCAGAATTTGGTAGCTTACTTTGGAAGCTACGCCGTGAGTGAAATCAGAGGGCGTGGCCATGAGCATAGCTATCTATAAATGCCAATGGGAAATGCTGACGCAGTTCTGGATGGCCAATAGCCGAGCGTTACGCTAAAATTCAATTCACAGCCCACGAAAAGTCTGTCTGTGGTACGCCGAAAAACGTTTTAACTTCAAAAAAGATGATGAGATAGAGTTAATTTTAATTTCCAGGTGGAAACTACACACTACTCCACATCTGACATCCCTTTCCCCGCAGTAGTGTTGTGCGACACTGAAGCTGTGTATACGCCAAACACCGAGAACATCACTACCTTATTGTAAGTTATTACATCAATTTGTTGTGACAGTGAAAGGAGAAGAAACGTCGAGGATAGAATTCAGAGGCGGATCAAGGGAGAAGTCTATGTGCAGCATATGACTAGGGTGGGCTGATGATGATGACGTCATAAGAAATTAGCGTAGTAAAAGTAGCTCAATATATGTTCCCACTGCCAGTACTTGGTGTCTTCTTCCGAGGAGCGAGTCAGGGTCATTATTCACTACGTTAGCAATGTTAGCATAGTGCAGTATGGATGACGCAACACCTTATACTTTATTCGAACATGCCGCCGTTCTTACGATGTTTTCCTTCACCGTTATATCATGTAGATCAGCTGCAATGTCTCCAAAATGGTTACGAAATCGAATTAGTAAAAATTGATACGCTTTGACGACGATGTTCATTGTATATGAATCTGAGCTTTAGATTTTAAAAAATTTCGAACAAAAGCGTCGTTGCAAAGTTTATTATACTTTTTAGTTACGAGTAAGAAATAATAAAAGAGAATAACTATGAATTTAATTTTTATCACATGATTATGTTCACTGACAAAGTCCCCCCAACACAGCTGTATTTTTTACAAAACCAGGTCTTTTCAACAGCGGTTTAAGATATCACCTACATTACTATATTTAGAAGCAGTTGAACGAGTAAAAAAATTACTCGTCTGCTTCTTGAAACCGGCAACGACTCCAGAAACATTAAAAGCATATATGCTCAAGAAAATCCACGTGCCGAGTATCACGTCGAGAAAATTGTTTTGAAGTAATAAAGAACTTTGACTTTGACTTATTTAAAAATTGTTATAATTCTTATGTCGTTTCCAAGTGTTTTTAATTTCAAATGGTTTGAATATATGCATTTTAATTGAATTGGATGGATATAATACACAGGATGCTGCGCGGCTACAATAACAGTCAGATAGCTGAGTTCTACCAAAGCTTCTCAGACGTCCACATGAACGACTACTCGCCACCCCTATACGTGAAGAAAATGCATCATATGTTGGATGACCTGGGATTCTCCTACAAGAAACTACTCTATATTGTGAGTGTTTACAGTTAAATAATAGACTTGTAAGGCTGACATGTGAAAACACAATATACGTTGCACGATCTAATACGACCTTGCCCTTTTGTCTATCGGAATGCTCGTACCTCAAAAAAGTGACATCGTTTCATGGTTGATGTTCCAAAGACACGAACAAAGAGATTTGACTCTACTTTTGTGCTAAGAACGTCAAAGCTGTGGAGGGAGGGTTTTTCCCGATAGTTACAATCTTTATTCCCGATAGTTAGAATTGATTTCTTCTAGGTTAACACGCTCCATTGTAGACCACATCATCGTTTTACATCAGGCGAGATGGCGGTCATGTGTAAACCTATAAAAGTAAAAAATACGTTCATATTCATTTACAGACATGTCACGCTACACACAGACGCAATTCGTTAACAATTTCAAGGTGCTCAGGGCAATCTATTGATTTATATCAATGACCAAAAAGGATTTAACGCAAACGTCCCACTCCGCTGCACAAACGTCGGTCGCTAAGTCGTCGCCAAATATAAGCATATCAGTGACGCGAGCATGAAAGTTTTCCCGTACAAATAAACACCTAAACGTGGAACAAAACTTTTCACATCAAAAATATGTAACAAACTTTCGTCACAAACTTTCGTAACAACAGACTAAATTACTAATTTGTCTAATGTTAGCTAACAACTCAGAAAGCAAATCAAACACAGCTTTAACCACTCGGAAATTATAATCAGCATTAAACATCGCTATTCAATCTAACGTAACAATCATTGTTATCAATCCTTAATAACTCTAATTTTTTATCCAACGTCTTGTTCTCACTACAAAGTTCTGATACATTTACATTCTCTTTGGCTCTGATGACAAAACAATCTAACCTTTTAAATCTAATTTTAACCAGTCATCAACTAAACTATTGTAGTAGGTGATGATGAAGAATAATAGACAGAATTCACACGGTGTAGTACTTCATTAGTATCCAAAGAAAATAAAATCGGACACAACACATAATATATGAGGGAAGAGATGTCGTGGTATAGCAGGCAGCTGTCCGATACTGTGACTCGTAATAGGTACTCTGTAAACGTTGTATAGGGCCAGGCAGCTGTCCGCTATATTCGTTAGAGTAGTCTACGAATGGATTGATCGGTCTGATTTGGTAGGATCGGTTTTCGATACCGCAATGGGCGACACATAGGATGTATGTCGATCGCTGGTTGACAAACGTTAGCGTGTTCTAATTCTACCGTGGCGCCATCTATTGACGTTCGCCTGAACTTAACTATTGTACACTTGTGTTATACTATTTATATTTTAAGCATAGAGTTTTTTGTCGATTTATCCTGACAACCTCTTTGGGCAACTTCTTATTTAAACCTTATACCTTAAACCTTACACTAGCTTCAATAAATAGTAAAGTACCTAATCAAAACAAATGCTACCTACATATTTGCATGTATTCGCGACGAGTTTGTTTCTAGAAATGAGATGGGTAAATAATTATTTTGCTGAACATAAGTATTTCTAGGAAGTGAACATACAGAAGTAACATCGCTGTTTGAAGATAAATACATGAAAGAGATTATGTCTCTGCAAACTGGCGTGGGAACATAAAAAATTGCTAATTACATTTTCCTAAAAGTTTATTTGTTGACTTGTAAATGTGTCAAACATTCTCAGTCCTTTGATTGTATGACTCGAAATCGAGATTTTCTGGTTTGATCTTTGTTAATTAACCCCACGCAAAAACGATGACAACCAGTGCGTGTGGTTAATGTAAAGTGATGGCTTATGTAACTTGACGTGGTACTTTACTGTGGGCCTCATAACAAAACTCAAAGTCGCACTCGCTTTGCGCGATAGAATCCGAAAAGAGGATATTTGCAAATGGACGAAAGGAGGCAACAAAAGTCAAAGATAAAGCAAGCTGAAGTGGGAATGGGAAGGCCACATCGCTTGCAGAACTGACAACCGATGGGGAAGAAAGATTCTCAAGTGGCCACCACGAACCGGAAGACGCAAAGTTGGACGACCTACCACTAGATGCACAGATGACCTCATAAAGGTCGCTGGAAACCGCTGGTTGCAGGTTGCGCAGGATCGTTAGTTGTAGAAATTTTGGGGGATGTTTAGCAGTGAACGTCTTGCAGCTGATGATGATAACGAAAAAGGATAGGGTGTTATAAGTTTAACGTGTCTGTGTTTGTGTCTGCCTGTAGTATTATAGCTTCTGAACAAATTAACTGATTTTGAATGATTTTTTTTTTCTTTGAAAGTTCAATTTTAGTTAGGAGTGATTCAAAGTCTGTTTTGCCCTTGCAAAACTATTATGATTTTTAAATTACTTTAAAAAACAAAGTTTTTATTCAGATGCATGTTTTTTTAAGTATGTTATGCAATAGCTCGTGTTTAGATTTTGATGATTATCTTTTGTTTGGTAGAAACTTATTTCGGAGATAATACCTATAATTAAAATTTTATCTAAATTACTTGAGTGCTTTTTTAAATTTAAAACTGTTAATATCGATGAAATTCGATATCTTACTGTCCCATTGGAGTAATGCATTTAGTTAGTCAGCCTTGTTAGTAGATATCACAAAGTTGACTAAAATTTGTTCAGTGTGAGTTTAAATTGATATTAGTGGTTTGATTTCTCTAAACAAAATAATGTTAGCTGCAGTAGGAATTAAAGTTTATTAGCTCCATGGTCCGTGAGCTTTGTCATTTAGGATCTTTTCTACGGTAATGTTAGCTGCATAATTACTATTTACTTGCAGTCATACTCGTGTCTTAAAATTTTTAACAGATAGATATCAAACTCTTTATTGAACACAAAAAAGTAATATTACAGTAAAACATTTATTAACTAGCGTCACAAATGACGACCTTAATGCATTCTCTTTTAGGCAACTTGCGATTTGGTTGGGGTGTTTTAATTTTTGTATTTAATGTATGCTTGTCTTCCAGTTCAAAAAGCCTTGCGAGAAGGTTCTATTGGAATGCTGCTGGAGGTCGCGTCCTCACAATTGCACGGAGATGTTCCGGCCGGTGTACACCGTGGTGGGATTCTGTTGCCAGTTCGACATCCCTTACTTTAAGTGAGTTTTAATATAGCATATTGTATATTACTAGGAGTACCCTTCGGTTTTACCCGCGCTGGTACCTTTATTTTCCCGGAAGGCTAATTCTGCCTGTCTCTATATCCTTCAATACAATACAAATCTTAATTGTAAAGAAAAATTAATCGGAACCAGATCAAAAAAAATGCTTAGTTTTCATTACAAAAAAAGTTCGGTGCTGAAACGTGGACACTGACAGTCAAAATGGTCCGAAAGCTCAAAGTCGCTCAGCGAGCTATGGAAAGGGCTATGCTTGGAGTTTCTCTGAGGGATTGCATCCGCAATGAAGTAATTCGTCAGAGAACTAAAGTCACCGACATAGCTCAGCGTGTTAGCAGACTGAAGTGGCAATGGGCCGGTCACTTCTGTCGCAGACCCGATAACCGTTGGGGTAAGCGGGTTCTGGAGTGGAGACCGCGAATCGGTAAACGTAGTGTAGGACGCCCTGAGACTAGATGGAGTGACGATATACGAAAGACAGCTGGTGGCGGTTGGAAGCGTAAGACCGAGGATCGGGCTGAGTGGCGTGTTATAGGAGAGGCCTATGTCCAGCAGTGGACGAACACGGGCTGATGATGATGAATTACAAAGAAAATACATAAGTTCATAGAATTAGCCTTTGGCTCCACACTAGGCTCGATGGCCCGTGCTGTGGAAGCCAGAGAACGAAAATAAAAACTCAGTAGGGTTTTCTCAAAATGTGATGGTTCAGTGATGTGTTTATGTGTAATGGTGTGTGAGGGTTATAATATAGGTAACTAACTATATTCAATTCCAATGCGATACATTGAGACAATACGATGTGATTGAGCTGCAAATATCATATAGCTCTATAATGTTTATAATGTACAGGACTTGATTGCAACCGCCGTGGTCACGAGAAGACTTCACGAGTCTTCTCGTGACCACGGCGGTTGTAACGCTGCCGAAACGTCGAGGTATTTAAACAATGAATTAAATCGTGATTAAGTCCTATATAGCTCTATGTTTATAGCTGTAAGAAAATATTGTATAGTTAAGATCTATGTTATTGAAATAAATTTTACTTAATCAAACTTTGGCCACTTCCGTCTGATGACACAATACAAGATCTCGAAAGATTCTAGTAAAATTTCGGTTTCCACGCGACGGTAAACGGTAAAATTTTATTTTATTTAACCTCAACTGTACCACTGTTGGGACAAAAGATTACGGCTGCGAAAATACAACGGAGTGTTCAGAGTTCAAACCGAGGAGCTCGTGATTGCCAGTTGCCGTTCTTCCAATTAATTGCACTAGCGGGAACTTTCCGTAAATTTATATTATATTAATAACGCCATCTACTTATTAGCAAGTAGTGGTAATGACTGTAGAATAAACTGATTTTCTGCGGTCACGCGTATGTTACTGACGCAAAAATTAAATAAAAACAATCTTTGAAGCAGATTGTATATCTTGTCAAAATTGTTGATAACTCGATTTACAAGTTTTTGAATTTTTCAGCGCACACCAACCAACATACCTAACATTGTTATAATTATATACAAAAGACAGATTGAAGACTGAATTGAGTTAGCGCTGGATTGGAAACAAACTCAAAGTAAAAATTAATTCAGCTCCGGCGCTTTCTGACACCTGTTGAATGTTTTATAGAAGTGCGAACATTTTACTTCAGTTCAGAGTGAAGGATATATTTATGAAGACAGTTAGGAGTTAGAAATTGTCCGTAATCCATTTGCTCGGAATTCTAGCTGCTACAGAACCTAAAATTCACAAACCTACCTATGTAATGCTGAAACCCTAAATCTTCTGGTATTGCCATAACTTGAGACAGATTTGCCGATTTTCTTCATCTTTTCAAAATGTGTTTTTTGCAATAATTTATAGTAAGTTCTTACAAACAAAATTTAGGAAAATTGCTCAGAATCTTACAAAATGTAAGCCGTCTAAAACAGTGCATATGTCGGCTTGGCACACCTTGGTAACTATATTACACCGAATGACGAAAATTTACAAAGTTTACTTTGCGGTAGGACTTTTAGCGGGAAAACAATTTTGTTTGGTATTTTTATTTGAGAAGGTATACCCATTAATTTGGTTTTAATGACGTCTGCTCGAACCGGTCTTTATTTTGAGATAAACCACGTTAAAATTAAAGTTCGTTCATATAGAAAAATCGTTAAATTAAAATCGAAAAAAAAGTTTTTGGTGGGAAAATGGTCCCGAAGTATTGAAAAATTAAAAAAAAATACATTTTATCACCAAGTTCAGTTTTTTTTATTTTTCCGTATTTGTTGTATTGTATACAATTAATTTAAAATATAAAATCACTGTCTTCGAAAAAAATCCACACAAGTGTAAAAATTGTTAGCTTACATTTCAAGCACAGTAATTTAAACAAACGATACCGCCCAAAGCGTCTTGAAACGCTCTTGAGAATAATGGACTTAGACAGGTACAAGTAACGCGGCACTTCATATGTCGAAGCGTAAACAAACGCACTTAGGTAATCTGACACCCGTTTACCCGCTAAAATTGTAAAAGTGAGTCGCAGAAAGTGACGCAAGCGGATATTCTTATTTATATAATATGAATACATTAAATTCTATATTTTACTGTAACTTTAGTCTCTTTATTTATATAATCATTGCTAAGCACGTTTACCAAGCTCCCTAATCAGAATGATACGAGTACCCTCAACGAAAAAAAAAAAAACTATAAAACAAAACGCTATTATCCCTTGGTCATCACATCGAATACAATATTCATAGGTAAGATAGGTGACGTTTGTCAGCTAGTATGAAAATACAATCCTCGGTCTGGTTTGTTAATTACTCCTCAAATTTAATGCCCCTAGTGGTCATCGCGAGCAACATGGCGGCTCTTGATGCAAATTCAACGCGTGGTAGTTTTTGGATTTTTTCATTAAGTTTTAGTTGATTGTGTTCCATTTTACATTAAACTGTAAAACCCAAATGTTGTATGATTGCAAATGCGTATGTTTGTTCCATCCTATCTTTGCTACGGTTAAACTTTTTTTGAAATTGACCTCAGTAGTCTCACTGCTGGCCAAAGGTATCCCGAAATTCCCTCCACTTAATTCGAAGGGGGCGGGTCATGTAAGCAGAATGCACCTCACTTGGTGGGTCAGGGTTTCTACAAAGTAGACGCCATCACTTAGTTGACCCAGTGACGAAAAGAAGAGCTCGGAGCGTATAAAAATATTGGATGGTGAAAGCTCAGGACAGCAAATTAGAATTAAATCAAATACGTAGCTGCTCAAAGCTTTTATGCCCCTTTTAGGACCAAGAATTCTAAAACCCGACTAACTTAACTTTGCGATTGTTTTTTGCCGGAAAAACCGGGTAGTGTGTGTTTAGGCTGGATTAACATTATAAGCTATTTTTATCTTGTTGAAGTTAAGCCACAGTCAACATGGTGAGGTGACTCTAGTCAAATGATAATAATAATTATTAATATTGTTTTTAAACTTTCGCGATTTGTTTATAAATATATAAATGATATAAATGTTTATATAGTACCTACGGGGCTTAATGACGAATAATTCATTGCTTAAATACCTCGACGTTTCGACAGCATTACAACCGCTGTTGTCACGAGAAGACTCCGATCTTCCGGTCTTGCCGTGGTCTGCTCGTGAACACAGCGGTTGTAACGCTGCCGAAACGTCAAGGTATTTAAACAATTAATTATAAGTGATTAAGCCCCGTAGGTACAATATAAATATAATAATTATTAAGCCCTCGGGTTTTTAAAATATAACAACACCTTTTGTAAAAACGTTTCAGAAAACACGCCAGCACAGATATCAACTTTGTGGCTGGTGTGCAGATCACTGAGGCTTTGGACGTCATCGTCAATGGAACTAAGACTTCACCAGACGGAAAAGTATCTGATGGATTGACTTGGGTAAGTATTATGAAAGAAGAATAAATAATTTATCAAGAAAGTTTCGAGACTATCCGTAGCTACCAAAATCAATATCATTTCATGGTTGATATTGACCAAACCAAAAACTTGAGCAGGGGTTTGACTCCAGTTTTGTTATAAAAACACCTAAAGGTATTTTCTTATTGATGCAATCTGGATATTCAAATTTTCAAGTCGATATTGTTTTTTTCTAAATCTACATGTGACTAAATCATGGCAGTGGTTAAAATATTTTAAATTGCAAAGTCAAAGTACTTTATTCATAAATGTATAATTTACACGTCAGTTTTAGCTAACATGCGGTTTTTCAAATCTTCTTACGATATGTATAAAACAACTCAGGGTTGATGATGGCGATCAGGTTGAGGTGGTTGCACTTCAACGCAAATAGTTTCCCTCTGTGTAATAAGATTGAGATGGTTGATGAGAATCAGTTCGGTAGCACTAGACAGCCGTTAATCCATTACAATGGATCCAAAATGGTGTATGAGAGCTTCATATACGATTAAGCGCCTAAATCTGTCTTGTCCAAATCAATTTCCTACAACTGAAGCCATGATGTTCATTCTAGCCTTAAAAAGTACATCTGCAGCGTGTACCAGAGTCTCTCTGAGTTATTGGGCTACTTCAGTTGACGTGGTGTTATTGCGTTTTTATTCAAATTGAAGTGTCTAACTAGTATCAGGACACATTGTAAAATTGTAAATTCAATTTTGACTTATTTAGTTTGTGTGCTGTAAATAAAAAGTTAGTTAGACCTACATTTTCATACATTTAGATTTAATTTAGATATATAGTCTTTCTATACCCGAGAAATCTAGTGGCCCATAAAATTTTTGGCATTTACATGTTGAAGAATGTGGTCATGAACCATTCATCCAACAGTCCATCTTGGTGGACTGAGCAATTAATACATCGCCATTGTTTAACGTTATCAAAAATTTTAATTTGCCGAGCCGCCTCGTCTTTTTTTCATCCAGTGCCTTTATGAACTTTCTGAAGTGAAAGCTTCCATAATAATTATACTGCCTTGTTCTCATAGTTTTTCTGAAAATGTGTGTAGTGTTATTGTTGTATAAAACTAATTTTGCGTCCCCAAGCAACGATCAAAAATATTTTCGCTTCCTACCGCAACTATAAATATTGCAAATCTTAAAATATTCTCCTTTAGTACTCTTCACTCATGTTACAGCTAGAAATTCAAATTATCAGTTTCTGGTAAAGTTTGATGCCCGAAAATTTAAACGTAGTGAGATTGCCTAATCTACCCTATAAATAGTTGCCTATAGTTTCTAAATATTTTTAGTTACTGAAAACATTTGTGAGCTTGTATCGTTTTTTTTTTATAACTTTTATTCTTTAAACAGTCTCAAGCCAGTTTTGAAGCTGCCTATACCTAGAAAATGTTTATTCCCAGATGTACGTCTTAGATTTGAAAGACCGAGTGACCCTGATCGACAGCGCGATCCACCTCACGTCGTCAGCGTACTTCGACGTCAACGTCTATCTCTGGGCGATCGACTCTTCCAGCTACGTTAAAGCTCTTGGCTTGCACGAGAGGAAGTGCATATTGGACACTGTAAGTTACACACACAGTTATATCACAAACTTTGTACACACACCCACAGATATTGTTCCAAATTTAAACCCGATCCGTTCAGAAGTCCCAACGTGATTTAGCAACAAACATCCAAGCTTTGACACTTTCATATTAGTAGGATGCATAAGATCATGATGATTATGATTAGTAAAATTTTGAATCAGCTCTCGTCTCGTTTGATTACGGCTCATTAAAACTCTGATAAAATGCAAGTTTTTAAGTTTTCCTGTATTCTGGAGCACAGTAAAAACTTAGAAATTTCGACTCAAACTTATTAGTTACTCAGAAAACCAGACAAAAACTTGATACAATTTTCCCATTTTGGGTTGGGAACAGGGTAATAACTCTGTCAATAACAAATTTCCTAGCGCCGATTTATAAAGCAAAGAGACAGTGCTGGTCTTCTTCTAGCATTCACAGGAATAAATTTAGCTACTAAATATGATTTTCGGCAAGTTGCGACTGAAATAACATCATTAATCATTCACAAATTTAATGTATGGCAAACTGCTAATGAGACTACAGAGCTAACACAACCCTTGTCAATCAAACGCGTAACAAACCGTCCCAGTGGAATATTATATTAACTTAAATATCCTAATAACATACTCGTAGCATAGCAACGTACGCAGCCCACTTTTTGTCCCACAGCTGAGAATCGAGGCATTCTCTTTTCTTGGAAGGAGAAGAGGAAAATAGAGGGAAGTTGGGTACATTTAAAATCTAATTCTAGTGCTCGTCTGTAGAGCCGATCACTACCGGTTGGGATTCCGCTATTAATCGACTCGACATCGAGTGTTTGCCTGATTGCCTTTTGTCATTTTGCCATTGTGAGAGCCTCCACAACGGCCGCATTTCTGTCTCTGATGGCCATCTGTAGGTTGAAATCACATACTTTACAAAGAAAAGAGTCAATGCCAATGGCAATGCAATAAACCACGACAGTCGCTAAGTGTCAGGTGACGCATGATAATGAAAATGTCATGAGCATATCCTCGAAAAATTGTCAAGGACCAGTATCTTATAATGTTCTAATGTAATAATCTAATTCATTTGCTTTTGCACAGTTAGATTAAACACTGGAACAGCGCATAGCACATAGGATTTTTATCACGGAAAAAGAAACTGTGTGGGTAAAACCACAGGACACTGATGGTATGCCATATTCATCAACTCGTTCAAGCGTAATAGCGAATTATAATATTGGCTGTAGCTCTTGAGTTTATTTTTGCCAGTAATTGCCTTATATCATGTATGTTATGATATTATATGTTATTAATAAAAATAATGTTTGAACAAACATAAAGTACCTAATATTATTTCGTGATGAGAGGAAGTAAGATGCTACGCATTGAAAACAAAACAAAGATTATGAGGCAACCGTCGAACATTCATTACATTTTATTATTAAGGAAATATTACTCAAATCTTATCTTATCTTGTCTTGTACCTTTAAACGACCAATTCTTGTAGGTATATAGAATCTGAATCTCGGAAACGGCTCAAACGATTTTCATGAAATTATGTATACAGGGGGTTTCGGGGACGATAAATCGATCTAGCTAGGTTTTATTTTTTAAAAACATCATTTTATGCGCGTTTTTAGACAATGAAAAACTCATACAATGTCTTTAGAATACGATAACTTATTTCACCGCTGTTCTTTAAGTATAAATGACTCTGACGGAATAGGCTCGCCTTCGGAGTCAAGAGGCCCCGGTTCGAATCCTGATGGTTACACTCGGGACTTTTCTTTTTTTCTGAGAAAATCTTATACTTAGAGCCTTTTATAAGCGCATTTAATTCGTATCTAAGTAGGTCCAAGTAAGTCATCACTACGTAATTCGTACCTGCTCAAATATCATTTAAAAAACCCGAGCAAGGCTCGGTCAACCAGGTACTTTGATTTATCATAGAAATATTATAAAAATAAAAGTTTGGATGTTCGCTGCTCAATTGATCCGGACCCCTAAGCGGATCGGAAAAAAATAAACACAGATAACGAGTATTATAGTCTGGAGCGTATATTTCTTTAAGTCGGGGAAATTACAAGAACGAAAACTACACAGCTAAAACCGTGGGACGCTGTTAGTTATCTATCTATGAATATTTGAATAATAAATTAATTTTTTGTTAAGATTTCAAAATGAACACTTTGAAGAAGTTTACAAAAAGGTCATTCAAGTAATTTCAAATCAAATTCAAATTAGGGATTTAACCTCGAATGTAAGCTGTAAATTGGTATTAACCTTTGTTTTGTCGTCCTAAATGTTGCCTTAGAGGTCACAAATGCTATCGTGTCCGCGTTTAAGATATAGAAGCTTAAAAATTTTAAAAATCGGTTTCTTGCAAATATCTGGCTCCCTATCGCTTAGATGTGATTGCACTATTTATAAAAGTTTTAAAGTGTCAATTTTTCAACAACTTTTGTTCAATTTTTTTTTCCATACCGTCAAAATAGAACTTAAATTATTTATTAGATATGAATACTATGGTGAGTGAGTAACCGTTAGTTTTTCGGAAAACGAAATTAATAAAAATACTTTTGTCTGATTTCAAAGAGGAAAATTGTGTTCGCTGTCGAAGAGAACATGACTGAGTACAAATATACTTATTAAGGTAGCGGTTCGCTCGGAGACCGCGACCAGAGACCGCAGTCTCAGCGCGAACTGGCGCCCATACAATTCTATAGAGTCAAGTGCCTGTCGCGGTCTCCTGTCGCGGTCTGAGCGCGAACTTCTTTCTACCTTTAGACATACAATATTATCACAAAAAACCAGGTTCGTGGGAGTTATAGGTATAACCTAAGGGCCTTCATATAACACTCAGGGATTACGTACGACGTTAAAATATTTTTTATACGAGTAGTATAAATTTTACGTTAAATTTTGCATATTGGATGGCTTTGAAATGGTTACACGATAATTATATGCGCGAATAGATTGTTCTTTCTGTTTAAATAATATGTAATGAACTGTTGCATCTTGCTGTGAAATGTTTAGAAATATGAGTTGAGTTGAGTTTGAGTTTGACGTCGTCGACGTTAAAACAACGTGACATTGGCGAAATTGTGAGACTAATCCACGAGTCTGCTTAAAAATACTCAGGATATTTTTTTTAGTTTTAAATATTTTGTGCGTGTAACTATCATTGACAATAATTTATGCCATTCTATTCTATTTATTAACATCAGGCGAAATAGCGGTCAAGTGCAAAGTGCAAACATATTGTCGAAAACACCACCATTTCGTCGCTCTGGGGTCTTCAGTGAGCGAATCACATCCGCAGCTGATCTTTATTCTACAGGATCCAGGCATCGGCGTCAGCTTCTACCAAGGATGCCTGATGCGGTTGATATTGAAGAAAGTTGTGAGTGAGTGCAAATGTTTGCCGTTTGAATTCACAGGTAATGTAGACGTATGGATAATATGTAGACAAAGTCAAGTTCTTTATTGATAAATGTAAAATTTATAAGCCAATTTAAAAAAAAATGAGCATAGGTACGAAGAGTATACATTTTTAAAGTTTAAATTGAACAATTTATTGTACGATAATAAGTAGCGTACAAATAATATTAAAATAAATGTATTTATTACAATTGTAATGAACAATGTCATTTTTTCACAATTTAATTGTGAGGTTGCCATCACTATTTAAAAACTCGCTTTAACTATAAAAAGTTGGATCGATAAGCCAGCTTCTTAATCGGTTTGAAGCTACCCGAACGGTGCTGATTTAATATTAATATATTTCATTTAAGCTCTTTTTGTGTGGGTAAATACATTTACATATCCTACCGACTAAGCTCCGCACAAGTTTCTATAGCCTTAGCTTGGTGGCACAGTCGCGGTGCCGCTGTCGCAATTACGATGACTTTACGACTACCATCGCCCGTTTCGCGAAGAAACGACCACCGCATTTGGCTCCAGTGACGTATGGGAAACCAGCGGTGCATCATCTCCTCATGAATGTTTATCCCTAGTTGGTTCATCCCGATCCATTTGACTCTTTTACTTCCCATCAAACCATAATACTTCCATTTAACCCTGAAATACTTTTATTGAACTCCAGATAACCTCCAATTTTTTCCATTTTGCCCTCGACACGTGTCTCTGGGCTAGCAACTTCACTTTTCTTGTCCGAGTTAGGTTTCTCTGATATAAACAAGAACAAAATTAAAAAAAATCACTAACACCCGACTACCTCAGATTTGTTATCTGTACAACATTCTACTAGTCTAGCCCTTTCATTTGATACCCATATTAGGAGTTGTGAAAAAGAAATGTATTTCGCCATTTTGTGGAAGCGGCCATCTTGGATTTGAAATTTGATATAGTGCAATGTATTCTACTACTCAAACCCTTTCGTTTGATACCCATATTGAAGTAGTAGTGAAAAAAATAATATAATTCACTATTTTGTGGTGGCGGCCATCTTGAATTCGATTTTTTTATAGTGTATAGTGTTCTACTAGTCAAGCCCTTTTATTTGATACCCATATTGAGGTAGGTTGTAAAGAAATATTTTGTCCGCTATTTTGTGGAGGCGGCCATCTTGAATCAATATTAACCAAACACAGCTAAGAACATCCGCACAAATATTAACTTTCAAATAAAAAATGCATCGAAATCGGCCCATCCGTTTGAGCTCTACGGCGCCACAGACAGACACACACACAGACAGACAGATCGACATCGACGTCAAACTCATAACACACCCTTTTTGGCGGGGTTTAAAAATGTTCGTTTGGGATAAACAGATTTCGAGGCTATTACACATAATATCTTATACCTTTATACGACCAATTCTTGTAGGTATATAGGTATAAATATATATATAGAATCTGAATCTCGGAAACGCATCGAACGATTTTCATGAAATTATGTATACAGGGGTTTCGGGGTCGATAAATCGATCTAGCTAAGTTTTATTTTTTTAAACATAATTTTATGCGCGTTTTAGACAATGAAAACTCCTACAATGTCAATAGTATACGATAACTTATTTCGCCCCTGTTCTTTAAGTCTAAATGGTTCAGACGGAATATGCTCGCCCTCGGAGTCAACAGGCCCCGGTTCGAATCCTGATGGTTACACTCGGGTCTTTTCTTTTTGTTCTTTTTTTTTCTGAGAAAATCTTTTATTTAGAGCCCTTAATAGACGCATTTAAACCGAGTAGAGCTCGGTCAACCAAGTACTTACATCTTAAAATACGAGTATGTCGAATAGTTTCAATTGAATAAAGTTTATTTTGTAATATCCAAGAAACTAATACCGAAAGGTCTTGCCAACTTTTATAAAAAGAGAACAATCTCAGAAATCCATTCTAAGATTTAAGAGACTACTTAGTATAAAGGGTTCGGAGAGCCAAGAATGTTTGAGGATTCGTTCTATTTTTTTCAAAGATTTAAGTAAACGAAAAAACAAATGCTGAAATTTTTTGGTACAATATAAACGTTGACGCAGTGTTATTACAATATACAAATTAATAAAATTAGATTATCTGAATTTAATATCAAAGTATCAGCTATTTATTAAGTTCAAATGAAAGTATACACAATCCCTATTTCTAAAACACTATTTTTAAATTTTTGTATGTCTGTTTATCTGTCTGTTCCGGTTAATCTCCGCAACGATTGGACCGATTTTGACGTGACTTTCACTACCAGATAACTGATCTTTTAATGCACAGCACAGGCTACTCTTATTTGAAGAAAATAAGGTCGGCTATGTGAAAAAAAACTCCTAAAAAGCGGGCGAAATCGCGAGCACAGCTAGTCAAGAATGAAACTCAAGTCACTAACATCGTGTTAACAAATAGCGAAATATATTGCGCATGTAATATATTTCTCGGATAAAACAGATTAAATTTAATCCTACTAATAAAATAAATGTCAAAATTTGTATGTTTTGGATCTTTGTTCACTCAATAACGTCGAAACGTCAGAACGAATCTAGCTAAAATTTGGTTAGACTATAGTCACATGTAATCTAAGAATATAAAGGCTACTATTTACATCGAAAAGATAACAAATCAAATGTATATATAACTAGATGTCCGCTCTGGCTTCGCCCGTGGTACATATATAGCACTCATTGGGATCCCGTACAAATCCAACGGTGAAAGAATGACTGAAATCAGTTTTGTCTTTCCTGAGAATATCGCTTTCAAACAAAAAACCTCATAAGCTTACCTGCTACGCCACCTGTCGGAAAGTAGTCGTACCTACTCATATTTAGCAAAGGTTCAATGACACATGCTCTCATGTCAAAGCACGGTACGAAACTCTCAAAAAGGAATATTTATTCCCGTTTTTGTTACAGTCTTGATTCATGCTCCGCTTCTATGGATAGTAGCGTTATGTTCTATAGCCTATAAGCCTTCCTCGATAAATGACCTATACAATACACAAAGAATCTTTCACTTCGGACCAGTAAGTTCAGAGATCCTAGCGTTCAAACAAACAAACAAACTCTTCAGCTTTATATAATGTATAATGGATAGAAAAGGCACTATCTAATTTATTATTTCATTTTCTAGCGAAACAGTTGGGTGTGGGTGATTACACGGCGTGCACGTGGGAACGCCTCAATTGCATCTACCAGGAAATCGGTAAGACATAGTCCCATATACATTTTATCAAAATCAGCCTAAAACTTTTCGAAAAATCAACAAAACTTTAAAATTAACATACATACATAAGTCGACGATATTTTCGCTTACTCCGAAACCCCGGTGTTTCATTGGAAGTGTATTTAATTCGTTTCATAAAGTTCATGAAAGTAGAATGTGCGAACATTACTGTGTTCCGATTTGAAAGGCAATGTTTTCAGAGAAATTATAGGGCTTAGAGATATAACATCTTAGATCTCTGGGTGACGAGCGCAGCGTAGTGCAAGGTAATGAATGATTTGGACTCTTCATGTTCCAATATTTGCGTGTCACTGTGCTGTTATATAGCAGGCATTTTCCTTACCACCAGGCACATGTCATGGTCGTCTCGTCACTCTATAAAAAAAAATGTCGGACTTTGATTTTAAATTTCAATCAGGAAACTGTTATTACGTAGAAAATGATTTTTTTTGCCCCTTTTGGGTATATAATTCCTCGAGAAAGAAGACCTCGATTTTATCTTCATACGTCTCAAGTATTACATACCTCGTAAATAAATCAATCTATCAAAATTAAATCAATTCCCTCCGATTCAGTCCCAGGTAGAAATGGAAATATATCGATCATGTGGTAAGTAACAATACAGCATGATACGAGGTGAACCGATCAACCAACAAAAAGGCACGTAGACAAAAATCTAAATTGGGAAGACAGAGAAACAAAAAATTGACACGCGTAACCCAGATCTGAGTCACAGGTCTACCCCCAACTCTCCTGATTTGATTTGTGACGTCAACTGCCAATTTGGTAACGCCGATGAAATCAAAACAACTACATCTAGACACAGATTTCTAAACAGATGAAACCTTCGTGAACAACACTGTGAGGCCAGTCATTAGTTATGTATGCGTGACAGCTCTCACAGACGTTGTCAAATTACTCACGTTGGTGTGCGTGTAATGTTCCCAGTCTTAAGAAAAAAGTCCCACTATTGTTGAGACGATTTTCTTAGCATTCCATGGATTCACCGTGCGGGTGCCGGGTCCATCGTGTGGCAGAGAGAGAAAACCCGAGTAGACCCCGAGACTTGTGACTCGGGCGTAGGTTTAAGGGGCCTCTTTCTGACGTACATCAACACTCACCTTCACTACTCGTCTTTCTTTTCCTGCCCAGCCAAATCTGATATGAGCCTACTAGTGCAGCTTTAGATACTCATTCTAGTATAGAACTTACTGCACTTCTGGATAAGCCAAGGTCTTTCAGCAGGTTATAGAGATTTTGCTGGTATACCTCTCGCTCCCACTTCTACAGCGTATAAACTAACTACATAGCCGTTTTTGTTAATTCGTTTAGGAGGTCGTAATACTTATTTTGTTTCATCGCGTGGTCTTTAGGTATGTTAGTTTCCCACGGTACGGTAAGTTCTACAAGGACTATGCGTTTTGTAGCTCTAGAAAAAAGGAAAATGTCCGGTCTGGATGACGAAACACCCACATCCTCTGGGATTTTGTAGTGCTTTTCATACGTGTCCATTAAAATAGTCCAATCAGGTGCTGTACCCAGGATTGAGTAAGGCTTGTTCCTGGAGTTTGATGTTGAGCCTTCTTTACAAAGTTAATTTGTCTTTTGTTTGTCGTCAATCCTTTTGGGCTCTAGCTACTGAAAGGCTCATGGCTTCACGTATGATTTCAAGTACTCTGTCATGGCGCCGTGAATAATGACCCCCATTAAGGAGCATCTTGCATCCCACCAATATGTGCCTTAATATGTGTTTATTAAGCCTTGGAAATTTTCACGTATAATAAACGCATAAAACATTATTTTTAAATAATTTATTATTACACCGATAATATATAATGCAAGGATTTCTTCTTAATAACTTGCTCCACAAAAAAAGAGACAGAAACGTAATTGAAAATTATAGACCTATTAGCCTCATGTCAAACATTTACAAATTTTTTTCAAAGCTGATCCCAAATAGAATATCAAGGACTATAAATTAAGAACAGCCTATTGAACAAGCTGGTTTTAGAGCAGGGTTTTCAACTATTGATCATATGCATGTATTAAAACAGTTAATAGAAAAATCTCAAGAGTATGGGAAAGACCTATACATTGCATTTGTCGACTACAATAAAGCTTTCGACTCAATCAAACACAATCTGCTCTGGGAGGCTCTAATTCAACAAGGAGTAAGAAAGAAATATGTTCGTATTATTAAAAATATATATATGCTAACAGCACTGCACAGATCAAGTTAGAATCCACAGGTCATAGACGAGACGTTTTATAACGGCGAGGATTTGTTCTTGGCATTGATTCACATTAAATAAAAAAAATAACGATTATAAAAATAGGGCTTAAAATTGAATTATACAATGTTCATCAATAATTTGGTCTACGAGTATCTTCAAAACAAAATTAGAATCTATATTTTACCTTAACTTCAGGGAAAATAATTTCAATTTAGTAAAGCAACACTGACCTATTTTCGTTGAGGTGTTGTGTTTCTATTCATCAATCGAAATAAAATCGTCTAAATTATATAAATACCAGTAAAAATATTCAAACTTTTCTATGAAATTTCCTTTTTTTATTTTTGGGAACAATGTTTGCAATGTTTGATGACACAAGACGGCATAATCTTAAACAAAACATAAATCACACGGGACTCCCGTACGAGACGGAAGTCAGTTTCGTACTGACTGGAGTTTGTATTTGCTTTTGGCGTTTAATATTTGCTTTCCGGACCTAAGGATCTGTGTTCTGCACGTTCCATCTGCCTTTTGTTTTAGAAATCTGTGCATCTAGACTACAGGCCCGTGAACAAAATGTATGGGTCAAATGAACCACCAGGAAACCTATGTCGGATGATAGAAGAGTATAAAATAATAAGATTGAGCATCATGCCGTCACTTGAAAACTGCGTGTAGGTGAAGAAAGGGGGTTGCAAATCTCGATAATTTCTCCTTGTCACATGATATATATATATACTAGCTTTTACCCGCGACTTCGTCCGCGCCACATATTTATTAAAGTAATTGAGGCAGTACCTACTCGTATGTCTACTACCATACAAATTCACGTTTCCTAATCAAAATCGGTCTAAGTCAAAGTTTTATATTTATTAATAAATGTACAGCTTACACGGCAAATTACAAAAAAAAAACTATGTTCTCAAAAAATTAATCAAAAACAGACTATAATTTAAAATCATATTGGGACGGTCCACCAAATTTTATTAGAGTCTATTAGTAGATATCGCTCATCTAGTACTACAGAGACGTAATTGCCATTTTGCAAATTTCACAGGAGAGCAATTTAAAGATTTTTTCAAAGTTCTTTTATGTTTTAAAAGTTCAGTTTATATGATTTTCAACTGCAACTAGGATATTTTGGATATTTAGTTATCTAAAAAGAGTATGGTAACAAAAATAAATAAAAATATCAAGTATGACTATAAAAAAAACTACATTAAGTGATTCGACACACACATTTACGTCTTTGTTGCATTGAAAATGTTTTAATTTGTAAGTTACGACATAAAACATTAGTAAACTTCAATTTATTAAAACACAAATCTAAATCAAGGTAATCATTTATTACAGCTAAATTAAATACTGAAAAATTAACATTACTTAATGGCACGTAATTCACAGCTGCATTTGTATTTTTATCCATAAAATAGTACTTACTGAATAATTAACAGTCTTTTTAATATTTACGTATTGGTACATAAATCACAGATTCATTTTGTTATTTTTATACTTATATTAATTATTATAAATATAACTCAAGGGTATTGCTAATCACAGCATTCCCAATAAAATAAGTATTTTATGTAGCTTACAAATATAGTAGGAACTCAAATAATAGAATATCAAAATAAATGAAAAATGAAACGTAACAAAAATAACGCTCTTCTAAGAAAATAAATCATCGTATCAAAGTAAACCTTATTCTCCAAAGGGAAAAATAACCTAAAAAAATGAGTTTGCTTAATCTAAGATTGAATCATAGAAATATTTATATGACGCTGGAACAACAAGTTTTCTATTAAAGACAACAAATCTTTTTGCTTTGCTGTGTGCAATTGAGATCCTAGAAAGATATGCGGGTTTTAGTGACACATCACGAATAGTGGCTCTCTTCGAGGTCTGCTGGTTTTGCGTCCAGACCCAGTTCTCGGCTTGATCAGAACCTTCGTCCAAGCTTCTGCTTCATCATAAGAAGTTTTGTACTCGTAAGTGTCACTATTCTTCAAGAACCGTATCATTTTGACTTCGGTTAATTTCATGGTCTTGCCGTCTATCGTTTTAGTAGTGTTAATCCCTATTTCTTCAGCCAGTACCTTCAGATCGATGAAATCATCGTAGTTAGGCTCTTCTACTTTGAAGGGCTTGCCAGTTACTTTTGCATTACGTATAAGTTGTACGTATTGGCTTGGTACATAGATTGGACCCGATTTTTTAACCCTTTTTATTGATTTCTCAATAAGAGAGTGGGCATTATCCCCCTCATTCTGTGTATGACCACGAATGAGAAATTTATGGGTCACCGAGTTTAAATTCAGTGTTGATACAGCGTAAAAATACATCGCGAGAATATATCTGTAAGAAATAAACATAATTAATGATAAATTAAATTTTAAAAGTCGAACACTCTTTTCTAAAGCAAATTGTGATAAATATATACTTGGTTTTTTTGCTGACCACAACAGTTGTCCGAATAAAATATTATGTCACTGTTTGGATGAGCTTCTGCAATGTTTGCTAAAAATTTGTAAACGCATGTTCCTATTTCGGTGGATCCACGGTTGCCCAAGGCTTCATGCCAAAAATAGCATGTTGTGCTTTTATGTTTGCACTCCTTTGATATTGAAGAAAGCTGCAAAAGCATGCCGCATGAAGTAGGTACCGCCCTTTGTGCCGCGCGCACCGACGAATCGAGTGTAGGGTTGTCACTTTCTCAACAAGTTAGACTATAACCGGCGCAATGACCCTACTTACCTACCTACAACTAAACTTATAGGTAATTACATAACTATAATAATAATATAGGTGCGCTTTTTTATTACTACTACGGGAAAATATTTATATTTTTGTTCGTTAACGCGGGCGAATCCGCGGGCCACAGATAGTTATTATAATAATACTTTATGTATTTTCGTATTTGGCAATTTTATAAGTAAGTACCTACAGGTCGCGCCAAATAAGTTTGCGTGTGTGTGTTGCGTGAGTTGCGTCCCGCGCCCGTCTCCTTCATCCCGTCTGAGATATAATTCCTACCTATTTAAAGCACAATAAAATAATAGTACATACTACTGCGCACTTAAACGCTAATTAGTTAAGTAGGTACCTACTTACAATATAAGCAAAGGTATAAATCCATCGAAATAGAATATTAAGCAATGCTTATTCTATTTTGATGTATAAAACGCATTTTAATAATAGGTAAGTATAAATAAATAACCTAAGTATGTAGTTGTTTCAAAATAAATAAGGAACACTTTATAGTTCGTACAAACTCGTTATAGGTATAGGTAAGTAAGTGACTAGTACCTACATAATACTACCGAATAGATGATTGTACTTACTATTACGTTGCTAGTATCTACCTAAAGGCTTTGTTTCCAATTATTCAATAAATTAACTGTGTAGGTAGGTACGTATAGGTCCGCGCCCTGATAACCCGCAGACTATCTCTGATACAAACAGTTGTACCTACTTATAATATTATTGTAGTGCAATTTTGACACAAAGTACAGTCATTTTATTGAGCTGTTGTGCTACAATGACTCTAAATACTATCACGTCATTAGTTCATTTTAACCTAAAGAGATATGATGGTTCAACACCGACACAAAATACATGTTGTATGGCTCACAAAATTTAATAAATCTGTTGCTACAAACACTCAATATACAATTGCGGCATTGAGGGTCTCAATATTTATTTTTCTGGTAATACAAAGACATAAAATACATTTACGGCACTGTAGTTCTCAATGATGCATTTTGTCTCAGAATTGCAGAGACATAAAATACATTTACGGCAATGTAGCAATCAAAGCTTTTTATTTATTTGGTGCTACAATGCCAGAAAATACATTTACGTCGTTTGGCACTTAGAAATAGAAAAAAATGATTGTCATAATTACCTTTACGACGACGTTGCACTCTGACACGACCGACCGTCACGGGGAGCCCCGCGCAACTGACAAATATGGCGCCGTTGCACTCCGGGCGAGTCCATTTTCGTACCAATGCAACAAAGACAGTGGCGCTGTCTTGCGTTCGTTTGTTGAACAATAAAAACGACTTTGTAGCACCATACGTATTGACACTTTTGGAACAATCTGGCATCATTAACTCATTTTTGCATTTTTTGACAATTGTGTCTTTGTAGTACTAGATGAGCGATATATCGTCTGATTACATGAACGCAAATTTTAGTTTGTTGTTCATATTTCAAAAACCGCCCCACTGATTTCGATATAATTTATATGACCACCTCTGAACTATAATCTACCAACCAAAAAAATAACCATCTAAATTGATTCACAATTGGAAATACAACTGGATTGATAACCTCCTCCTTTTTTGAAGTCGTAAAAATAGCATACAAAGAGTGCAAAGATCCTTCCATGCACACTTTTACTCCTCATTTCCACTCTTTTCAACTCTTTTTTCTGTGATAAAAAGTCGCCGTTGTCCTTTCCTAAGTCTAGTCTATCTGTGCACCAAATTGTAACAAACTCTTTAAGTGGCTTAGGCGTTAGGCGGTAACGGACAGAGAGAGCTACTTTCATATATATAATTTCGTATTAGAATTGAAAACAGGTGTTCCTGATCATTTTATAGGAGGCAGTTGTAAAAGATTACCTAAAAGTAAAAAGTACCTAATACGTTTACTCCTCCAAAAAACTAATTTTCGCAGTTCTTAATTTGCCTTAATCGAGCGTCCATCATGCATAACATTTGATAAGACACCATGGAAATCTCGTCGACTATCAAAAATTCTGTCTGATACGCCATTTAGTGGCTGCGCCCATCTTAAATATTGAGGTTGTATAGTGCACTGTATTCTTCTTGTCAAGCCCTTTTATTTGATACCCATGTTGATGGGATTGATAAAACCTAAGTTATCCGCCATTGTGTAGAGGCCGCCATCTTGGATTTTAATTTTATATAGTACGTTGTATTCTACTGGTTGAGCACTTTCATTTGATACCCATATTGATGGGATTGATAAAACCTACGTTATCCGCCATTTTGTAGCGGCCGCCATCTTGGATTTCAATTTTTTATAGTATGTTGTATTCTGCTTGTTGAGCCCTTTCATTTGATACCCATGTTGATGGGATTGATAAAACCTACGTTATCCGCCATTTTGTAGCGGCCGCCATCTTGGATTTCAATTTTTTATAGTATGTTGTATTCTGCTTGTTGAGCCCTTTCATTTGATACCCATGTTGATGGGATTGATAAAACCTACGTTATCCGCCATTTTGTAGCGGCCGCCATCTTGGATTTCAATTTTTATAGTATATTGTATTCTGCTTGTTGAGCCCTTTCATTTGATACCCATGTTGATGGGATTGATAAAACCTAAGTTATCCGCCATTGTGTAGAGGCTGCCATCTTGGATTTTAATTTTATATAGTACGTTGTATTCTACTGGTTGAGTACTTTCATTTGAAACCCATATTGATGGGATTGATAAAACCTACGTTATCCGCCATTTTGTAGCGGCCGCCATCTTGGATTTAATTTTTTATAGTATATTGTATTCTGCTTGTTGAGCCCTTTCATTTGATACCCATGTTGATGGGATTGATAAAACCTACGTTATCCGCCATTTTGTAGCGGCGGCCATCTTGAAATTATAAATAAATGATACCGCTAGAAGCGTCTTGAAACGCTCTTGAGAGTAAATGGCTCAAACGGGTAAAAGTAAGGTGGCACTTCATATGCCGAAACATAAACACCGCACTTATGTAATCTGACACCCGTTTTCCCGCCAAATTTGTAAAACGCGAAAAGCGGCCAGTGTATCAAGCGGTTATATAAGTATCCCCGTATAGTTAGAAATTATAAAATTGCTGGAACAAACGTTTATCGACTCCATTTCAAGTGTCTAGATACAAAGTTTCATGGTTTTATCTTCAATAATATTGAACTTGCAGACTTTCACCCCCAATTCCACCCCCGTAGGTACAGTTTGAAACTACAAAACTGCTAAAACATACATTTTATGGTTTCGTGTTAAATATCTAGACGTAAAGTTTCATAGTCCTTCAACAATGACGAAGTTTTCCATATAAACTTTCATCCCTTATTTTAACCCTTTCAACCCTTTTTTCGGAACAAAAAGTAGCCTATGTCCTTTCTCGGGATATATTCTATCTATGTATAAAATTTCATCAAAATCTGTTGGTTGGTTTAGGCGGTAAAGACGGACAGACAGACAGACAGACAGACAGACAGACAGACAGACAGACAGACAGACAGACAGACAGACAGACAGACAGACAGACAGACAGACAGACAGACAGACAGACAGACAGACAGACAGACAGACAGACAGACAGACAGACAGACAGACAGACAGACAGACAGACAGACAGACAGACAGACAGAGTTACTTTCGCATTTATAATATTAGTATGGATATAGAAGAGGTATTGAAACTGCATAGAACCAATGCCGTATATATCAAATGACCGACTATTTCCTGATACTGTCGGAAAATCATGAATTTTTCCAACCAAAATAGCAATATAAAAAATTAAATTTTCAATTTTTACAGTTTCATTAACTGAATAAAACTGAAAAACTAAAATTAAACTGAATGTGAACTCTTTGAGTTCAACTCACCACAGACAGTAAGTAGCCTTTATGACCGAGCTACACGAAGCTAGTTTTTCAAGCTAGGATAGCAGTGTGTCCGTGTTAGCAAGCTATTACTTATAGCTTAGTGCAAGAT
This sequence comes from Ectropis grisescens, assembly GCA_017562165.1. NCBI lineage: Eukaryota > Metazoa > Arthropoda > Insecta > Lepidoptera > Geometridae > Ectropis > Ectropis grisescens. The sequence goes on from CM029788.1 coordinate 28,208,145, forward strand.
AAGTTTCGTGGATTATATAAGATATTTATGCTGGGTATATAACGGGAATGGGAACGACCCAGGTAACACCGTGGGGTACTGTGTACCTACTGTGCATAAATATGTTGTTTCCTGGCTAAGATCTATAACTGCATCGTTTTTGTTGATTAAGTCACGCGTCCTATGTAAATATCTAAACTATAATATAACGATATTCTAAAAATCGAAAGTCAACCATTTTCTTCATTATGAACGAGCTCGTTAATCCAGAAGAAAGTTTAACCTCAGGTGAGATGGCGGTCAAGCTTCGAACTATGGTAGGTAATAGTCTAACATAATTTGTATAAAAGTAATCAGAACTACAGTACTGTTGTTGACACAAGTTAGGCCAATTGCCCACGTAGCTGCACGTTATACGCACGCTTTCGTCAATTGACGGTTGCAAGACGAATGCATGACGAATGCTTGCATTTTCCGTAGAAACAATGAAATCTGTGTCCACGAAGCGGCAGACGCTCGTCATACGTTCTTTGATGAGCGGCTGATACGACGTTGCCCCTTCGTGGACACAGATTTCATTGTTTGTACGCAAGATGCAAGCATTCGTCATGCATTCGTCTTGCAACCGTCAATTGACGAAAGCGTGCGTATAACGTGCGGCTACGTGGCCAATTGGCCTAACTTATTGATGTTTTCCAGAAAAAGTTGAAGGAGATATTCGCGAAATCATATCTCTGAACGAGTGCTACCAGAGATGTGACTACGTGCAGTATGAGACCGAGGTGGAGCTAGTGCACAACAACCGAGACTCCAGGTAAAGTGGGTGAGCATGAGTAACGGCTGGTCTTCTTTTATAGTATAGTATATGTAAGCAACACTTCTGCCCATAACAGCATAACAGCTATTAGAACATGAAGAGTTCAAATTAATCACTACCTAGCTTTGGACCGCGATCGTCTCACATACGCGATTTATCGGTCCGCCCTGTAATTTCTTTGGAAACTTGTTAGTTACGTCTGCTCTAGCAAGTTCCGGCTGGTCTAGCAAGTTACGGCTGGTCCAGCAAGTTACGGCTGGTCTAGCAAGTTACGGCTGGTCTAGCAAGTTACGGTTGGTCTAGAAAGTTACGGCTGGTCTAGCAAGTTACGGCTAGTCTAGCAAGTTACGGCTGGTCTAGCAAGTTACGGCTGGTCTAGCAAGTTACGGCTGGTCTAGCAAGTTACGGCTGGTCTAGCAAGTTACGACTGGTCTAGCAAGTTACGGCTGGTCTAGCAAGATACGGCTGGTCTAGCAAGTTACGGCTGGTCTAGCAAGTTACGGCTGGTCTGGCTAGTTACGACTGGTCTAGCAAGTTACGGCTGGTTTGGCTAGTTACAACTGGTCTAGCAAGTTACGGCTGGTCTAGCAAGTTACGGCTGGTCTATCAAGTTAAGGCTGGTCTGGCTAGTTACGACTGGTCTAGCAAGTTACGGCTGGTCTGGCTAGTTACTACTAGTCTAGCAAGTTACGGCTGGTCTAGCAAGTTACGGCTAGTCTAGCAAGTTACGGCTGGTCTAGCAAGTTACGGCTGGTCTAGCAAGTTACGGCTGGTCTAGCAAGTTACGGCTGGTCTGGCTAGTTACGACTGGCCTAGCAAGTTACGGCTGGTCAAGTAAGTTACAGCTGGTCTTTTCGACTATAATATCTATACTAATATTATAAAGCTGAAGAGTTTGTTTGTTTGTTTGTTTGCTTGAACGCTAGTATCTCGGGAAGTACTGGTCCGAATTGAAAGATTCTTTTTCTATTGGATAGTCCATTTATCGAGGAAGGCTTTAGGCTATAGAAAATAACTCTACTATTAATTGAAGCGGAGCATGAAACAAGAATGTAACAAAATCGGGAAAAAATATTCCCCTTTTGAGAGTTTTCGTACGTTTCGTGCTTTGACATGACACATGACAGCATGTGTCAAAGATTGCGTCATTGAATTTCAGTAATCTGTGCCTTGAATATAAACCTTTGCTAATTTTTTTTTCTAAATCTGAGTTGGTTCGACCAATTTCCGACAGGTGGCGTAGCAGGTTGCTGAAGAGGTTTTTTGTTTGAAATCGATATTCTCAGGAATGAGTGAACCGATTTCAGTCATTCTTTCACCGTTGGATATGTACGGGATCCCGATGAGTGCTATAGTATAATATACCACGGGCGAAGCCGGGGCGGGCATCTAGTAATTAATACATCAATTCCTTTCTTTTTACATAACAATGTCGCAATTCTCGATATAATAAATAATAAATCATCCATTTACTCACTTTTAATGTTAGGTGAGGGGTTTCAAGGAACCCCTAGCCTAACACGCGTAATGCCGCTAACTTAAAAGCGGTGAAGTAAATACATCAGGGCAGCCTACTTCTTAGATACTTCAAAATTAAGTAAAGTCTGCTAGCCCCAAAATTGGTCCGCGTGGTGGACTTATAGCTAGGGAAGAATAGATTTGGTTAGGAGAGACCCTTACTCTTGCATTTGTGTATATGAAAGTACATGTTTATTTATGTTACATATTAAAAAAATATTACAAAATACATAATGAGTGCATTACCTATTGACTACTTTTTATCTCGTCAAAGTTAAAGATGGTTAATTCGGGTATCTCTGCGAGGGTAGCTATTAAGACGAGCTCAAAAATTTCAATTACAGAGGTTCGTAAACTTTTCGGCGTAAATTTCGGTATCCATTAATGAGGGTACAACGTGAATAATTTTGCATATAAAAGTAACAATCAGCGAACCTTTAAGAAGTTTCTTGTTCCAGTTACCTAAATTTCAAGTTTATTTTATACTGAAGACGGAATGTTTTCAACTGAACGGTCGTTTGTTTTCCCTTACTTCCTTGAACTCGTATCTGTGTAAATACGAATTTTGAATTAGTTATTTTTAATATTTTCAATGGGATATATTTTAAGGTTCCAGATGGCATGGTAGCTAAGTGACTAGAATGTTCTAATACATCATTCTTGTAGGGTCGAAGGATAAATGTTCCAATTGTATTTTTTTTTCTTCTGGCTTCTGGCACACGGCGTATTTTCAGCGCGCAGACAACGATCGTTTCAGATTCGCGCGTATTCTGCGCCGTAGATACTGATTTTTGCGTTTATGTAGATTGAAGAGTAAGTACAAAGCGATACAAACATGCACATGAAGCGCGTTTGAAACTCGTTTGAAGCGCGCTCAAAGAGGCGTAAGAGTGTAGAGGGGCGCCATAGTACAACTGACGAGGAATATTTGTTTACAACGCGGAAGCTACGAGCGACTACAAGGCGTATATATCGCTATGTCTATGCATATACGCGCAGTAGACGCGCGTTTCACGAATGCTCAATGTGCTTAGGTTACAAGGTTGGTTTGAATCTCGTTTGAAGCGAGTATACGCGCGTCATCTGCGCGTTTAAAAACGCCGTGTGCTAGGGACCTTAATCTTAACGGAACATCTGGACGGATAGGGTTAAAATTTGGAACACAGACAAGACAATTACATTATAATCGATTTGAGGAATAGCATTAAAGGAACATAACGGGAATAGAAACTGCGCTAATAAAACTATGGGCACTGTTAGCAATGGTACATAATAGATTTACAAATAGACGAGTATAATAATTTTGTATCAATAAAAAAAATATGAATATGAAGGTCATTTAGCGGGGACTCCTGATACAGGCACATGTTTGCTTAAAAAGGCTCCCCAATGTTCTGTAAAATTCGATGTATTGTAAAATGTGTTTTTGTTTTCTTTTTTTAAGGTTTAAATCCAGCTGGAGTATTTTTCCAAGTGTACTGTACGATTTTATCATCAGTTTTGACTCTAATAGTGATGAATAACATTGTAAAAAAACAGGCGCGTTAAAAACACGTATTTATATTTACACGCCGATTCGCACTTCGCCAGTGATGGATTATAATTTGACTTTGTTCTTGTGAGAGAAGGTCCCAAGTCAGTTGTTGACAGTTGACAGTTGTTGAAACACAAAGAAGCGAGTTGTATATATTATACTTATGTATACTGTGTAATAATAATAACCCCCGAGTCTTCAGCTGCTTGATTGTCGTACCCGTTACTTTTCCGTGATCAAATGTTATCTATAATTTTATGTTATTCCAGATCATAATATAACTGTATTCCAAATTTCAACCTGATCCGTTCGTTCCGATCCCACGAGATTTAGTAATAAAGATATTTTAAACGGGTAGGTAGAGGCTTTATTAACATAATGTAACTAAAATACAATATCAACTACAATACGTTACATACCTAATTAAATACTAAACTTATAATAAAAAAAAAATATTTTACGCGCTCCATCGTAGACCGCTTCGTCGCTTAACATCATGCGAGATGGTGGTCAAGTGTAAACCTATAAAAGTAAAAAAAAAACTTTCATATCTATGCTTTATTCAATAGTAATATTGTAAAGCTGAAGAGGTATTTTGTTTTAACGCGCTTAAATCAGGAACCACTGGATAATTTCAAAAATACATTCACCGTTGTACGTGTGTATATAGGTACGTGGTCCCTGAGTGGTATAGTGGTATAGCTATGCACCACGGGCGAAGCCGCGACGGACTGCTAGTTTATAATATTTTAGAAGGTTATCTTTTGTACATTTGACACGGTACTGAGTAAAGCGGTAGTAATTGTTATTTCTTGAAATTTGGTCCTTCAGACATATACACGATTTTAAAAATTTTGATGTCTCATTTTTATCTCTTCTCTTATTTACTCAACATTTAGTATCTATTAGTAATATAATTAAGTATGTCATAATAGGGTAACGACGATTTTGTATCTAATAATAAGGCAACTGTTCCATTCTACACAGAACACTGTTTCTAAGCACTTCGACCTCAAGATACCAGCTATGTGCTTAGTTTGGGGGGCCACCGTTTATTCACGTACCACACATGTGTATAAGTATGTTTATGTAAAAGTCAGGCTTGAAAACTTACAAAATGTATGTGTTAGTTTTTCTCTGTGTGAAATAAATTTTCATTTTCATTTTTTTTTTCACATACCATGAACAGATGAAACAAAAAATAATATCAATCGAATTATTCAAGTCCCAGGTTCGCACGTGTAAGCATTTATTGAAATCAAACATTTTGTAATAACAGATGAAAAAATGAACCACGTTCTTTTCTTTAGTACCAATTTTGTGATGGAACTAGCGGTCCGTCCCGACTTCACCCTATAAAATATCCTATTGCACTCAGGGATCACGTTCATATCCAAAGGTGAAAGAATTTTTAAAGAGTTCAAATACCTTTTTTTTTTATTAAGAGTGACGAGACGTTTAGGACATGTGTCTGATGATAAGCATCATGCCTGCTACATAACAGCACAGTGACATGCAGCTATTGGAACATGAAGAATCCAAATCATTACCTAGCCCTGCAGTGCGCTCGTCACCCAGAGATCTAAGATGTTATATCTCTAAGCCCTGTAAGTTCTCTGCCCTCTTCAGCTTTATAACATTAGTATAGAGTTTTCTCTCTCTGCCACACGATGGACCCAGCACCCGCACGGTGAATCCATGGAATGCTAAGAAGATCGTCTCAAAGTATAGATGTAAAAGTGTTTAAGTGGTTTATTATTCCTAGGTTTATTATTATTTATTATACTGTATTTCACACGGTATTAAAGGTTTGCCCGTTTTAGATAAATTGGGTGCTTATTACTCAATCAACTCGGAACTTACGATCGGATCAGGTTTAAAATTGGAATACATAACCTTTATAATATTAGCAAGGACTCGCGGTTTTACCTGCGTTGTTTTCGATCCCGTTATTTTCCCGGGATAAAATATAGCCTATACATAAGCCTTGAACATCGCCGCAAAATTGCCAGCTTATAATTTTTTTATCGGATACACTTCGGAGAGTGTGCAACTGAGCTATATGATTTCATACCAGCTTGCCCTTTTTTCTATCGGATTGCTTGTAGCTCGAGAAAGCGACATCGTTTCATGGTTGACGTTTTAAAGACACGAACGAAGAGGTTTGACTCTACTTTTGGGATAAGAACGTCTAGGCGGAATGAGCTACCTGAGTAGATTTTCCCCGATGATTATAATCTTGGTGTCTTCAGGTCGAGAGTGAATCGGTTTCTTCTAGGTAAGCACGCTTCATCGTGGACCGCATCGTCGCTTTACATCAGGTGAGATGGCGGTCAAGTGTAAAACTATTCGAAGTAAAAAAAGTACTATTCCAGACCATCATCTATCTATGAACCAAATTTCATGCAAATCACTTCAGTAGTTTTTACGCGAACGGGTAACAAACATACATTCTTCAGTTATTTTAGTTAATTTTAGTAGGATGCTTATGGAATATAACTACACAGTATAAAACAAAGTAACTTCTATTGTATTTGTAGAACAAAGAGTCGGTGTAATGTCTCGTGTATTGATAAATGAGTTCATGACACGGCTCAAGAAACTAACCTTGTTTTCTCATGTCGACCCACATTGCTAACAATTCAGGATCGAGTGTCGTTTCTGAACCGACATCGACACCCCGTGAGAGACAGCTGGAGACACTTATGAGGCTGGATTCGTCCTAAAAGCCTTGAGCTCAGTTCATGCTCTCAATGTTTTGTCCTGTCGTTATGTCCTAACATTGATATTATGTTTCATAATTAATTGCAACACGTATATATTTTTATTTTTACCCATGCAGTAGTTCAAAGCTCCAAACAGTAAACAAGAACAAAATTAAAAATTTTGATTAACCCCCGACTACTTCAGATTTGTTATCTGTACAACATTCTACTAGTCGAGCCCTTTCATTTGATACCCATATTAAGGTAAGGTAAGAGTTGTTAAAAAATAAATGTATTTCGCCATTTTGTGAAGCGGCCATCTTGGATTTTAAAATTTGTCATAGTGCAATGTATTTTACTAGTCAAGCCCTTTCGTTTGATTTGTAGTGAAAAATAATATACCAAAATTGGCATTTTGTGGTGGCGGCCATCTTGGATTTGATTTTTTTTATAGTGCAATGTATTCTACTAGTCAAGCCCTTTTATTTGATACCCATATTGAGGTAGGTTGTGCAGAAATATTTTGTCTGCTATTTTGTGGCGGCGGCCATCTTGAATCGATATTAACCAAACATAGCTAAGAACATCCGCACAAATATTAACTTTCAAATAAAAAATCTGCATCGAAATCGGCCCATCCGTTTGAGCTCTACGGTGCCACAGACCGACAGACATCGACGTCAAACTTATAACACCCCTTTTTTGGTCGGGGGTTAAAAAAAAGATGTGGTGTCATGGAACATCCGTCCTTCTATCGGCTAACTAAATCGGCTTTGGCTTTGTTAATTGCTGTCTCTATAATTTTAAGCGAAAAGAAAAGAGAGAGAGTATTGTCTAAGCTACGATAATTTGCCTTAGGCGGTATACTCTCAGGCCGGGACGACGCCGACGTTGAGAAGCAAAGAGTTTACATATACATACTACGTATAGAGTTAGATTTTCCGCACGGTTCATTTGTGTCAATCGCAAACAGATGATGTGCATACTTTCTATGGCAACAGAGTGATGTGCCGACAAAAGTATGACACTTCCACAAGAGCGACAAGGCAAGAAAGATGCTTCCCGTGCTTTCGGTGTAAAGCGTTTGCGCCAACTCTATACGTAGTGTATGTAAACTCTTTGATTAGAAGCAACAGAATTTACTAAAAAATATTAGTAAGATCATCTGTATAATAAAGTTGGCAACGCTGGTCTCAGACAGTTATAACGAGTCATTTCCGTTACATATGTTTCTTACTGTTTCAGTCTTACTTTTTTTTTCAATTCGGTCGCTTAGCGAAATCCCTATATCTCTTCCAATCTTGGCATGGAACACTACATATATTATGTATGTTCACTATTTCGTCTACATAAAAATAATTAACAAAATTGACAGTCAAAAGTAATTTAATTTAAGTAATTTAATTAATCACGATAGAAGTGAAAACTAAACTCTCCAAGAGGAGAGCATCAAAAGAATTTTTGAATTATTGTATTGTTTTGTATTTCTAGGCAATTGTTTGACCGCCACAACAGGGTGGTGGTCCACTTCAGCGACACAACATGCATAAAGTACCGGAGAGAGGTGCTCTACACTTGGGATCAAATGCTAGGTATGGATACTTCAATTTTTATTATTCCATCGCTGAGTATTTGCTTTTGTCTAACTGTGCCTTTTGCTATATCAACTAGACTGTGTAATGTCACTGTTTTTGTTAAAACATCGTGTACAGACATTCACCAAGTTATTTCTAAACTATATATGTAAAACGTATTCATGGTCACGTATGTACACACTCAAATACACCCTAGAATACATATGCACGTACGCACTCACACACGCATACAAATACATGGTCACGCATGTACACACACAAATACGCCCTCGAATACATATGCACGTACGCACTCACACACGCATACAAATACATGGTCACGCATGTACACACACAAATACGCCCTCGAATACATATGCACGTACGCACTCACACACGCATACAAATACATGGTCACGCATGTACACACACTAATACACCCTCGAATACATATGCACGTACGCACTCCCACACAAATACAAATACATAGTCGCAAATGTACACACACAAATACACCCCCGAATACATATCCACGTACGCACTCACACGTGCATACAAACTCGCATGCTTGCATAGTCACAAATACGAACACATATTTACACTTGTATTTTATTTCTCGTTCAAACTCGTATATAATTTTCAACTACTACCCCCGTCGATGTTGTTAGTGATTAGGACTCCTCTCCTATCTAGTCTAATGCCTACATCAATTTAACTCAAACTTTAGTAATTAGAACTTCATTTCCTTATAGTCTATTCCAAATTGTGTGAGCCTATCTCGTCGGCTGCTTTAATTATGTTGTTGCATAACTCTGAGACAAACTCAGCCAAAACATAATTAGACGACATGCTTGACTTTGCATTGCCAGTTTGTTTCGGAAACAACATACACAAATGGCTTTTTGAATTTGCAATTTCAAGTTGTTCCTACAAACAGTGGTTTTAACCCCCGACCAAAAAAAGGGGTGTTATAAGTTTGACGTCGATGTCTGTATGTCTGTCTGTGGCACCGTAGAGCTCAAACGGATGGGCCGATTTCGATGCAGTTTTTTTTTATTTGAAGGTTAATATCCGTGCTTCCGTTCTTAGCTATGTTTGGTTAATATCGATTCAAGATGGCCGCCGCCACAAAATGGCGGACAAAATACTTGTTCACAACCTACCTCAATATGGGTATCAAATGAAAGGCCTTGACTAGTAGAATACTATACACTATAAAAATATCAAATCCAAGATGGCCGCCACCACAAAGTGGTGAATTATATATTTTTTTCACTACTATCTCAATATAGGTATAAAACGAATGGGGTTGACAATATATTACATACAGGGGTTAAAGAATACATTGCAGTATGACAAATTTCAAATCCAAGATGGCCGCTTCCACAAAATGGCGAAATACATTTCTTTTTTCTCAACTCCTTTAATATGGGTATCAAATGAAAGGGCTTGACTAGTAGAATGTTGTACAGATAACAAATCTGAGGTGGTCGGGGGTTAGTCAAAATTTTTAATTTTGTTCTTGTTACACTTGACTAAATTTATTCGACTGCATTTAGTCGCTACTGAAGGAACTGAGTGAAGTGTAGTAGCATTAAGTAAGCTAGCATATGTACTAGGTTCAGAAGCGAGAACAGCTTGCTTTTATCTTGCGAATAAATTCAGTCGACCAACGTAGCTTCAAAATTTTAGTGTGAATCTAGTCACTTATTTTAGCCAAGTGTTATAAGGTCTTTAATTAGATAACATGCTTGAGTTTGCAATACCAGCTTCGGTCCTACGACAGGCATGACCAACTTGCTAACAAAGTTCCCAAAGGATAATGCCCGAGCGACACGAGGCTAGTTTTTCAAGCTAGGATAGCAAGCTAGTATTGTTTTTAAACATTCATGATTTGATCAAAAATGTTTGTATTGTTCGAGGCTTAATCTTTTTTTTTTTTTTTTTTCTATAAGAGTGACGAGACGATCAGGACATGTGCCTGATGGTAAGCAACATGCCTGACACATAACAGCACAGTGACACGCAGCTATTGGAACACGAAGAGTCCAAATCATTACCTAGCACTGCACTGCGCTCGTCACCCAGAGATCTAAGATCTTATATCTCTAAGCCCTGTAATTTCTCTGGAAACATTGCCCTTCAAACCGGAACACAGTAATGTTTGCACATTACTGCTTGGCGGTAGAATAACTGGCAAAGGTGTGGTACTTCCCCAGGCGGACTCTGGCAAAAGTCCTACCACTACAATTAATCACGATATAATTAATTGTTTGGCAAGCTAGTGTTAGTAAGCTAGCAAGCTAATAATTCTAGCTTAGTGTAGACAAAACTGGCGTTGCGTAGCGTTGTCTACACGAAACTAGAACTACAAGCTTGCTAACCCTGGTTTGCTATCCTCCCTAGCTTGAAAAACTACCCTCGTGTCGGTCGGGCGTAATTTACATTTATATCGTATCTTTCTAATTACTAGACAAAGCTGTGGCGTGAATTTTGTTCCGTTTCATACAATTTATAAGTCTTTGTTAAAATTATTTCCTCTCAATTAAGCCCTCAGAGGAGAAACCTTAATGGTTTTGAATCTTCATTATTTAAAAAATACGCTAAATTGTTGTGATCCCTTCGGAAACCTTTCAATTAAGGTCCATAAAAGACTAAGTAATAAAAGGACTTTGTTTACCCGAATTTCACTAAATTGATTATTTTAGGGAGGAAATTTCCACGGAGTCTGTATTTTTTATTGAATATTGTTGTCCTACTAATTTATCAACGTGAAAGTATATAAGAATGTATGTTCGTCACTCGTTCTCTTAAAAGTTCTCGAGTGGCGACCACAAACTGGAAGACGCAGTGTTGGACGGCCTCCCACTAGATGGACAGATGACCTCACAAAGGTCGCTGGAAACCGCTGGTTGCAGGTTGCGCAGGACCGATCGTTGTGGAAATATAGGGGGGAGGCCTATGTTCAGCAGTGGGCGTCTTGCGGATGATAATGATGAATATTACTTGGAAATTTCATATTTAAATCAAAATTAGTGGATTTTTTCTAAAGCACGCGCTCTGAACTCTGCCGCTTACTATCAGGTGGCTCTAGGGGCAGATGATAGGTGATACTTTTTCTGTGTGGTGTTCAATAGAATACTGTACACTTATCTTTTATGTTTTTATCAAAATAAAGTTTGCTATAAATAACTTAAAATACAACAACATATTCTGTACGCAAAGCACAATCGCCTTTGACATGACTGTTTCCTTTTAGAGTTTCGTAGCCAAATAGCAAAATACGGGACCCTTATAGATTCGTCATGTCTGTCCGTCCGTATGTCACAGCCACTTTTCTCTGAAACCGCATAAATAGAAAAAAAAAAAAATTTGGGTGTGTCACATACTTAAAACTGAAATTATTTTTTTTTTTCCGTCAAAACCTGTGTGTGTGTGTGTTATCTATGGATAGGTCTTAAAAAATGATATTGATATTTGTAACAATTTTTTTTTCTAAACTGTATAGTCTTCCAAAATGGTAAAATGTGCCTGTCCTGTAACTTCTAAAATAAGGGAATGACAAAACTTAAAAAAATATATGGTGTACATTCCCATGTAAACTATCAACGAACATTGGTTTGAATGAGATCTAGTTAGTAGTTTTATTTTAATACGTCATAAATTGACTATTGTTAAAACACTAATTAAAGTAACAACGAACTACAAGAACTTTTATATTATGTTACTTGCTGCGAAGCCGGGTAGGGCAATAATTTAAGTCTTACTTGCTGCTACGGAAGCCTTCATGGGCGAGTCCGACTCGCACTTAACCACTTTAATTTATTTATTGTTTAGAAAGGTAGGACAAGCAACCCATGGACTCGATGGTAAACAACACACATGCTTATGTGCTCATAATAGAACAGCACCACTCGGCTAACTCGGCTGCATGAACGTAAAGATTTAATAACACTACCTAGCACTATACTATCCATAAGTATACACGTATACAGTTAATCTAATTTTACGATAATTTATCTGGAAAAAAATCCCTTCAAACGAAGGGAACTGAACTGGAACGAAGAATTTGTTGCACATTACCGCTTGGCTTCATAACAAAAATGTGGTACTTTCTCAGATATACTTTGTTTGCAAAGAGTCTGGATTTAAAAATGTTTACATTTATGTATTTTTAATTTTTCAATATTTACAATAATCGCCGCATTAATCACGTGTGATACGGTCGCTCCAGCTCGACTTACAGTTTGGGGTCAGATGGTGTTGTGTGTGAATTGTCCACCAATATTTTCTTATTATATTTTTATTTTATCGTTTCAAATATCTTTCAAGTTTCTATTTCGAAATCCAAAACTATCAGACTAATTAATAAAAGAAAGTAGTTAGTCAAACGTGTACAAGTGTGAGTGTGAGTGACAAAAAGACTAGTGCTAAAATTTAAGGAAGATTTAGGTTTTCTAAAATAATATAATCCTAATGAATTTCCAATGATGCCAAAAACTATTCACTTCAATTAAATTACTGTAAATTTCCAGCAAACCTCGGTGGAATCTTCGGCCTGTGTCTCGGAGGATCAATCGTCAGCATCATGGAAGTACTCTGGTTCATCATAGATTTGATCTGCTCCATAGCACTTGAAGCGTGCGAGAGAAGAAAAACCCGACCCAAAGTCGAAAACCCCAAGAACAACAAAGTTTTCATAATAAACCAAAGTATTCCCAAAGAGCCCAACAAACTCTACAAGAAAGAATTAAACGAGAAAACAGTTGAAAGGTCTTCAAATGAAGTTCAATATAAGTTTATCAATTGAACAATAGGAGATGGAATATGGTGAATATTTGAAGTAGAATGTTTAGCAATTTCAATAAACTGGTTAAAGTTTTATTAACGTATTTGGTGTATTGTTTTCAAAATAATTGGCTTAGTAAAATTTTATAATGTTTGCAGTTACAGATCCTAATTACTGATGGCAACAACTTTTGAGATCATAAAATGTTTCGATGATTTGACTTGACTCAAAACATGTAGTTTCGCTAAGCACTGTCGTCGGGACTCTTTTTTTTAGCCTCCCCACCGACTCCGGGGTCCGTGACCTTTGTCATTACAGTTACATATTATGTTTTGACATATTTTTGGATTAGGAGAAGAAGAGGATAATACCGGTGACGAGGTAAGACCCCCGGTGTTGTGAACATTTTGAACCTAATTGTAGTACTAGTCAGTCCGATTTCGTCTGTTGAGCCGAGCACTACCCGTTGGGAGTCCGATAGTAATTGGTGACTGTCGGGACTCGGACCTTCTCTCATAAGTAGAGAGTCAAAGCCATAATTCACCACACTGGCCCAGTGCGGGTTGTCAGATCTGATGACGTATGACCTCAAAAGGTTCTTACAACATGCCGGTTTCCACACAATCACTTCATTCACGGTTGTAAGTAAGTGGCATAACGCACATTTTCGATATTTTTAAATGTTTTTTGTAAAAACTAACAATCGTTTTTCACAAACAAAACAAAAACAAACACAGTAGGCATTGCCTCAAAATGTTAGAACTCTTTCATGTTTTCGTGTTTCGCAGAAACCGTCGCAAAGCTTGGCAAGTAAAGATCAGCGGTATAAAGGAAAACAAACAAAGTTTTTCGCTCAAATAAGTTCTTTAGAACAAATTCATAATACTTTTAATTGAACAAAATTATAAATGTAAACGTTGTTATGTTTGAAAGGTTAGGTTTTTGTTGCTCAATCACGTTGAAACGTCTGAATGGATAAGGTTAATTAGTCACGTGCGAACGTTTGAATAGATCGGATTGAAATGTTGAACACAGTTTTGTCATAAAATATCACAAATATTCTTTTTCTTTAGCTCGCTATCCTCCACTGCTGAGTATTTGTACTGCTGAGTATTTATACTTTTGTGGATCAAATAAAAAAAGCCTCTCTTCGTATACACCACTTGCCTGGATTCTAGTCTCATCCATGCATCTGCTCGGGACACCATACAAAACCGCTAAAAGATTCGCTAAATGGTGTTAGGATTCAGCAGGTACAGAACACCGCATTTTTGGGTCTCGAGATTGATCGCAGCATGACGTGAGAACATCACATCGACAAGATGTGTGCTAAAGTTAGCAGTGCGTTTTTGCGCCAAGACGAGTATCCCGAGTGGTGTCTACGGAAGTGTCACGTGCATGTTACTTCGCTACAGTGCATTCACGTTTACAATACGGCGCCGAGCTATACGCGCGCACTGTCGACTGGGAGCGTGCGTTCCGCGCCCAAAAACGTGCCGTACGTGCCAATGTTGGCGTATTGCAATGTACAACATGCGCAACGCCGACAAGCTGGATGTTATACCACACTCTCGCACAAGGTCACAGAAGTTAACTCACATTATGGGACCGGAAGTTTATAACACTCTTCCCAAAATAGTTACATCGGCCCCAAGTTTCGGCAGCTTCAAAAGCAGATTAAAGTGCTGGATTATCAATCAAGCTTTTTATAGTTACAGCGAATTTTTAGAGAGTGATGGCAAAGTTCCCATCAAAATGTAAATAAATAAATTTGACGTAGGTTAGTACAATTGCAATAAAGACTCGTATAAAATTATACATTATACTCGTATAATGCTTGACAGATTTCTGTACAATAATTATTGTAATACAGTAAAGTAGTCGTTTCAAACTTTGAAAATGTATACAATGTGTATGCTCTTTCTTTTGTTTTTATTTTTCATTAATTTACGTGTATTTATTTATGAACTAGCTGAACCCGCTACTTCGTTCGCGTAAGCAGATGTTACTGACTTATACATTAATTGGGAGTATCGTACGTCAAATATTTGGATAAGTAGTCATTGAAAACCTTTGAGTTTGAATGAATTTGTTTTTCCACACAAAAATTTATTTAATTTTATCATCTTTATTTTTCTTTTTTAAACAAAATCAAACATACTTAGTAAGGTTTCGTAGTATCGAACATAGCCGCAAGTGTTAAGTTTGTAGGATTTTATAGGATACATTATGAAAAGTCTGAAGCTAATGTGCATGATTTGATACCTATTTTTTTTACCTATTTCTTTTTATCCGCAAGCTGTTTTCTAGCTGTTACCCGCGACTTCGCCGGCGTAAAATTTTGAGCGAAGACTGTGTGGAATCAAAATAATCAAAATTTTGAGTTTTAATGATATTCAAGCAAGTTGAACCCGTAAATCTAAGCCAAGTCCTAGTGAAATGTTAATGTATGAATTTAATTGTAGGTAACACAGAAAAAAATCAAGAACGAAAGAATCCAAATTTGGCATCATAATCCTTTTAGCAGCAAAAACTTATTAGTACAATTTAGAATACCAGTAACGCCACCTAGAGATGAAAGAAAAAATACATACCACAATAGCAAAACATCGATTTAAATGGCCTTTAGTGCTTTTAAATTTAAACTGGCATTAGCGCCGTCTAATGAGAATATTATGTTGCTTATTATTTTGATTGTGAACGCAAATCACCTATATTATCTACGCCAAAACGGGTGCATATATTTTTCATTTTTGGCTTTTACCTTACCATCACATCAAGTTCCTTACGAAAATATATGCTTATATTAATATGGAGTTAAATGAAAATGTAGACTTATTAGCCCATGTGAAATTTTAGACTCTAAACTATATGTTTCGTATGTAACCCATATCGTTGTGCCGTTTTGACGTGATAGTTAATATTTGGCTCCTTAGGGCCCATGCTTCTTTTCAGGTTGATAGGTAATAAATACATAAATGTGGTATTTCAGACTATGAGTTATTTCTGTTTCAATTTTCTACCAAATTTGCTTAGTCTTTCCTACGTCACAGTAACCTATAAGTAACCGATTTGCTATTTCTGAGTTTAAACGTACGTACGTACGTGTGTTTCGAATTCCATCCAAATACGTATCAGCCGCTCCAACGTTGTCCTGTAAATATTATGAATGTCACTGTTTGGATGTTTGTTACGTAATACATAGAGTACTTATACATAGGCAATGTTTAGCCTATGTGTTCTTCCAGACTGTAATCTAATTCTATTTCAAATTTCAACCCGATCACTTGATACGTTCCGCCATGATTAAAGCGGCAATAGAAATACATCATCTGCGAAAATTTCAGCTGTCTATCTATCACCGTTCTTGAGATACAGCCTGGTGACAGACGGACGGACGGATAGCGAAGTCTCAGTAATAGGGTCCCATTTTTAACCCTTTGTGTACGGAACCCTAACAACGGTCTGCTTCGGTCACCGAAGCTTGTTGAACACTACCTTTACATTTTAAACAGTATTTGGATTGAAATAATACGTTTTCTAATAAGTTACGGCTGGTCTAGTAAGTTACAACTGACCTAGTCGGGAGAACGGCGACTGTCGATCCGGAGACCCAGGGTTCAAAACCACGCGCACCACTATCTTTTCAGAGTCATGTTCGTAATGCCGGTAATTAAAACGGTGAAGGAAAACACCGTGAAGAAACCGAAATCTACCTATAATCTAAGTTCTAAGTCATATGCCATCCACCAACCGACACTGGGCCAGCGTGGTGGATTATAGCCTTGTCTCTCTCCTTGTGAGAGAAGGTCCCGACGCCCAGCAGTGGGAACATTTAATGGGTTGTTTATGCTGCTACTTATTATGCTGATATGTTTTCCCCAAAATACAAAAATCTACTTCAATGACAGGTAATTTAATTCTGTCATTCGACTAAATTTTATAAGAAGGTATAACTATGTCGTACAGATAAATCTAAGCTGATTTTAGTTTTTGTTGATATTTGAAAATTACCTCCCTGTTTTCGATGTCTAAGATCACCTCTGAAGTATTTTCTACCAAACAAAAAGGAATTATCAAAATCAACTAACAATTAGCTGAGTTATCGTGTAAAATAAAACAAAATAAAAAAACATGCAACCCGATTGAGAACATCCTCTTTGTTTGAAGTCGATTATAACCGAATGATGTTTGTTTTTCCACACAAAAATATATTTTTGACAATTATTTTGTCATCCAAGACGACGCGACGCGATCACGTGGGCACTTTCTAGAATGTAGAATCTAGATATTCTGTGGATCGTCTGTGATACACAGAATACTTAGAAGTTAGTATGTACCGAACGCGCCGCGCGTGTCGTTATTATTTAATGTTTGTGTAATTTCCGAACCAACAGACCGATATTGTTCAAATTTTGACGGGACAATATTAAAAATGTGTTCTTTCTAACAAAAAAAGAGTTAATGAAATTAAACAACGCAAACATGAGTTACAACCAAATACACATTCTGACTTTCACCCCCTCCCGCAAGAAAACCGATCAGAATTTGGGGATCAAAAGTAGCCTACAGCAATGTCCTTAGTATAAACTAAAATCATGCCAAGTTTCAGCTGAATTGAATCAGTAGTTTCGGCGTGATGCGTGATCCCTATACAGAAAGACAGACAGACAGACATGAAAGAAAAAATTACTTAATGCAGTTTCACCATCAGTATCGACTATGGATTGCCCCAAAAAAAATTTTCAAAATATCTTCAATGTACAGAATTCGACCCGTTACAGTTTTATTATAAGTATAGATGAAGTACTTTGACTTTGCTTATCAAATCTTCCTACGACATATATTTTATCATATATTTAAAATAAAATACTCAGAGCTGCAGGCAAGATTAAAACCCACGACCTCAGGACTGTAAGTTAGGCGTTCTTGTCAGGCCAGCACAGATTGTCTGTGACAAGAAAGATACAATAAAGAAAATAACAGCTCACAGTCACTTTATCTTGTTAACGGTGACCTTAGTTTTCTGACGGATTACCTCATTACGAATTCATTCCCTTAGAGGAATCCAGAACACTGCTCTTTCCATAACTCGCTGAATGACTTTGAATTTACGGACCACTTTCACTGTGTCCACACTTCATACATACACAAACCACATAAGAAATAAATATTTTAATTAGTTTGGGCGTTCTCAAGAAATCGTGTAACAAACATAGTAGTAGGACTCTTGGCAGAGTCCGCCTGGGAAGTACCACACCTTTGTCAGTTATTCTACCGCCAAGCAGTAATGTGCAAACATTACTGTGTTCCGGTTTGAAGGGCAATGTTTCCAGAGAAATTACAGGGCTTAGAGATATAAGATCTTAGATCTCTGGGTGACGAGCGCAGTGCAGTGCTAGGTAATGATTTGGACTCTTCATGTTCCAATATCTGCGTGTCACTGTGCTGTTATGTGTCAGGCATGTTGCTTACCATCAGGCACATGTCCTGATCGTCTCGTCACTCTTTATTTAAAAAAAAAAAAAACACAAAATATAATAGAATCTGCCGATAAAAGTAAAAACTTATAACTCAGAATTGAAAGCTCACTTTGGAAACTATGCGGATGAAAGTGGAGGGCGTGGCAATGACCATGGCCGTCTAGATTATCCGAGTTAACCCGAAGATTTCTTTCATTTACGAAGATAACGGCTGAGGCCAACACACAGCCCACAAAATTTTGTCCACTACAAAAAATTGTAAGTAGTCGGATTGATAACCTTTTCCCTTTCTTCCTGTTAAAGGGCAGGACACACCTATCACACCCCATTTTCTGCGTTAGATTTATAAAAGGCGGAAAATGTCAAGAAAAAATTTTGTGATTTCCTCTCAACGATCTTGATAACAATGCAACTTCTAGCCTTTCCTACCTACACCTATATCTTACCTTTCGCAGTACCGTTGTTTTATCAAGAAGATTGACCAACTAGAAGTGGGACAGTTAGTTGGTGGACTGAATTAATAGGAAGAGTTCAAAATATTGGTTTTTATTTAAGCTGTATCATCGACATTGCCTATCAATATATTATTATGTATATGTATATGTCACCGAAAAATAACAAGAATCGTTAGTTGATCGATTCACTAGGTAACGTAAATTCATTGCGTTAAATAATACATTTCAACAGCCGTTTGCTATTTTCCGAAAGTTAATCAGCTACCTAGTGAATTGATCAACTAACGAAATATTAACATTAACATAAAATTTATATTGAGCTGCGCTATCACCTAGATATATAAGATGGTGATTTTTTACAGGAAATAATGACCTTAAAATCGGAATCAGGACAGTCAGACATCGGGACAGTTAGTTGGTGGACTAAATTGATAGGAAGAGTTCAAAATATTGGTTTTTATTTAAGCTGTATCATCGACATTGCCTATCAATATATTATTATGTATATGTATATGTCACCGAAAAATAACAAGAATCGTTAGTTGATCAATTGACTAGGTAACGTAAATTCATTGCGTTAAATAATACATTTCAACTGCCGTTTGCTATTTTCCGAAAGTTAATCAGCTACCTAGTGAATTGATCAACTAACGAAATATTAACATTAATATAAAATGTATATTGAGCTGAGCTACCACCTAGATATATAAGATGGTGATTTTTCACAGGAAATAATGACCTTAAAATCGGAATCCTATTAATATTAAAAATGTCTAAGTTTATGTGTGTGATGCTCAATACGTCGGAACGACTGAAAGTAACGTATTGATGTCTATGTTATCTATCATAGAACAAAATTAAATATACATCACAGAAATATTCGTATTGATGGAATCAAACCCACGACGTACGGCTAGTCAGCAAACGCACTATCAACATGGCCACAGGCGACTGAGTAATGTTCGTACATTATTGCTTGGCGATAAAATAACCGATGTGTGACTATACAGTCTAAATACTACTAAAATACTATTACCGTTTACTAGATTAACGTCAACACGAGTTATAACATCAACATTTTAGAGCGCAAATCACGAAGAAAATTGGAGTTTAAGACAGCAACGCAAACACAGACACTTTTTGTGTCTTGTGTCAGATACAAGCAACTACCGATAAAAAATTGATTATTTATACAGCACCAGTGCAAAATCATTCACTCCCTGCGGAAACGTAAACATTTTTGAAGTGAAAACTTTTTTGGGCGCGCCTAGGACAGAATTTTCGTGGGCTGTAAATTGAAATGAACCGTCACGCTCGGGTATGATATTAGCTTTTCGGGTAAACTCGGGATGCTAGAGCGAGAAACAAAATACAGTGAACAAGTGTGTTAGAGCGAGAAAGATAATATAGTCCCTGTGTACCTGTGTTTATTATATTTATAATTATCTTTTTATACCAACATTAACTTCTAGGTACTTACCACATTAATGTCATTAATTTAACTTGTTTGTGTCCGTAACTGGACATAAAAAACAATGAAGTTGACGATGATCATAGACGATCAAAAAGTGTTTGGTCTTGAAAACTGGAAACTACAAGAACAAAATTAAAAATTTTGATTAACCCCCGACTACCTTAGATTTGTTATCTGTAGAACATTCTACTAGTCAAGCCCTTTCATTTGATACCTATATTAAGGGAATTGTGAAAAAGGAAATGTAATTCGCCATTTTGTGGTAGCGGCCATCTTGGATTTGAAATTTGTCATAGTGCAAAGTATTCTACTAATCAAGCCCTTTCATTTGATACCCATATTGAGGCAGTAGTGAAAAATATTATATAATTCGCCATTTTGTGGTGGCGGCCATCTTGGATTTGAAATTTGTTATAGTGTTTAGTACTCTACTAGTCAAGCCCTTTCATTTGATACCCATATTGAGGTAGGTTGTGAAGAAATATTTTGTCCGCCATTTTGTGGAGGCGGCCATTTTGAATCGATATTAACCAAACATAGCTAAGAACACCCGCACGGATATTAACTTTCAAATAAAAAAAACCGCATCGAAATCGGCCCATCCGTTTGAGCTCTACGGTGCCACAGACAGACACACACACAGACAGACAGACAGACAGACAGACAGACAGACCGACAGACAGACAGACAGACAGACATCGACGTCAAACTTATAACACCCCTTTTTTTTGTCGGGGGTTAAAAAGAGTCCCTGTTTGCGCAGCGCCTTACCTTGTATGTATTTATATCTCGTTCATTGGTTGATACCCCATCCGTAGCAGTGTTCAAACTGCGAACAGGCTATGACATAATTTGTTTGACATTTGATTGCGACCCTCTTTGTTCCCGAGCATAAAGTCTCGGAGATGATTTGCATATTCGCAGCTTGCTTCAGCGGCTGTGATTAAAGTTAATGAGCCTGTAATATGCAGATCAGGAGATGTCTCTTCAGATGACAGGTTGAGGGGCTTCCAGAATTTCATGAAGATTTTGTAAGAAATTCTTAGAATTTGAGCGATTTTTCTAATACAAATACAAAGATCTTTATTGCTGTTTGCAGAAAAGATAAGGTGATACAAAACATTTTAATAGTTGACACATACAAACTGGCCTCTTCTTCTAGAGGCATACAATATGTCTGGCAACACAGTTTCCATTGGTCTGAATTTATACAATGATAATAATAGTCAGCTGATAAAGTCTGCCTCTTCTTTTTTCATTTTAGCTTTTAATCGGTTGTATCATATTATACGTCATCTGATCATCGTCTATTAATTTCTGGCTTCTATCCAGTTGTGCTATGTAAGTGTGATATGTTTGGTGAGCACAATAAAATTACGCCAACGTCTTGTGCTTCAGCAGGATGCTGTTATGGACTTTGACAAGTATGTAGTTTAAATCCAAGGTCTTGCGGTAGTAACTCTTGCAGTTCAGCCGTGTGAGCAATGTCAAAGAATTGTATTATGTATAGAATAATAAAAAAAAAATGGTTCAATATGTATATAATAAAATAATATCAATGTGTATAAAATAATGTCAACATGTATAAAATTTAATATTTATATACGTAGGTACAAAGAACTCTCACAATATATGCAGTGTAATCTGAGTCAACCTGTCAGTTACAATATATTATCTGGTCTAACATCAGTTAAATGTAAAGTTTAATAAAATATAGACAGACAGTGGACACTTATTTGACTAATGGATTCAATGTGGAAGTTAATGGAATGCAAAATGTCATTTTAACAAAATCTATCCATAAGTATTCCAATTAATTTCTCTATTATTTAAAAATTGTTTCACAGTCTAATAGCATTTACGTACCAGTATCTTTTTTAATCTACTTTTGAACATGGATAAGTTCAGTTTTTTTAATTACGTTTGGCAGCTTATTAAATAGAAGAGGAGCCATAAAAAAATGCTATCACAATCTTTTTCTTTGCGTTTGCATATGAGCAGCCTACACTTATCACGTCGGTTCCATTTCACTTTGTCACTTAAGAGAGGAAAATATAGGGGGTTATTCCTTACAAAACACATTACTTCAAAAACATACAGGCACGGTATGGGTAAGATTTGGTTGTCTATGAATACCTGTCTGCAGCTATCTGTAACTTGAATCCCGAACATTCAGAATCATTTTTTATTCATCCAAAAAAAAATAGTACATATAAGTTGTCATGTTACTCTATCCACCAAACTGGGTGTTAAAAACCCGTATCTTGGTGGCTAGTTCCTTCCTATGGTAACAAAGATGTACATTGATCACAGTGTATTACAAAAAATTCTATTTTATCCAAAGTTTAACATACATTATTTTTTTTTAATTTTAGTCAATGTTAGTTAATTAATCATTATTTTGTCATAATATGAAATGTCACCTTAATTAAATTAAATATAAAGAAAAATCCAACTTTGCACTTCAACATCAAAAAAAAAAAAAAAATTTTACCAGATTTAATACAATTCGTCATTACCCATTTCATTATAAGATACACAATCAACTGACAATACGAGCAAAAGTTACTCTAGTCGGGTATGGGTTCATTACTTTATTTCAGGATTTTTAGGAGGTCTTCAGTACCTGAATAGTCTAGGTTTTTAAGCCAGTTCACCAGAATCCTTTTACATTCAATCCGATTTAGGCTATAGGTACATGCTAATGGCTATAGGGACATTATATAAACATAGCACGAATGCATCGTTTTTGTGCTTTGAAAGCAAAGCCTGTATCCGTTGTACCCCAAAAAAAAATACCATAATATTAAATATACAATTTTTCCATAATATGTACCTTACATATAGCTATTACAAGAAGAAAATTAAAAATACTTTGGATTCGTAATTTGTCAAACACTCAATAACTAGTTATTGCCAATATATAGTTAGTTCATTTTGATACCAATATTGAGGGAGAAGTGAAAAAAGAAATGTAACTTTTGTGGTGGTGGCCTTTTTGGATTTGAAATTTGTCATAGTGTATAGCAGTCTACTACAAGCCCCTTCATTTGATACCTATATTGAGGGGTGCTGTGAAGAAATATTTTGAATTTCATTTTGTGGATGCAACTATCTTGAATCGATATTAACCAAACATAGCTAAGGACTACTGCATGAAAATTAGCCTTCAAATAAAACAACCGCATCGAAATCTGTCCATCCGTTTGAGCTCTACGTTGCCACAGACAGACACACATACAAACAGACAGTTTCAATTATATCATTAAAAATTACATCAGCGCTACATGTTTGTCACCGTCTTCACTCAGTCTCTAGGTTGCCCACACAAAACAAATGTGGTAGCCCAATATAGAGATCCTCGTACAAATGACGGCAGGTCTTAATACAGATCCTAAGATTTTCAAATTACATAAATTTAGAATATATTTACAAAAAATGTTACAATTTATGATACAAAAGAGATGCCCAAACAAAAAATGAGCAAGAAAATTTACAATCGTTTTCTGTTAATGTGAAGTTTTAAAGACGTTAAAGTAAAATATAAAAACGAAATAGATATAACAGTTTGCTTGTTCGTTTCATTAGCCAAATTTAATAGGAATTACTTAGTTCGAAAATTAAGTTTTGTACAGCAAAATTATTTGCTATTTTATCAAAAAATTATTCAAAATACAGTTTATGTAGATATAATAATTACCTTTACTCGTATTTCTAAGAATTTGAGAGTGAATATTTGTTTGAAGGTCAGAGTAGTAGCGTTTAAAGAAAAGCTTAGGCAGAACATACACTAGAGTATACGCAGCTTAGCGGTACGAGAGGAAAATTTTCACCATTGATAAAATAAACGAAGCGAACGAAGAGAATGAAGCGAACATACCAAACGAAACGAATGAACACAAAGTGCATGAAGCGGACAGATTGAACGAAGTACATAATATATCTTCCTAATATAATAAAGGCGAAAGTTTGTGAGTGTGTATGTTTATTACTTCTTCACGTCTAAACGACTCAAGCAATTTTAGTAAAATTTGATATGGAGTTAGCTGACACCCTGGATGAAGACATAGGCTACTGTTATACCGAAAAAAATAACAGGAACTACGCGGTCAAAACTGCGGGGCATTGCTAGTTATTAAATAAACTACACATCTATATGTAAATATCTAGCGTCACCTAGCTAGCCACGCGCAATTCTAGAGCATAGTATAATTGAAGCAGCAGCGCAGCTTCTATGTCCATTCATACTTGGTGGAGCTCCACAGCTGCGCTGCGCAGTGCGCATCTTTCACACAGATCATGTGGACATGTGGACACTCAGCTTTATAGTTTTACTGTGGGTGTAATTCCACAATGGACGCACGCCTACACTAGAACATTTAGTACCACAACGCCTCGTCTCGCTGCTGCTTAGATACCAGCGGAGTAAATCTATATTGAAATTCTACTTTCCAATTTCATCAACATTTATTGTTACAAAGTAAGATAAACACGATTTCACGCGCTATTTCGTAAAATTGTGTCAGATTATTAAGTTAAATTACAATACCTGTTCAGTACAGAACATAAAATGTGTGTGGCAACATTTTTATATTCGGTAGAAGCTGCACACACATATGGCAACACAGATTGCCATACTTTCTCTTCTTCCAAAATGTCTGTACGATGTGCACGACCTTTGTAAAACCTTTTTATTTTATTGGAATATTCAATAAATATTCTTAAATACATTCTCGCATGATTTCATTTCAAACATGCGAAGTTGGTCCTTCATCCGAAAAGTTAACCGCGAGTGCAATTATACTGTGTTAATAGTAAAGTTACAATCCATATTGTAACCGACACGTGCTCCGGCGAACCGGCGTTTTTTTGAGTTTGCTCGTGGCGGCTCTAAGGTACCCAGTGAGGTAACAAGAACAATTTATCGAAGAAAAAGCGCATACGCTGCTATTCGGCGTCATTACCTGCGCACACGATTTGGCCGCTGAAACCTATCCAACCCATAGTTTGGATAGTAAAAACATATATCTCAAGAAAAAGGTACGATATGATCCTGAAAAACTCGAAAGAAGAAAGAAAGAAAGAAGCTGGAACATGGTAAAACGTTGTTTTACGCAGCAAGGTAAAACTTTTTATATCTACCTACAAGTTGGAATTAACAAAGGTGAACAAGTTGCTAAACTTGTTGGATGGCGGTAAATTACCTACCTACCTACTTCCAACTCAAAATTGGAATCGACTGAACTGTCAATGTCAAATTGTTTGCGGTATTCCATCGACTTTGACGTTGATTCTGACAGCAGTCGTCCGTCTCATATCTCGTTTTATCTTGGAAACAAGTGTTTTTTGGAATTTTACCATATTAAAATCAGTGTTAAAGGCCTTTAAATGAAGTGTATAGTATTTATTAGTGCGGTACGTAATGGAGGGACTAAAGAAGCTTAAATCTACACGCGCAATAGCAAAAGGACTAATATCTAGGATAGATAATTACGTCAACGACTCCAAAAGTCTCGAGTCTGCTAGTTTTGAGCTGTTAAACGCCAAAAAAAGAAAAGTTGCTTACTACGTTTCAATCATATGAGCTCACGCAATCAAATATTTTAGAAATTGATGAGCAGGATGACGAAGATATTGGTGAAGTTGAGGAAAAGTATTTCAACAGTTTGGCCTTATTGAATGCAAGTATAAATAAATTGAAAGACATTAATAAGCCTACATGTGTGTTCCAGCTGTGGAAATTGCAGTCTTTGATGGCAAAGATATTACTAAATTCAAGCCCTTTCATGAACTTTTCATAGCAGTTATTCATAATAATACTTCTCTCTCAGATGTACAAAGGCTCTTTTACTTGAGAAAGTATCTCCTTGACGAAGCTCTTTCAATAATTATAAATCTACCACTTGTGAACAGTTCATATAAAGAAGCACTTGAATTATTACGGATGCGCTATGACAATAAGGCACGCTTAATCTCTAATCACATTAACATATTACTTGATATTCCTCACATGCAAAAAGGTACTGCAGCCTCTATAAGGACCTTTTTGTGTCAAGTTAAGCAGCAATTACAAGCGTTAAAAAATCTTGATGAACCCGTTGATAAATGGGACATGATTTTAATTTCAATCTTAGGCAGAAAACTAGATCTTTACACTAACCGCACATTCCATATGGAACGAAACTTAGAGAAATTGCCCACTATGGTAGAATTTGTTTCATTTTTAGAGAAACGTGCAATTGCACTTGAAGATAGTTTACCTCATAAAAGAAAATTCACACTCAAAGGTTTCCAATGTCACTACTCGCTCCAATGTAGCATGTAGGTATTGTAACTTGGAACATGGCATTTTTAAATGTCCTAAATTCAAAATGGTCCCTATAGAGACTCGCAAATCCTTTGTTCAAGAACATAAATTATGTTCTCTGTGTTTGAATGCTCATAATGACAAGTGTCGTTTTAAATTTAAATGTAAAACTTGTAAGGGTCTACACAACTCTTTGCTGTGTGATAAAACTGAAACACCGGTTGTAATGCACTCTAGCAATGATAATTTGGGCGGCACAGTACTGCTTCCTACGTTAAAGGTGAGAATCATTGACAAATTTGGTCGTGAGTTCCTAGTTCGTGCATTGCTCGACAGTGGTAGTCAAGCATCATTTATGACTACTGAACTGTTACAAAAATTGTGTTTACACACAACTACTCAATGTAGTAACATTATTGGCATAGGTAATAAAGCTACTAAAATATACCAGTCAGCAATGCTGACCATACAGTCTTATCATAAGAACAATATTAAATATAATGTGAATTGTCATGTAGTTGAGTCAATCACTACTCCTTTGCCTCAATTTTTGATTGATACATCTAAGATCGTTCTTCCCAAAATATTACATTAGCTGATGAACAGTACAATGTACCGTCAAATATATCATTGCTTTTGGGAGCTGAGATATACTTTGCCATTCTATTAGGTGGCTGTATCAAGTTAAATAATGGGGCAGTCTTGCAAAACACTACATTTGGATATGTGATTGCAGGCAAATTGCACAATCAAAGCAATAATTCTGATAACATTGTATCTAATTTTGCAATTAGCAACCATAAAAAACTGGAAAATGTTATGGAACAACTTTGGATAACTGAGAAAGTCCCAGAGAATGCCGATAGGTGTTCTGAGGAATATTTAAAATCAGAAAATATTTTCACAAATTCAGTTAAACTTGAAAACAATACTTTTCATGTTGATTTGCCATTAGCCAGCCCGGTCAATGAACTGGACTTGGGGGATTCTTTCTCAGTTGCCCTACAAAGATTTTATGTGTTAGAAAAAGATTTAAACGAAATCCTTCACTATTGAGGCCTACAAAAATTTATTGATCAGTATGTAGAGATGGGACATGCCAGAGAAATTGATATAAGTTCTTACAATGTTTATAATGGCTCTAATTACTTTCTAGCGCACCATGCAGTAACCAACAATGACAGCAAAACTACTAAATTGCGTGTGGTCTTTGATGGAGGTATGCATTCAAAAAAGAAAGTTTCTCTTAATGATGTGATGCTGAATGGTCCTGTGGTACAGGGTGAGCTTTTGGACATTCTTATATTATTTAGAACTTATATGTTTACATTAATCTGTGACATAGAAAAAATGTTCCGTTGTGTCCAAACAAATGATAATTACAAGATGTTACTGAACATCTTATGGAGAGATAACCCAAGTAAGCCCATCATTTGTCTACAATTACAGACAGTAACATATGGACTAAAGTCTTCTACCTTTTTGGCCACACGATGTCTAACAGGACTTGCCCATCGCTACAAAGATAAATGTCCTCTTGCTGCAAAAGCAATGCTCTGCAACACATAATATGTTGATGATGTCATATGTGGGTGTGATAATGAGGAACAATTATTTGAATTAAAGGCTCAATTAATTGATTTATTGCGCTTAGGCAACTTTAAGTTGCACAAGTGGTGTTCCAATCTTCCCACAGTACTCGTTGACATCTCTAAGGATAAAAAATATTTTGAAGAATTGGATTTAAATAAAACAAACATTATCAAGACTTTAGGTCTGAAATACAATATTACTTCAGACACATTTACTTTTAAATGTTCTGACTTCAATGGTGATAATTTAAATAGTAAAAGGAAAGTACTCAGCTTTATTGGAACGCTATTTGATCCATTAGGCTTGATCAGTCCTATTATAGTAGTAGCCAAGTTAATTATGCAAGAACTTTGGTTTTTAAAAATAAATTGGGATACATTGCTGCCTGCCAAACAACTACAGATGTGGGAAAATTTCTGCATGGCCTTAAGACAGCAGACAGTATTTCAGTTGATCGACTTATAAAGGAAGAAAATTTTGTAAGTGCAGAGTTGATAGGCTATGCAGACGCGTCCATGAAAGCGTTTGGGTGCTGCCTTTACTTGAGAACTATTACAGCCGATGGCAAAATAAAAACAAAATTAATTTGTTCCAAGTCTCGAGTGGCTTCATTAAATAAGGTACTCACAATACCACAACTAGAACTTAATAGTGCAGTCTTGCTGGCTCAACTCTCATCTAGAGTCAGTAAAACACTTATGCCTAGATTTGAGCATAAAGTTTTCTTGTATAGTGATTCCCAAATAGTCCTTGCCTGGATTCAAACTGAAAAAGTAAAGGCTAATACTTATGTCAATAACAGGGTAAAGCTAATTACACAACTAACTGACAAAATTCATGGTACTATGTAAAGTCAGGTGATAACCCGGCTGATTTAATTTCTCGTGGCATAGAACCACAATATTTAAAGGACCAGTCTCTATGGTGGCATGGTCCCTATTATTTATCAGATAGTGATTTTAAACATAATCATGCACATAATCTAAATTATGTTATTCCATCAAAATTGAAGATATTAACAGTAATGTTTGCAACATAGAGGTAGAACAAGCACCTCTACCACTGGACTTACTTGAAAGATTTTCAAACATTAATAAACTACAACGTGTCTTAGCTTACATGTATAGATTTGTTAATAACTGTAAGCAAAGTAACAATGACAAATTAAATGGACATTTATCTCAAAAGAACTTCATGATTCCCTATTAGTTATCATTCGTTCAGTTCAAAAACAAGTATTTTTCAAAGAAATAAAATATCTCTTGAGTAAAACAAATATCAAAAGTGGAATAGGTAGTCTCAATCCCTTCATGGACGTCTGTGGTTTGATTCGTGTTGGTGGCAGGTTGCAAAATGCAGGCATTGCAAAGACAAAATGCATCCAGTCATACTGCCAAAGGGTAATAATATTACTTCTATGATAATTAAAAATGAACACTTAAGATTGCTTCATGCTGGTGCTAGATTAGTACTCGGCTCTTTATCTCAAAAGTTCTGGATAATCAATGGCATACGTGAGGTCAAAAAGGTAGTTCACAAATGTGTTATCTGTTCGCGAATGAAGGCTGAAGCTGCTAAGCAATTGATGGGTTCTCTACCACCTGACAGAGTTACAGCTACAAGACCATTTCAGCATGTAGGTATAGATTTTGTGGACCTTTCAAAATGAAGATAGCTCGCATACGCAAACCATTGATCACCAAAGGCTACATTGCATTGTTTGTTTGCTTTTCAACAAAGGCCATACACATAGAAATAGTTTCAGATTTAAAAACTGTAACATTTCTGGCGTGTCTTAATCGTTTCATTTCTAGACGCGGCATGCCCAGTAAAATTTATTGTGATAATGCTAAAACCTTTACAGGTGCCGCTAATGAATTAAAGGAATTGTATGATCTACAGAGCAATATGTATCACAGAGACTCTGTTGTAAACTTTTTGGAATAATAAATACATAAAATTTATGTTCATTCCTAGCTATGCTCCAGAATTTGCCGGTTTATGGGAAGCAGGGGTGAAAAGTGTGAAGCACCACCTTAAGAGAGTAGTTGGAAATTTGACTCTAACCTATGAGGAACTAAATTCTGTTGTCATCCAAATTGAAGGAGTGTTAAACTCTCGACCACTGCTTTCTCTAAACCCAAATGAATACAAATATTTAACACCAGGGCATTTTCTGATTGGCACTGCTTTGACTGATTACCCTGATGTTAACTTAACAGATGTACCAGTCAATCGGCTTAGGTTTTGGAATATAGTTAAAAAAATTAAAACAAGACTTTTGGCAAGCTTGGTCAAAAGACTATCTCACCCAGCTTCAAAGCCGTCCCAAATGGAAGTATGCTAATGAAAACTTAAAAGAAGGTGATCTAGTTATTGTAAAATATTTAAACTCACCTCCACTAAGTTGGCCAATGGCCAGAATCACTAAAGTCTTTTATGGTAAAGATAACAAAGTGAGAGTAGCTGAAGTAAAAATTGGTGATAAAATATACACAAGACCTATCACAAAATTATGTAAATTACCATTAAATTAAGAAATTTATACATTTTTCAGTAACTTAATATTTTTAAACAACTGCTAAAAATTGTTGTGTTATCATCAGTTTTCCCTTTGGCCCCGCAACTTATGTTCAGTACAGAACATAAAATGTGTGTGGTAACATTTTTATATTCGGTAGAAGCTGCACACACATATGGCAACACAGATTGCCATACTTTCTCTTCTTCTAAAATGTCTGTACGATGTGCACGACCTTTGTAAAACCTTTTTATTTTATTGGAATATTCAATAAATATTCTTAAATACATTCTCGCATGATTTCATTTCTCACATGCGAAGTCACATGATTAGACTTCGCATGTTTGAAATGAAATCATGCGAGAATGTATTTAAGAATATTTATTGAATATTCCAATAAAATAAAAAGGTTTTACAAAGGTCGTGCACATCGTACAGACATTTTGAAGAAGAGAAAGTATGGCAATCTGTGTATATATGTGCAGCTTCTACCGAATATAAAAATGTTGCCACACACATTTTATGTTCTGTACTGAACAATACCTACACCCTAGTTTAATAAGTGTTTTTTTTGCGTGAAGGATTTATAATAATTATCATCCATCCATTACACACGACGTCATTAAAACTTCAGAATATCGTTATTTAAAAAACTTGATAAGACGAAATTAAAGGAGGGATGTTATGAAGCTCCGAAATAAAAATATATCAGTAACCGTTTCAAAAATTTCAGATAGTTCCGGATAGATTCATATAAGTGCGGAGTTTAGAAATAACCACATGTTTCAACAGGTTTTTGTTTTACCACGTGCATATAAATTTTGTATTTTTTTTTAACTTAGACTAGACAAAACCTACAAATAAAACCAAATTTTTACACACTATTTGTGTTTATATTTTACTTTCTTTCTAAATTCCGTAACCGAAACTAACGGATAATCCGAAATAATTACACATCCGAAACCGTACCCGAAACCCTAATATTTTTGTCTCTATATTCATATCCGTATCCATATTCGAAATAGCATATCCATAATATCCCTAAATTGCGGATATGTTAAATTTTGTAATACGGTGATGTAATTTGAAATAATTCTACTACAAATACCCAAAGCTTAAGGCTAAGCCACCAAGAGATGTAATCTAAACAGACAAGTGGTTGAAAAACTAGTGATTTGGTCACAGCGGCCGAACCCTTATCAGGGCTTAGTGGACGTTTGAAGGTTACACGTTCAGAGGATCGTCAAACCAAAACCAAAACTCTGGTAAACATTTTAAATATAGTAGAACCTCGATAACTTAAAGTCCAAGGGAAACAAAAATATTTTAAGTTATAGAGGTTTTAAGTAACCAAGGGTTTTGGTTGTGAGCTCTTATGGGAAGGGAACATAGTATTTTTTTAAGTTATAGAGGTTTTTAAGTTACTGAGGTTTTAGTTATCGAGGTTCTACTGTATATGTATTATATCAGCTATTTGACCGCCATAGTACAAGCTTTTCTTAGTTTGGGGTCAGATGGTGTTGTGGGTGATCACCAATATTTATTATCACGCCATGATTGCAACGGTTTAGTTACGCTTTATTTTATCGAGAGTAGCACTTGACTGCCATCTCACCTGATGTTAATTAAGTTAATATTTAGTAGTGGTAAGAACTCTCTTACTTACCAAGTTTATAGTCTCTTGGCAGGGGCTTCCTGGGGAAGTATCAAAACTTGGTAAATTATTCTACCCTAAACAGTAAGGTTAACCGTTTTCCACTACATTTGAAGTAACCAAGATTGCCAATATCGGAGAAAGCACGAAAGCAAGGTCTTGCGAATACAAAACACATTCTACAAATATAATGTTAAAAATAATCTTAGATGCACAGATTACTGAATTGTTTCAGTAATCTGTGCTTAGATAATAAATGCAAATTATTATTGTCCACGTAGCCGCACGTTATACGCACGCTTTTGTCAATTGACGGTTGTAAGACGAATGCTTGCATCTTGCGTACAAACAATGAAATCTGTGTCCACGAAGCGGCAACGTCACGTCAGAAAGTTATAGGTATAATAACTGGTAACTGGCCCTTAAATAAGCACCTATTTACCATAGGTGTAACAGACAGTCCTCTATGCAGAGGATGCATGGAGGAAGAAGAAACGCCACAGCATGTACTCATGGAATGCGGCAGTGTGGCGAATCAACGGGCAGAGTTCCTCCAATCTCCGTCGTCTGTTCCGGATGCCTGTCGCAACCTTTTTTTTTTTTTTTTTTTTAACTTTTATAGGTTTACACTTGACCGCCATCTCGCCTGATGTTAAGCGACGATGCGGTCTACGATGGAGCGTGTTTACCTAGAAGAAACCGATTCACTCTCGATTTGAAGACACCAAGATTATAACTATCGGGGAAAACCCACTCAGGCAACTCATTCCACAGCTTAGATGTTCTTATCACAAACGTAGAGTCAAACCTCTTCGTCCGTGTCTTTGGAATATCCACCATGAAACGGTGCCGCTTCTTTGAGTTCCGAGAAGTACGATAGAAAAAAGGGCAAGGAGGTATTAGATCATGCAGATCAGTTGCACACTCTCCGAAGTGTATCCGATAAAAACCGATAAGCTAGCAATCTTGCGGCGATGTTCAAGACTTTGAAGTCTTTTTCGCGCTAGAATGTCTTTGCCTATGAGCCTTTTGGCACGCCTCTCGATCGATTCCAGAGCCTCAAGCTGATACTTAGCCGATCCATCCCAAAGGTGCGAACAGTACTCCATACAAGAGCGAATCTGTGCTTTGTATAACAAAAGTAATTGTTCAGATTTGAAGTACTTTCGCACCTTTGAGAGGACACCTAGTTTTTGGCAGCTAATTTAGCCTTGGACTCGATATACGAGCCAAAGTTAAGCGTAGAAGTTAAGGTAACGCCCAAAAGCTCAAGATGATCAGTAACCGGCACGGATACACCTCGAAAAGTAGGAGTCAGTTCAAATTGACTCCTTTTGCGGAGAACAGACACGCCTGCGTCTTTCCCTCGTTAAACTTGGCCAGATTGGTTTCGCCCCATTCAGAAACTTCCTCAAGGGCCATGTTCAAACGATCGATCATACGCTCTCTCAGTACCTTAGTATGCTGTCCACTGGCTCGCGCTAGATATGTAACTCTCTACAACGGTGCTATCATCTGCGTACCCAAAGATACCGGGCTTCAACAGATCGTTATTATGTAGCAGAAAAAGCGTCGCAGAGAGTACCGACCCTTGAGGGACTCCGGCATTGATAGCCATTCGATCCGACGAGCAGCCATCAATGACAACTCGTATGGATCGATCCTCAAGAAGTCCGATATCCACGCAATAAACCCTGAAGACAAACCATAACTGGACAGCTTGCTAATAAGGCCATCATGCCAAACCCTGTCGAAAGCCTTCGAGATATCCAGGAGACTGCAAGTGCTTCCCCATGTTTCTCGATAGCTTCACTCCAGATGTGGGTGACATACGCTAGAATATCCCCAGTGGACCGGTTTCGGCGAAACCCGTATTGCCGGTCAGTGAGGAGGTCATTAGATTCTAGGTACATCAGGAGCCTGTGGTTTAGGACACGTTCCATAGTCTTGCAGAGTATGGACGTGACCGAGATGGGCCTGTAGTTGGCAGGGTCAGCACGACTACCTTTCTTGGGCACAGGTTGCACGTTAGCAAGCTTCCATGATTTCGGCACTTGCCCAGAATGGAGAGAGAGCCTAAAAAGGCGCGTCAGTGCAGGAGACAACTCAGGTGCACAAGCCTTCAATACTAGGGCAGGAATTCCGTCCGGACCACTGGCTTTGTTCACATCCAGATTGCGTAGCACTTTACGAACCTCCATTTGGCGAATATGTATTTCCGGCATCAAAGTCGGACTGCCAGGTGGAGTAGGAGGTGTCGCACTACCAGCATCTAGACGAGAAGATTCCGCAAACTGAGATGCAAACAAGTTTGCCTTCTCCATTGCGGTGTGAGCCAGTGCCCCATCAGGTTTCAGCATTGGAGGCAGTGAGGAGCGGCAGAAGTTTGATTCGACCGATTTAGCTAGGGACCAAAACGCTTTGCTGCCCGCAGGGTACAAAGCTAGTTTGTTCCTATTCGACTAATGTGGTCAAAACGAGCCCTCTGAAGAACCCTTTTGCAAGCCTTGGCAGCCCTGTTGAACGCCTTCTTCTTCCGGTGTGTGTCCCTTGCTTTACGCTGTCGAGCAACAACCCAGGCTAGGTAGGCCTCATGTTTAAATGCTTCAGCACTTTTACATTGAGAAACCATGGGCGAGCTTTGCTGGATAATGGAACGTCAGAGTATGGAATGAAATATTCCATAGCCGTACGTATTGCATCAGTCACAGCATCCGCGCAGGCTGACGGATCACCAGAAGAGAAGCACAGTGACCGCCATGGGTAAGATGCGAAGAAAGAGCGCATCTCGTCCCAGTCTGCTGACTTGTATCGCCATAGCCGCCGGCTGCCTCTGGGGCTGAGATCGGGCGGATGGTAAACGGATACCGATTTCACCAGACAGTGATCGGAGCTGCCTAACGGCGAAGATACCGCCACGGAGTATCGGTCTGGATCAGTCGTCAGCAGAAGGTCTAAGCAATAGGGAGTATGCGACTCAACATCTGGTACCCTTGTGGCCTCTTGGACCAGCTGGGTTAGGTCTAACGATAAAGCAAGTTTTCTCGTTTCCAGCCCAGCGTGGTCAGTGTCTCGGTATGGGTACAGCCAATCCTTATGGTGGCCGTTGAAATCCCCCAGTAACACTAATTGGGCAGATGGGTACTTCTGCTGAGCCGCGTCCGCTGCCTCACTCAAATAATCAGTGAGCCGAGTCGTCTCCTGATCTCTACTGTGCGATCGATAGACACATGCATAGACAATTTTGTCAATGCCTGTGTCCATCAGCACCAATAAAACAGAGAATCCGGTGTCCTCAAGATTACGGAGACGCCGACAGCAGATATCGTCACGGGCGTACAGGCACACTCCAGCACGAGGCTTGAAGTTGTGCTCCAAGGTGTACCCTGGATAGGTTAGGTACGCCACGTCCGACGGACATCTTATCTGCGTCTCCGTAAGAAATAAGAGCGACGGCTGCTCAGTCTCGAGGTGATGGTGGACTGGTGTGATATTGGAGTGCAGGCCTCGAATGTTAGTGAGGTGCACTTTGAGAGACAAGGAGTGCAGCCGCTGTTTAACTCTGTTCCTATTTCTTGTATTTTTCATTATGTTTTAAGAGAGTGAGTTTCGGTGGAAAACGGAAGTAGAACGAGGCCGCACACTGCCAACCAACGGCCACAACACACAAGACAAATACACCAATGGGAAACTAGCTGGAGACTGCGGGGACGCCTGAGCCCCCAGGGATGTCTATCTGGCCTTGTCATCCGGTCGCCAACCGGCAGGATAGCACATCCCGGGATTTTTCGCTAGATGGCGGGGCAGCTTTTCATGAGTGGCTAGCTCACTACTTGGGCCCCCAACTATCTGCGGTCGGTCGAGGCAACCGTGCCTCGGATCCCGCTACCCTCCATGACTAGCTTCCCGATGTAATGTTTCGATGTGTGACAATCTGGTCTTGCAAGTATGCAGCAACTGTTCTGACCCGTTTTCCCTAATGGCGTCACCAGACTACATGCCGGAACACGGCTAGGCCGCTTGGCGGCACGACTCAATCTGGCGGGTGGTCACCAGCCACGGCCGAAGCCTACCACCGGTATTTTGTCACCTGATTTGCACCACCCAGGGACCACGTGTGGGGGTTTCTGTATACAGGTGCTTCCCCACGGACGAAGGTGACACGGTCCCCAAAAATGACCTTGAAAAAAACCTTAAGCGGATGCTTGCTTTCTGGGACTGCCTAGGCTGGTTGGAGTAGGAAAGGGAAGTATGAGTCACGCACAATGGCCCAACTAAAGAGACTAGGTGCGGAAAAGGCCCCGCCAAACTAACTAACTAACTAACTAACTAACGTCAGCTGCTCGTCGATGAACGAACGAACAAAATTCATTGTTTCTACGCAAGATGCAAGCATTCGTCGCCCATTCGTCTTGCAACCGTCAATTGACAAAAGCGTGCTTATAACTTGCGGTTACGTGGACAATTGGCCTTAAGTTAAAGAATGGCAATAGGTTTAGCGTAATATTATACAAAATATTAATTGTTCAACATCACCAGTCACAT
Organism: Ectropis grisescens; assembly: GCA_017562165.1. NCBI lineage: Eukaryota > Metazoa > Arthropoda > Insecta > Lepidoptera > Geometridae > Ectropis > Ectropis grisescens. Next base: position 28,245,093 of record CM029788.1, read on the forward strand.
TTTTATTTATTTGGAAATGTGTATTGCAATATTACTTTAATTAAAGGCTTGACATGTTTTTGGTTCCTGTTAAATTTCGGGGTACGGTGGTGGGTTTCAGTTCAGCGACCGTCGCCGCCACGAACCTTGAAGTTACCTCGGCTAACAATCTCTTTCCAACGAGTATTACACGGATTTTCGAAAACAGATGTACTTTAGAACATTTAATTTTGCTTAGAACAAATTTTGCCAGTTTTCACGATTTGGCTAATTGGGATAACGGCTGTGTCAAAATATATTCTAATTAATTCGTCGGGTAGATCATGGTAAAATATTGCACATATTTTGTGTTTTTGTTGTTTAATCAAATCAATAAACCTCGACAAAGTTCAAGATCATCAAACGAGTTAGTTGGGATTGTCACGTCACCTTATCGTCAAAATCATACCATAAAGTGACGTCACTTTAAACTTCTAAGTTACCTTCTACTACCTACCTAACTTCGCAATTTTGTACAATATTTTTTTATAAACTAACTTACGAACTAATTAGTGTGTTAAGTCGTCTCGCCCATTATTAATACACACGTAGCAATTAGGTACTTACTCATTCTATACAATCTAGAGGTATAACTGACCTGAAGGAGACCAGTTTTCAAAATTACACTAAAAATCAATAGAATTACGATCTAAAAACATGTAATGATTATATCAATTTGTTTTCTACCACAATTAATTTATAATATGTATTATGAAGTAACCAGTGCGTGTTGCCAGTGATGTCTTATGGAACTGAGACGTGGTCCTTAACTGTGGGCCTTATAATGAAGCTCAAAGTCACACAGCGAGCTATAGAGAGAGCTATGCTCGGAGTCTCTTTGCGCGACAGAATCCGTAATGAGGATATTCGCAAAAGAACGAAAGTGGCCGACATAGCTCAAAGAGTAAGCAAGCTGAAGTGGCAATGGGCAGGCCACATCGCTCGCAGAACTGACAACCGACGGGGAAGAAAGGTTCTCGAGTGGCGACCACAAACCGGAAGACGCAGTGTTGGACGGCCTCCCACTAGATGGACAGATGACCTCACAAAGATCGCTGAAAACCGCTGGTTGCAGGTTGCGCAGGACCGTTCGTTGTGGAAATCTAGGGGAGGCCTATGTTCAGCAGTGGACGTCTTGCGGCTGATGATGATGAAGATGATTATGAAGCATACCTAGAATAATAATCATCAAATAAATTAAATACTTTCGCTATACGAATAGATGAACTGTAAAATCAGTATTTTTCAAGAGTAATTTGGTTTGTTCTCTGTCGACGCACTCGGAGTTTTCCTACACAGTTAAAATAAATAGTGACAATAATACACTAGTACAATATGTATTAGGAAAAAGTACTTAGAGACACAGCAGGCAGGAATCGAACCTTTGATCTCGTAACTAAGAAATTTGACGTGCTCGCCACTAGTTCAGCATGGATTTGACAAATTAATAAGTAAATCAAAATAGATCTGCCAAATGTATATACATACATATATCTATCGCTCATAACATTTGTATGACTGCACCAAACTCGATGATTCTTTGTTTTATGTGTTCGTGATTGTCAAGACAAGGTTTGGATACAAAGAAATAAAAAAATATTAACGGAAAAAAGGATGGCGGAACCACAGTTTAGAAATCTGTGGGCGGAACGAAGTTAGCCAGGTTAGTATATGATACAAACAAAACCAGAAAAGTCTACTATTTAAGAGCAAAGAATAAGAATAAAAAACACACTTCTACCATCTATGTTGTCCCACGCATGGACAAAATTTGCCTACGTCATTCAAAACATTTCTATAATAAAACATAAGAAGTGAAAACTTAAAACGGCTGAAACAATTTTGATGAAATATACCTAAGGAACACCAAAACAGTTTTCAAATAACAAAAAAGAATGCACAACGAGCGGTAGCATCCCGTTTTTTGCGTCGAAGGTTAAATAATTGCGGTTAGACATACTGACCTAATTCAAAGACAAAAGTTTGAAAAAATACCTTTAAAATTTATGTATTTTAATTCAAAACGACGTTTGAAACCCGTATCTTGAAATGTAAGTCGTTTATAAATAATTGGATCGTATTTTTAACTAACTCATTTTTACATTTTATCATAGTAAATTGGACAATATTCCATTTAAATTAAATTTGTTGCCACTTCTTATAACTCTTAATAGGTGGCGCCACTACTTCATTTCCATTATGATTTTAATATTACCATTTACTCATCCCATTCACCATTTAAAAAAAAATTAAGGATTAAATATGTTAAGTAGGTACCTACTTAGTTTGCGGCGTAGCAAAAATATGTATGGACTAAAATTTAAATAAAGGACAAATAATTAAACGGCACTATCATATTTTTGATGTTATGTAACACTTGCAGTGCCTGGAGATTTACCCGCGGAAGTCCTGTTCCCGTAATTCTACCTATGATAACCTTGTGTATACAATAATCTGACTGTGATCAAAATTTCCACTCCAGATCCAACGTGAACTATGTATAAATATTCAAACTTTCTCATTTATAATATTAGTGGGACTCGGAAGCAAAGAAGAATATAGCTAATCAAAACCGTGGATTTAAGACACTCATTCATAACTGAAACTATCTTCTGCAGTAACGTTTGGTAACAACATAACATTTTTGTTGCGGGAGAACTCTTTGCCAGGGTTTTTAGTCCAAGGTCACTCTCTGGAGCCGGTTTTGTAACAAGGATTCGGCTTCGACATCCTCCCTATCGTAAGAGGTGATTAAAAGGGTGCCTATGGTTTCATAGACGGATGGGATTGGGGGCCTAACCATCTACATATTATGTAAATCAAATTGGACCACCATCGATTTATATCAATGGGCCTTACGTCCTATGAAAGCGAGCCCATCAAAGGAAAGACTACAGTATAGTGCGGTCCGTGTCGTTATTACATCACCTAAGGAAGGTGCCCTAGGCAAGGTGTCGAGAGTATACCGAATGTGGGTTCCAACGGAGACCCCAGTTCCTCCCTCAGGTAAAGAAGTAAGCCGCCAAGGGGCTTTTAGTAAGTAAGATCTCACACAACCCGGCTGCACCCCAAAACAGCAGGGTATCTGCAAAATAATTTTCGCCCGTCAACAAACAAAAAGTACTATTTGCAGAGTCTACCAAAGAAAATAGATACTAGATATTTGTCAGTTATTCTACCGCCAAGCGGTAATGTGCAAATACTACTGTGTTTCTGTCCAAACGGCAGTATTCCAGAAAATTTGCAAGGCAAAGAGATGGATAATTTTAAAAAAACATCTCGGGGTGACAATTACAGTACTAGTATTCTGGAGATTATATGCAAACAGCTGTGTTTCATTAACTGTTATGAGCCGGCGTGATGCTTGTCATCAGGTGGTTGTCTTCTTCATTCTATGGGGCACAAAATACATACCTCCTATGGGGCGTTTTTATGACGTAAAAAGACCTGTCAAATACTGTTCCCAATTTCACCGTAGGTGGGGGACCAGTGTTTTATTTTGTTAGGGAAATTTCACAAAAACCTATAGTGATGCCACACTTGACAATGTTTAGAACTGTCTTTGACAAGGCTTTTTCGTCTGGAAAACGCCTCATTACGAGTATTTTATATGATAAAAAAAATGTGTATGCCTACGACCGCACGGCAGATATAAAAACTGAAATGAGAATCAATTATTAAACACTATTGTTTAATTTTAAACGATTACATACCTATAAATTGAATACCGTACTTACCAAAACGCAACGACAAAACAGTGGCAGAAAGGTGAAGGACTAGTTCTTCAGCCGTTTCTGCCACTGTTTTGTACTGGACTGGATACTAGTATCCATGGCCAAGAATAAATTAAAAACCTTTCTTGCTCTGCGCACACACGGCGGTCCCGAGTTCACCCAAAGATTTCTTTCATTTCCAAGCGTGATTCTGACTTTAATTCACTACCCACGAAATGTGGTACGACAAAAAAGTATAAACTTAAAAATATTTTACTAAGTCGTAAAATACAGAGTTTTTTCGTACACCTAATCGTAGAACGTATTGTAAATGAGAATGTATAAAACTAGAGTACTTTTATTTTCTCCGCAGGACCTGGATTGTGGCGAGGGCTCTAATTGACAAAATCGATGTCTTTCAAATGATTATCCAAATTAGATAATATCTTAACGAAGGAGGACAGTGAGGACCGACAGAAAATTTAAAATGCTCAGCGAATCCTTACTTATCTTAAATTACACCATTTGAGAGAAAACGTTATTCCATTACAGGAAGCTTTATGCCGGAAAATTGATACCTCGATGCCATGAAGCTGGGAAATTACTGGGCAAAAAAATTTAAAATCTTATTACACGATTGTCTAAAAAGAAGTGTATATATAATGTGTAGAATTGTAAAATCGTCAGATTACTATCTGGCGATGCTCACAAATATTAGATTTGGTTGGTCTAGTTGGGACAACGGTGAAATAAGCCGTACTGGAGCCGCGGGCTTCAATCCCACGCTCATCACTGTCTTTTCAAAGTTGTTAATGTAAAATTGCAAACTAAAAACGAAAAAAACAGATCATCGTCATCATTAGCATGTGTTCGTCCACTGCTGGACATAGGCCTCTCCTATAATACGCCACTCAGTCCAGTCCTGGATCTTACGTTTACAACGACCAATCTGCCGTCTTTCGTATATCGTCACTCCATCTAGTCTCAGGGCATCCCACACTACGTTTACTGATTCGCGGTCTCCACTCGAGAACCCGTCCACCCCAATGGTTATCGGGTCTATCGGTGACTTTACTCGTCTAGGGTTGGTGAATTTTGTCGGTGTCGGTTTTGTCTCTGACGAATTACTTCATTGCGGATACAATCCATCGAAAGATCCCCAAGCATAGCTCTCTTCATAGCTCGCTGAGCGACTTTGAGCTTTCGGATCATTTTGACTGTTAGTTTCAGCGATTCAGCACCGTTGGTCATAACAGGCAGGACCAAAGAGTTTACATATACTACGTATATAGTTAGAGTTTCCGCACGGTTCCTTTGTATCAATCGTAAGCAGATGACGTGCATACTTTCTATGGCAGCAGAGTGATGTGTCACGACTTATTGCAACTTCTTTGGCCACGACAAAAGTGTGACACTTCCACAAGAGCGACAAGGCAAGAAATATGCTACCCGTGCTTTCGGTGTAAAGCGTTTGTGCCAACTCTGTACGTAGTAGTAAACTCTTTGGGTAGGACGCACTAGTTGTAAATTTTTGTTTTGAGACTTTGTGTGACGAGAAGACTCGACAAAGTTTACCAAATGCTGCCCAGCCATACTGGTTTTCTTATGACGTCGCTCTCAAAGTTACATCTATTTAGTTCAAGCATCTGCCCTAGGTAAACATATCTCTGAACAATTTCGACAGTGGTTCCGTTTACGGCAATCGGCCCCGGAGCAATGAACTCGTTGCACATGACTTTGGTTTTGTCCAAATTCATCCAGAGGCCGATGCAGTGAGAAAAGTTAGGCAGGCTGTCCAGAATCCACTGCATATTGTCCAGCGACTCCCAATCAAAAAAAAAAACATCATGAAAGCGATAGGTATCTACTTAGAATCTTTGTGTATGACGCGCCGGAAACCAGCGTCAAGTCTTCTTGTCAGGAGGGGTTAGCCCTAAGTGAGGTACTGGACATCCCTAAACGTTCTGCGCCTCAGGCCTTCCAGTGGAGACGGAATGTGAGCCAAAGTGGCTAGTTGTCGTGTCTATTGCTATTTATTTAAAATTTCTGTGTATATATAACGAAAAAAAAAAAAAATATGAACGTACCGCGAGGCAAAGCAAGTTTTCTACAAATTTCCATTTTTGTGTTTTAACCGATTATACTTGCATAATATTAAGTAGGTAGATATAATAATATGTAACTCTGTTATGGAATGGGGAATGGTTGTCCCATAATAATATTTTTGTTTTTTTCCTACTAAATCAGGTCGGTACAACACGTTTCGTTCCCCTTCAATCACTTCAACACAGTTTCAAAGAAACAATCGATCAAAATGTCAAAGTAGGTGAGATGTCAAGGACTCATTAAACATCAAAGACTGGTTGGGCGTTCGTACTGTTTTTAACCGACTTCCAAAAAAAGGAGGAGGTTATCAATTCGACCCCTATGTTTTTTTTTTTTTTTTTTTTTTTTTTTTTTTTTTTTTTTTCTATGTATGTTACCTGATTTCTCGAGAACCTCTGAACCGATTTTAAAATTTCTTTTTGTGTTCGGATGGGTATGCTTCCCGAATGGTCCCATATAAATCTTTTCGAAATCGGTCAAGTAGTTTTTGAAATATGAACCAAAAACTGAAAAATTGCGTATCTGGATGACGTTGTAGATTTCACAAAAGTTATGAATCTCGACCCTGTCAATACAAAAATTGTAAATGCTTTAATGAAAACTTGTTTTAAACCCCGACCAAAAAAAGGGTGTTATAAGTGACGTCGATGTCTGTCTGTGTGTCTGTCTATCTGCTGTGGCACCGTAGTAGAACTCAAACAGATGGGCCGATTTCGATGCGGTTTCTTTTATTTCAAGGTTAATACCATAGCAGATGTTCTTAGCTATGTCTGGTTAATGTCGATTCAAGATGGCCGCCTCCACAAAATGGCGGACAAAATATTTTCACAACCTACCTCAATTTGGGTATCAAATGAAAGGGCTTGACTAGTAGAGTACTATGTACTATAACAAATTTCAAACCAAAATGGCCACCACGACAACATGGCGAATTATATTATATTTTCATTACTACCTCAATTTGGGTATCAAACGAAAGAGCTTGACTAGTAGAATACTTTTCACTATGAAAAAATCAAATCCAAGATGGCCGCTTCCACAAAATGCCGAAATACATTTGTTTTTTCACAACTCCTTTATATGGGTATCAAATGAAAGGGCTTGACTAGTAGAATGTTGTACAGATAACAAATCCAAGGTAGTCGGGGTTTAATCAAAATTTTTAATTTTGTTCTTGTACACTAAAAGAGTAAAATAAACTATTTTCGTACAAAAAATTAAACCGACTTCAAAACCACAAATAGGCACTCAAAAGCGAAAATAAACTAAAATCATTATTATAAGCGCTACTCACTCATCTATTTGAAGTCGGTGCCAGTCAGGTCAAAAGTTAGTAGATTGATGCTATGTAGGCACAGGTAAGTAGTATCTATCCTATACCTGTTAGATTTAGCTGGCACCGACTTCAAATAGATGAGTGAGTAGCGCTTATAATAATGATTTTAGTTTATTTTTCGCTTTGAGTGCCTATTTGTGGTTTTGAAGTCGGTTTAATTTTTTGTACGAAAATAGTTTATTAATATTTAATGAGAGCTAAATAATTATTTCCTTTGTTTAACAAGAGGCGTAATCGGGGTTCAGACAGACTTGTCATAATAATTATTAAATTCGCCAAATAATAGGGTGCCAATATTTTGTTGTAATAATATGCACAAAATGTTTTTTAAAATTTTGTAAGTAACAATATTTTGTAAAAAAAAATGTTGTACAATATTTTTAACAAAATGTGAAATGTTCCCAACAAAATGTAAAATTTATCTTACACAAGCACATAATTAAAAAAAAACGATTATCTCCCGCCTACCTCGGATTTGTTATCTGTAAAACATTCTACTAGTCATGCCCTTTCATTTGATACCCATATTGAGGAAGCAGTGAAAAAACCATCTTGGATTTGAAATTTGTTATAGTGTATAGTATTCTATCAGTCAAGTTCTTTCATTTGATATCCATATTGAGGTAGATTGTGAAGAAATATTTTGTCCGCCATTTTGTGTAGGCGGCCATCTTGAATCGACATTAACCAAACATAGCCAATGTATAATGGATATTAACCTTCAGATAAAAAAAATCGCATCGAAATCGGCCCATCCGGTTGAGCTCTACAGTGCCACAGACAGACACACAGACAGACAGACAGAGAGACATCGACGTCAAACTTATAACACCCCTTTTTTGGTCGGGGGTTAAAAATGAAGCATAGTATGAAACTGAAAAACATCCTTGAAAAAGCGTCGTTGCATCTTGAAAACATCTCATTGGCATCACATCCTACTAATAGGTATTAAAAAATGCCTTTATGTTATATGAGTATCCTATATTGTTATAGGAAGAGTATGACCATTATCTTTGCACTAATTTTCATTCAGAAGTTATGGCATAACAGAGTAACAAACATACATTCTTACGAAATTTATATATAAACGTAAAGTTCGTGTTCTTCTTCGTGAGCACAGATTTCTAAAACAATCTGTGTTCGTAAGCATCACTAATGTTGTTTCTGACATGTTATGTAATAAAATCAGCTTGACGTGTAAATCGGCTTCACTACAAAGTATGAAACAAAGTCGCTCTCTCTGTCCCTATATTTATTAATTTAGAACATACAGTTGCTTCTTAATGTGTAGGTAAAGACTCGTATAATACTTAACAATACACATAAGACCCTGTGCATAGAGTGTTGCGAATAGTATAATGTATTATACATATAAAATGGTATCTTAAAACTATTTTTAACTAAGATATTTTAAAATTACGAGATTTTTTAACGTTTTGTCCTTCAAGTAGTCATCTAGTAGTTTGAAACCTTTTAAGATTGGTTTCTTTACGTGGTTCTTTAGGTAACTGGTTATAAATTTGATATATCATGTATCGAGGACCTTTTCTGACTATCTCTATTTTGGGATCAGGAGCTAAAAGTTGTCATTTTCTGCGAGCATTTGTATGAAATGTAAATATGCTGGGATGTTTTTTTGACGAAGGTTGCGGCCTCGAGAATGAACATGCAAGGAAGGGTCAGTATTTTTAGTTGAGTGAAGTAGGGTCTGCAGCTATCGCGTTGCCGGATGTTCATTAATATACGGATACATTTTTGTTTATTAATAATAATAATATCCCTATGTGTGCTTAAATTTTTAAAACTACGCAACGGATTTTGATGCGTTTTTTTAGTGGAGAAATACTGTTATTCTTGAGGTTTTTAATGTGATGTCGTAAATAATTACGTTTTTTTTCTGCTTACATTGCAAACGCAGGCTGAACCCTACGAGATTTATCAAAATAATGTACTAAGTATAGTGCACATTGAAAAGGTCTACAGAAAAGTCCTCTATGGCATATTTCTATCTCTTGGGAATAATAACCCGCAATAACCATTTTTATTACTTTGTATTTGGTATCAGCATTGGACCCGTGCGAAGCCGGGGCAGGTCGCTAGTTGCCAATAAATATTAATAATCCTCACTTAAAAATAATTGGTAAGTAAGCTAAGGTATGCAAGGCTCTGTTGTGCCTTCTACGGTAACTCGAAGTTCGGTATACAGCAGCGACTATTTGAAGTAAAGGATATATTACTACACTAATATTATAAATGCGAGATTTTGGATGCTTAGATGCTTGCTGCTCGATCACGTCAAAACACCTGAATTGCTCTGATTTTGGGACACAAATTGCAGTCTAGAAAAGCGTGAGTTACTTTACATTGCGGGAAAAAAATGGTTAAAAAAATAAACGGGAGTATGTACAAACAAAATTTAAAAAATTTGATTAACCTCCGACTACCGAGGATATTATGCTATCTATACAACATTCTACTAGTCCCTTTCATTTGATATCCGTATTCAGGGAGTTGTGAAAAAAGTACATACGGTCTAATTGAGATACCGCCTTTTTTGAAGTCGGTTAAAAAATAAATGTATTTCGCCGTTTTGTGAAATTTATCATAATGCAAAGTATTCTACTAGTCAAGTCCTTTCGTTTGATACCCATATTGAGGTAGGTAGTGAAGAAATATTTTGTCCGCCATTTTGTGGAGGCGGCCATCTTGAATCGAAATCAGTCCATCCGTTTGAGCTCTACGGTGTCACTGACAGACACACACAGCAGAGATCGACGTCAAACTTACGATAATACCCCATTTTTGATCGGGGATTAAAAACTGCGGAGCGTTCTTAATATACTTACAAATAGGTATACACAACTGCCATACGCCTCTTTGTAAAAAAGTTCTACATGTCTTTGCCTTGTTTTGTCCTTAAAGAAACGTGTAAAGAGGTTTCGTATTAATCGGATTCTTGTTTAAATTTTCCTTAAATCCCGAAACGGCGTATTTCAATAAACAAAGCAGTGATCTAAGGTTACAGTCATCTAGACCGTAATATAAGGCCTCACTGTGTTTCAAGTATTATTTTGTCGTGCCTACGTAGCGGGTACTTTAGCTAAAATTGCTTTTATCTAATACCTTTAAACGAGCAATTCTAGTATCTTGTGTATATTATCTTAATTTACATGTGAAATTGGTGTTTTGTGGCACTGACCACTTTGATCTCAAGTATTTTCTCTTTGGTTCGGAATCCAAATTTCAAATTGGTACAGTTATTTACTCATGGTTTTGTATTTTAAAAACCGTAGTTGTTTGTTTTTTCTTTCGGTCACTCAGTTTATAAAACGGAATACTTGAAATATCGCGTTATTTATAAGTACGAGTTCCATCGTGACATCAGTGCTGCAGAAATGAAAGATCAATCAGAAATGAGGGATTAATTATCACTGTGTTTGGCGGTGGTGTGGCAAAAGAAAGCACAGTGATTGTTTGGTTCCAAAATTTTCGTTCTGGAAATTTCGACCTACAGAATAAGCCTTGTGGACGGCCGGAGACCAAAGTTGACAATGAGGAAGAATATACAAAATAACTAGATGCCCGCCCCGGCTTCGCCCGTGGTACATATATAGTACTCAGGGTGATCCCGTACATATCCAACGTGAAATAATGACTGAAATCGGTTCAGTAATTCCTGAGAATATCGCTTTCAAACAAAAAACCTCTTCAGCTACCTGCTACGCCACCTGTCGGAAATTGGACGTATCAACTCAGATTTAGAAACACATTTAATTAGCGAAGGTTTATATCCAGTGACGCCATCTTAGATACATGCTGTCATGTCAAACCACGGTATAAAAACTCTCAAAAAAGAATATTTTTCCCCGTTTTTGTTACATTCTTGATTCATGCTCCGCTTCTATTGATAGCTTTATGTTCTATAGCCTATAGCCTTCCTCAATAAATTGACTATCGAATAAAAGAAGAATCATACAATTCGGATCAGTATTTCCCGAGATCCTAGCGTTCAAACAAACAAACTCTTCAGCTTTATAATATTAAGTATAGACATAGATTACGTTCACACTGTTCGTCCGCAACCGCAATGGCCTGCTACACTACTTAAATGATTTTAAACAAAATGGTAATTAGCTTGCATCCTTTTGATGGGATGATACAAGTACATTAAACATCAGCCCTTTTGTTGTACAGTTCTAAAAATTAGAATTTATTATTATTTTGTTCTTATACAAATTAAAAAAAGTATAAGTTTGCCCGGTCTAAAACTCCTCGTGCTTTTTGTAACAAGAGCGCGCGCGCTCTTTAATAACGCTCGATAAATTATGTGCCGAAGTGAATAAATGATATGCCGAAGTGAATAAATGATGTGCCGAAGTGAAGAAACACTAAACAGCCGCTTAACTACAAACCGCACTGTTGTACTGACAACACAAAAAACAACAATCACATTTTTTTGGGATATGTACCTATTGAGTTTTAACAACAGTGGTTTGTATAAACATACAGAACATGCCTTAAACGGATGCAGGCTGATTACCAGTAACCCAGTATTGTAAGTAGTTGGTCGACTTTATTTTATTATTATTATTTTTAATAGTTTCTTATCCAAGGTATTTAGAGTCAGTATCCCAATGGATTTTATCAGCAGAGACATCACCCAACCGCTAAAGCCGTGTGTTTGCCTTGAGATTTTTATTAATTATTATTTATTATTAAATACCAAATAAGTGGTAGACGATTTTTCTCTTTCTAGACTCTTTATTTTCCAATGAGACGGTTTGCATATAATTAAGACTTCCCATCACCTCCGTGGTAACACCACTCAAATCCCTAGTAAATAAAAAAAAAAGTGGAACGCGACTACGCGTTGTGTGTTTTTAATAATTTATATAAATACACATCATCCATTTACATAGCTATTAATGAATTAGAAACTAGGAACTATCTTTTTTTTATATAATTTAACTTTTACGCAGCGTTTCCCCGCTAGGCACAATGTGTAGCCTTATTTTATAGAAAACAAAACACTGTTGTTCGCGCCGCAATTACATCATTAGAGGACAATTGTTCTCTGTGGTGATAGATGGGTTCCAGCTATATTTTAGCTCAATCTCGTGTTTAATTTGATTTAATCATTTTAAGTATTATTCGCTTATTTCATAAATTACTCAGTCTTATAACGAGCCTTGCTCTGGTGTGAAATTCCAGGCTCGTTTGAGCCGTATAAATACATTCTACATTACAACACCTGCACACAATACTGTGCCTTATTTTTGGCTCAAATAAAGTTATTTTTTTTCTAGCTGATCCCATGATCGCCAATCTCCCATATTATCAATCTAATGAAACATCAAAGTAATGCGCATTTCGTTTAAATTATACTCTTTTCATAGTGGAGCAAAAGTAGACAGGAGGTTGAAATATACTTGACTGACCTCGTGGGTTAGTTGGTACTAATACTTAAGTGTACCTGCAAAGCCGAGGGTTCAATATCCACCCATCGCAAATTATATGTGTGTGTGATGAATACAACTATTTATTGTTTGTTTGATTTGTTTGATTGTTCTTATAAATTATAAGAATATATTTACATCAGCAACATGCCTGCCCATAACAGCACAGTGACACGCAGCTATTAGAACACGAAGAGTCCAAATCATTACGTAGCTTCGCACTGCGCTCATCGCCCGGAGATTTTAGATGGTCTCAGCCCAGGAATTTCTCCGGAAACATTGCTTTTCAAACCGCAACACAAGAATGTTTGTACATTACTGCTTAGTGGCAGAATACCTGGCAAAAGTGTGGTACTTCCCCAGCAGCACAACATCTCGCTGTTTAACCTCTGTGTTTTCCAATAGGCCTGTCGACTCATTTTCGATTTAATGTGCCATCAAAAGGCTATTTAATAACTGAATCACAGGTGGAAGAATTACTATGTTACCTTAGAAACTTCCCGTTATATCACGATTTAAATATCACAATTTTGGACTTGCCCAAAAACGCTTCATACGAAAACACTACTGAAGCGTGACGTCAATGTTGGTCATTTGCTATGCGTCGTGCAATGACCTATGCGTCGTGCATAAAGTTTGTGTGTTATCTATTTTAAATATTGCGTTTGGTAACTGGTTCTATGACAAAAGTCACTTTAAATTGAATAGGTTATCCAATCGTACTTTTAAAATAGACTTACCCATCCAACTTTGAATGAACATAAAGTAAGTTAAGCAAAAATATATCAAAATTAAAGTTGGTACATGTTTTATTCTATTTTAATCATCATCAGCCTATTTCATAATCGTCAATTGCAGGACGTAGGCCTCTCCTAATGAATACTTTAAGTTACAGTCTTCTGGATTGCGCATCCACTTTCGACCGCCAACCTTTCGCAGTTAGTCACTACCTGGCTGCAGGGTGCCCCACTTTACGCTTGCCGGTTCGCGGTCTCCACTCCAGTACCTTCCTACCCCAGCAACGGTCGTCTCTTCTACAGATTTGGCCAGCCCATTGCCACTTCAGCTAGCTAATTCTGTGGGCTATGTCGGTCACTTTAGTTCTTCGGATAAGCTCATTTCTGATTATATCCTTCAAAGAGACACCGAGTATAGCCTGCTCTGTAGCCCGCGAGTGACCTTAAATCGATGGACCAGCCTTACCGTGGCCACGTCTCGGCTCTGTAAGTCAGCACAGGTAAGACACACTGATCGAAGACTTTCGTCTTCAGGCTTTGGGGAATGGACGACGAGAAGATGTGGCAAAGCCTTCCAAAAATAATCTCTCCTTCTATTTAAATACTGTCATTATATTATATAATTTAATATAATTGCAGGACCTGTCGTCATGCCTATTCCGGAATAAAAATAGCTTGTATGTTATCAATAATAAATCTATCAATGAAGATACAAAGTTTCATACTTTTGTTGTTTTTGTGTATAAGTTACTCATTTCCATATATACTCAGAAACTTTCGCGTTTGCCATATATTACTAGCAGCGTCCTGCGGTTTTACCCGCGTATAATCCGTTTCCGATATTTTCTCGGGAAAAAAGTAAACTATGTGTTTTTCCAGACTATGATTCCGTAACTGTGTCTTACGCAATAGACATCCAAACATTGGAATTTATAATATTAGTAGGAATTAGGATAGTGGAATACTAAATCCAGGCAACATTTGAATATAAAACAAATAAAACAACTACAGCTAAAGCCGAACCTAAAACGTTCGAATTTATCCGAGGCTGGTGAGTGGGCACCTTTTCAATTTATTATAGGTATTATAAGCAAAACGCCAACAAATCCGGCGAAAATTAATTTATGTAAGTGACATCCGAGAATTATTACCATTTACCTAATTATGATAACGTTCATAACCTTTACTAAAGAGAAATATTTTACTTTGTGATTGAACAAAAGTTTTAGTTATAGAATATTATTGTGGAATGTGCGTGGGAGGGCGAGAAATATTTTTAACTGAAGGTTTTCTTTGGAAAATTTCAAGAGTTGTTCAAGTCTTAAAGTCTTAAGTCTTAAGTAAAATGGGTAGTTTCCAAGGAGTTAAAGGGCAAAGATCATATATATATACATATATATATACTTAGGTACTTTTTATTGAGACACCAAATACATGATGTGTCGAAACAGAAAGTTCTGGCTGGCTGGGCAGATAACGGCGACTGTCTAAACAGAGCCCCCGGGTTCAAATCCCGCGCGCACTGTATTTTCAAAGTAATGTGCGTAATGCCGCTTAAAAAAAAAGTGAAGTAAAACAGCTTGAGGAATCTGACATGTACCTAGAATCTGTCGAGGTCATGTGTCATCCACCAACCCGCACTTGGCCAGCGTGGTGGAAGGTCTTGCCTCTACTACAAACAACTATTTAAATATGCAGAGTTTAAATCACTTCCCACAATTGCACCTGCCCTGGTCACGCTGATATGAGATTATTTATCTCTTAGATTTGTAATTTATTTAGAAACATTATCCTTCAAACAAGTTCGAAACATTATCCTTCAAACTAGTTCACAATAATACCTATTAGCACATTAATGCTTGGCGTTAGAATAACTGTCCAATGTGCGATTGTACTTTCCTAGGCGGAGTGTAAATAGAGTACTACAATGTGATCCATCAAGCTAGTTAATATTACTATTATTCAATCACCTTTTAACTATTTTGTTTTCGTTTTATTAGTCATTCGAATTTACTTTGGCATGGTTTTATGTGCAGGAAAATAAACACAACCAGAATAATGATAAAAGTTAGCCAACCACGCCATCTATTGCAAAACGTGAACACAACGGCAAATTGTTAAGGGTAGCTTTTCAATGGTTCTTTTTTCTCCTGAAACCTTTATTTTCAGCAACACAGAAAGATAGATGTCGTTTAATTTAAATGTGATGTTTAGATATGTTAGTTTCTGAAAAATATCATAGAGAGCGTAAAACTAAAGTAACTTTATTTTTACCCGACTGAAAGAAGGGTTATGTTTTTCGCGCGTATCTTGTTTGTAATTTTTTTTACTCTTATCTTCTAAACGGCTGGATGGATTTTGACAAATAAGATATCGTTAGACTCGTCTCAATCACCCAAGTGTATACATTCTCTATTACATATTGTTTTTTCACTGTTGTTGTTGGTTTTTTTGAACTAAAATTATTTTTACGGTACCTACTAGTACGGAACCCTAAGGTACCTAATGACGAAGTAAAACGTCACAGTTTTGGAATATGCTATGATACTATGTTCTGTGCAAGCTCAGCTGCAGTTGTGTGGGTTTTATGCTGCGCTTTGTCAAAGACTAATCTTTCGGAGAAATGACCGGTATTGTAGCCGTGATGAGGCGAGTACCGTGTATACCTTTGTTCGGTAACGTCAGAACTACGTAATTCAAGAGTTTTTATGGGACTTCAAAAAAAGAGGACGTTCTCAATTCGGCTGTGTGTGTGTTTTTACCCTACTTCAAAAACGGAGATTTCTCAATTCGACCGTATATTTTTTTATGTGTGTTCGTGGACAACTTCGTCGTTTATAAACCGATTTTGCTGATATTTTTTTTGTTGTAAAGGAGATATTCCAACGATGGTACCGTGACACGGAAACCAGGATCAGACGATGACATCTTAGAGAAATCTAGAAGAACTTTCGAAAATTGTAAAGATGGCCATAATAGTGAGTTCGTTAAGTTGGTTTTTTTTTTTGTTAAAATTATTGTATGTGGGTTACGCGATAGCTCCCCCAATCGTTTTCTTTTTTTTTGGAATCGTTTTTTTGACCGCCAATTTTGATGGTTTTTTGTTAGATACGAGTATTTCATAGTCGTCATAGGTGCTCCTAAATATTTTGATGGTTTTTTTGTTAGATACGAGTATTTCATAGTCGTCATAGGTGCTCCTAAATATTTTTTTTATCGAAATCGGTGTGATGGTTATAGATACATTAACAATAAACTTAAATTTATTTTCATATATCTCGATGACTCAGTGATGGCTACCTAAGAAATGTTGTCAAGTGTCTTGGTTTAATTTTAAATCAGTCTGATTTTGTTTATTTTATTGGTAAAATAATTAATAATTATGCTATTGACTCACTGAGTTATTTTGCTACATGAAAATAGGCTTATTGATGCAATTTAAATAATGCCATAGCTGACACCTCAGTTTAAGCGATGGGTTCAAACTAGGCTGCACCTATATTTTGTGTACTTCCAGATTACACTTTATTACAATATTACACTTCTTACAGGTGAATCATAATACTCGTATGTCGTTAAATTATGTAAACAATAGAAAGAAGTGGCAAGACTTTAGTGACGCTACTAGTTGCAGCAATGTCGCGGCCATGTATCTGAGTGGAACTTTCCACACTCTGGTAAAAAACTGCAAACGCTAAGCAAGTTTAGATACTGATTGAGACGCAGTACTTCATTGTACTCCGGTAACCAAGGAAGCTCGGGGCATTTGAGGAGAATGAATCTAATAAAATTGGGCGTAGGTTACGTATGTAACCAGGGTGGTAATTCTGTGCCTATTTCTACGAGTATATCGCTATTCTGCTGAGCGGGCATTGCAGCAGACAGGTAGGCAGACGTGTCATTTATCTTGAGTAGTTTTTTCGGTAGTGACGAGACGTATAATGTATGTATAATAATCTGATAGTCAGTGGCGGATTAGCCATATAGCAAGAGTAGCAAATGCTACGGGCCCCGCGCAAGCTAGGGGCCCCGCGCTCCGACGTCTGTCTGACTGTAAATATGTAGCGAAAATATCTGGCATAACTTGACCCTTCCCTTCCTAAACCTAAGCAAACCAAGGGCCCCTTGACAGAAATTGCTACAGGCCCCGCGCTGGCTTAATCCGGCACTGCTGATAGTAATCCAAAAAGGGGACCTTTCCCTCCTTTGGGTCCCTCATCCACAGAGAAGGGCTAATCAAATGCCAGCGGGCAATGGAAAGAAGTATGTTGGGAATAAAACTAACCGATAAAGTTAGCTGCACTAAAATTTGACACAAGACCAAAGTCAATGACGTAATTACTCAAACTGATCAGCTAAAATGGCGATGGGTAGGCCACGGTGTAAATTAGAAAAGTGGAGCCAACAAGTGACTCTCTGGTACCCGAGAGATGCGTGTAGACAACGAAAAACATCCCACAAAAAGATGGGAAGATGATTTCCGCTTAACCTTAGGGCCATATTGGACCAGAGTAGCAACCGATAGAGTGCAGTGGAAACAGTTGGAGGAGGCCTATGTCCAAAGACGCACCGAACTGAACCGAACCGAACATTACATGACCACACAAACTAGTATAAGCAAAGCTAAATCCACGTGTCAGTTCTGGAAATAAAGGGCTATTATTACAATCCAAAAAGATATGGTTTTATGGGAGACAGGTAAAAACTGAGTTCCTTCAGATTTTCTCAATTTTATTATTTATGGTACGGTGAAAAATAAAATTAGCAACACTGACTGCGAGCACTTTTTACGTATCATTTTCGTTAGGTATATATTTTTCTTAAAGTTTAGTCTCACATATTTCAGTTCGATCGTATTTAAATCTCTATCTCGTCCAAACCTAAGGAACTTCGTTCTAATAGTCCTGCTTATAACATGACATGAACAACAGTGTATCTCAGCTGTTGGAGCATGAAGACTAAGACATGTTTTATTAAGGTCATTTATCTGATTCCTTTTTAATATCACTGTAAACATTGCCGTTTAAATCAGGAGAACACAGTCATATTTCTACAATACTACTGCTTGGTAGAATAACTGACAAAAATGCCGTACTTCCTCAGATGGAATCTGAAAAGAGTCCTACTACTTTTGATTACTTGGCATGTTCACTCGTCAGTTTCATATTTGGTATTTCCAAAAGGCCTAATTGAAAACGACGTCTAGTGTTATTGCCATCAGTCTACATAGAGGAATCTAAACAGAAGCTACGCTAAGTGACGGAATAGTTACTAAGCACAACATCCAAGTAATTACGAATTCTTGATTGAAACAGATATAGCAACACGTTAGTTACGGCGCGACATGTGTTTACGCCCGCCGCTGAACACATTTCAATTTGCTTCGGAAACACTTACGAGTGGGTAAATAATTGAAGAATGATAGAATAGTGATAGGATATATTTCAAAATAACATTCTAAGTTCTCGACTGATGATTTTTTAAATTATTATGAATTTGATTAGAAAACTAAGTGTTTAGGTAGTTAAGAATATAAAAACTAATCTCCGAATAACTCACCCCTAATTTATTCCGTTGCAAAAGTGCCCGTTTACGCTCGCCGCGTTCCCACGTTGAATGGCAATGGCCAACCTTTGCTCCAAGAACGCGCCGGAGCAGGAATCACCCGAATTCTCCCTGAGACTTTGCCCTAATTCTGAAAGGAACCGTTTAGCCGTCCCCAACAACCCAAGGTCTCTACGGCAACAGGCACAAATTCGTACTGCGATACTAACATACTATAATTTTGCTTCTTGTTTGAATTTGATTAATTTCTTTTACCGCTAACGATATATTTATACTTATATAACGATATATTATTACAACTTCACATCCTAGGCTTACCACACATACCATACAGACACTTCACATACCGACCGATGGCAGCGTCAGTGCCGTAGCACTAGACGCTGCCATCGGTCGGTTCATACAAGCGTTAGCTGGATCACCAACAACCATTCAAGAGTACGCCTTATGCACATCAGGGACAGAAATGCAGCCGTGGTGAGGCTCCGAGTTGACAGATAGTAAATATAAAATTATGACAATATCGAGTCGATTACTTACGACTCTCTTGTCGGTAGAGTTCCTTCCATGTACTTCTAGAGTCGATTACTAGTGGAATCTAAACCGGTAGGTAGTGATCGTCTCAGCAAACCACGTTGGACTAGCACTAAAATTTAATTGAAGATATTGCCTTCTCCACCTTTTTTTGAACTGAAACTTATTTTGACGCACTAATTCAACTCAAGCGTCACGTTTGAAAATGAAAGATATCTTCGGGTAAGCTCGGCTGATTTAGATGGCCATGGTCATGGCCACGCCCTCCGGTTTCACCCACGTAGTTTCCAAAGTGAGCTATCAAATTCTGAGGTATTAGCTATCGGCAGTCCCTATGACGGCCAATTTTATATTATTTATTTTGAGTCTCCACAGACGAGCCATAGCTAATTTTTAATTATGTAAAAACATACTTTTGTATACTTGGAGCCGCAGGTGTAATTGAAACCTACGTCCTCTTGATTGTGAAATCAAACCATAAATAGTTGCATTTCATTCTTACTATAAATTGGTACTGAAAATATTGCTATTACAAGAAAAACTGCGCGTTGAAATGAAATTTTAAAACTCTAAGTATATGACAAAATAAAAGCCTGGGAGCCTGGGAGTTTTAAAGTGTCTGTTAAGCAAAACGGTCGACGGAAAGAGTCTGGGAGTATTGGGGCCTTATTTTTTTTAGATTTTGCCTATAATATACGTGAAAATCAGTTATCAGAAAATACGTGAAGTAAGTAATGTATCATCTGGACCGCATATCTCAAAATTTGCTGTCTAAGCAAGTTAGCGGGTAAGCATGTGTTCTTAGTACGTACTAACTCTACTCAATCGTCCACATGTATCATTCAGCAGAAAATACATGATGTCTGGTAGCCCTGGATCTTACTCTAATATAACTTCATCACGATCAAAATTATTATTGTCGTATGTCGTGGTGGCAACACGAAGATTTTTGAAAATCAAATGAGGGTATATACCCCTCTATATAGAGATTACCTCGATTCACTATAAGACTAAACGTAAATTCTTTACTATTCTCGTGCCTACGGCAGTTGTAACGCTGCCGAAACGTGGAGGTAATTAAATAATAACTTAGTTCAAATACAAATACAAATACAAAAATCTTTATTGCTGTTTGCAGGTAAGATAAGATGATACAAAACATTTTAATAGTTTATGATTCAGTTCTGTATAATGTTAAAAATAAAATGAAATTGTACTTACTCGAATTAACTTAGGACAATGCTAGACACAACTACGTAATTTAATCAAATGAACACAGCTTAAATTCAGATCTGCATCCAAAGTGTTCAGCATGCAGCCTGTCCCAGTACAGTACTGCATTATCAGGCCCATTCTTGAAGCGAACAGCTGCAAGTAACTGTTGGGAGCTTCATGTACACGAAACGACAGAGATGCGAGTCCACGCACAACTGCTGAAAGCCGTCAATATGCATCTGCAAACATCTTCGGGATTATAGGTACGTTTGTTTTGATTAAAGTTACGGCTGCTCTAGAACGGCAACTGCCCATCTGGAGCCCCGGGTTCAAATCCACGTTCAAGTTCAGGCGCACCACTGTCTTGCGATTCGAAGGCATACACGTAATGCCACTAACTTTAAACGGTGAATGAAAAGCATCGTGAGGAAACCGATATGTACCTAGAATCTTTCGAGGTCCATCCACCAACCCATACATGGTCCCAGCAGTGGGAACATTTAATGGGCTGTTTATGCTTTATGCCATGTTTCTATTGTAAAGAGTCCTTTCAGGACGAAACAGGACATGTATCTGATGTTAAGCAAGACGTTTGTCAATAACAGGACAGCGCCACGCAGATATAAATATTGGTAACAACGTAGCAACAACATGGTTGATGTTCCAAATACTCAAAGAGGTTTGATCTAATTTTTGTGATAAAAACGTCTAGAATATGGAATGTTCTAGGTAAAAACGCTCCATTATAGGCCATATTGTCGCTTAATACCAGGCAAGATGATGTCCAAGTGTGAACCTAAAATAGTTGAAATAATGCCCTTCAAATTGGAACACTGATCTTTGCACATTAATGATTAACATTAGAATAACTGCCAAAGATGTGGTAGTTCCCCAGGTAGACCAGCGCAATGAGTCCTACTATTATAACCCAGTTAAGCGTATTGTTACACTATATACACCTTGCACGCGCCACATTGTGTAAAGCGCTTACACTGCAAACGCAGCACCTAGAGCATTCTGGGCACTATACAATCGTTCAGTTCTCTGTGTCATATCTACGATATCAACCTAACTTTGGGCATTTAGTTTTTAAGTAGTTCATTATAGATATCCTGAAGCTATATTTCTCAAAATGTATAACTTAGGCAAACAGCAACCGCTCACAGCAAACAGAACTGACGGAGTTCAAGTCACCAACCTCACGGCTTGGTATCGGAGATTCTACCCACGATCACATTTTCGGCACTGCTTGCCCACAACAATACTTACTATAACATAGGTATCAAGTTTAATATAAAACCAAAAGTTACCATTTCTTTTGGCAAATTTTCGGTCCAACTTTAGAGTCGTATTTCTCGAACAATTTGTTTTTAGTCGCACACGCGCCTTATAAATTTCCGATTTCGTTATATATTTCAGCAGGAGGGTAGGCGGGGATAAATCACGCGAGAGGAGATCACGTATCTGGAGGGGACGCTGCGAGGGACTCCGGCGAACGTTAAAATTAAATTTTCACAGTCAAAGAATGAGAAAGTGGAAGACAGTGACGAGACTCGCGCAGGCTGGTGGATCAACTTAGTCGACGTAGTTTTCAGGATAAAGCACATTGCACTGCGACACTCGTTTCTTTAGATCCCAAAAAAAGCTATTAATTTTCTGTATTCAAAATTAACCTTTTAAATTCTGAGGATGTTGCTAATCTTATAATATTGTGAGCTGCAGCTTGTGAAGAACCCATTCTTATCTTCAAACAAAAATTCAAAAAGAAATCCATTTTCACCTTTATGGTATTCAAACGGATCTGGAACCAGTAGCTCTTCTGCACTTGGTTCTTCTTGGTCTTCTGCCTCAACTGATGTTTCATCTGCTTCAACGTGCTCAAATCCTAGTAAAAAAAAGTAATCGCCTACATCGTCAACGTGGCTGAACTCATCCTCACAATTTTTTTCTAACCACAATAAAATTTGTTCGTTGTGACTCTTAAAGCTCCAGTTGACGAGATTTTAGAACGACGTGCCTCGTGGTTATTACTTGAGTAAGCCATCTGCAAGACAAACAACAAATTGTACTAAACGAAACATTGTTACTTGTATAAGAAACACTGATAAAACAATTAAACTGACGAGGTGGTTTAGTTGATACAGTATACTTTAACGCTGACGTGGTTGACTCGTAGACACCCAGCCTCAGTACACAGTGCCTCAGCATGCGGCGCGTGCGCGTGCCGCGGCAGCTCACAGCTCATTAATGCACGCATGAGACTTCGTCACGAAGGTACCTACTGAGGGCGCGGGATTCCACTTTGGAAAAATGCCAACGTTTGATGTGTTCTTCGATTACGCGGTGTCTGTCATACTCCCACGTCAGCTCTAGAGGGTTAGTATGACGAGACGGGCAGGTCATATTCTGACGGTACCAAAACAACATGCCTGCCCATACCAGCACTGTGATACGCAGCTATTGGAACATGAAGACTCCAAATCATTACCTAGCACTTCTTCATATAAATGTTTAACTGGAAACATTGTCCTTCAAGCTGGAACACAGTGATGTTTTCACATAGGTAACTGCTTGGCGAAAAGGAAAAAATGTGGTGCTTCCCCACACGGGCTTTGTAAAGAGTCCTACTACAAAATCCAAATACGTATGAGCCAAGTCACTGTTTTTCCAGATACTGTGTACAAATAGGAGTCATGTGCGTGCGACCATCGCATGTTCTCTGGTGGCGCGGCGCGTCGCCGCCCGTGTCTCTCCCGCCTCATGTTACCCACGACTCCAATGTATTACAAATGTTTATGTTTAGCGAAATAAACCTATTCATAATTTAATTATAGAAAAATCAATCAAAATGGATGTCAGTAATGTTAGGTAATTAATTTAGCCTTAACAAATATTTACATAAAATGTATTTTTTAAATTAAAACACAAAATTAGAAATTATTTATATCTGGAAAACATACATAAGTAATAAGGTTGACCTTAAGAGTGGCCTTATTTTCGTCTGTCGAATTAATTTTAAGTATAAAACCCGTTTCAACAACATGCGAATGCCTATTTCTATCTAATTCTAGATCACTAAGTTCATTCAATGAGTTTCGAAAAGTTTACATGGACTCGGGCTCGGATACGGACACGGACAAATTACGATACTTAACAAGTCAAATACCATTAGTGAAATAAAATCATTCTAGTAACTTTAATCGGATTAAATGATCTGTTTTAAATAATATTAATCCAGGTTATTAACTTACTACAAGTTAATTAACTTTAAATCTATTTAGTTGTTACACTGTTACAAGATTAGACACATACAGACACACTAACACACTAAACTTCATAAAACTTGTGTAATTAAAAAAATTAATTCTAAAACAGAGGTCACGGCTACCCGTGTACCATCCCTACCTCAATTCTTTCTTATTTATATCAAAATTTTAAAAGCCAGTTTTCACAGCTTCGCAACTTTTACAAACTTGCAAAATTTACGACCGCCATTTGGAGAATTAACACGGTGTTTTTACGACTTATTTCAAGTCAAGGTGTTACCAAATTATTTTAATGTTTTCAAAGTCTCGCTCGTGATGGCCGCTCAAGTAGAAGGCCCACATAATGGGACTATTTATACAAGGCTGCGTGAGTTATATCTACTATACCGTAAGGTGTTTCTTTTTGTAGGGGGTAGGACTCTTGAAGGAGTCTACTTGAAGAAGTACACTCCGCGAGGCATAAGCTGAGCTTTGCATTTGTGCATTTCCTCGCGGACAACATTTCAAGCTCCTGCCTGATTGGTGATCACTCACACTAATGCAAAGCTCAGCTTATACCTCGCAGAGTGTAGTACCACACCTTAAAATTGGAAATGTCGTCAGTTTTGTCATAGTAAGTGTTTTCTTTATTTTTACACTAGCTTTTACCCGCGACTTCGTCCGCGCCACATATTTATTAAAATAATTGAGGCAGTACCTACTCGTATGTCTACTACCATACAAATTCACGTTTCGTAATCAAAATCGGTCTAAGTCAAAGTTTTATATTTAATAAATGTACAATTAACACGACAAATTACAAAAAAACTATGATCTCAAAAAAACAATCAAAAACAGACTTTAATTTAAAATCATATTGGGACGGTCCAACAAATTTTATTAGAGTCTATTAGTAGATATTAGTAGATATATCGTCTGATTACATGAACGCAAATTTTAGTTTGTTGTTCATATTTCAAAAACCGCCGCACTGATTTCGATAAAATTATATGACCACCTCTGAACTATAATCTACCAACCAAAAAAATAACCATCTAAATTGATTCACAATTGGAAATACAACTGGATTGATAACCTCCTCCTTTTTTGAAGTCGGTTAAAATAGCATACAAAGAGTGCAAAGATCCTTCCATGCACACTTTTACTCCTCATTTCCACTCTTTTTCTGTGATAAAAAGTCGCCGTTGTCCTTTCCTAAGTCTAGTCTATCTGTGCACCAAATTGTAACAAACTCTTTAAGTGGCTTAGGCGTTAGACGGTAACGGACAGAGAGAGTTACTTTCATATATATAATTTCATATTAGAATTGAAAACAGGTGTTCCTGATCATTTTATAGGAGGCAGTTGTAAAGATTACCGAAAAGTAATACGTTTACTCCTCCAAAAACTAATTTTCACAGTTCTTAATTTGCCTTAATCGAGCGTCCATCATGCATAACATTTGATAAGACACCATGGAAATCTCGTCGACTATCAAAAATTCTGTCTGATAGTCTGATACGCCATTTAGTGGCTGCGCCCATCTTAAGTATTGAGGTTGTATAGTGCACTGTATTCTTCTTGTCAAGCCCTTTTATTTGATACCCATGTTGATGGGGTTCATAAAACCTACGTTATCCGCCATTGTGTAGAGGCCGCCATCTTGGATTTAAATTTTTTATAGTATATTGTATTCTGCTTGTTGAGCCCTTTCATTTGATACCCATATTGATGGGATTAATAAAACATAAATTATCCGCCATTTTGTAGCGGCGGCCATCTTGAATTTATAATGATAATGAATAAACATAATTGTATTGTCATCAAAATCCAAAGTGTATACAACATTTCAGATTAATCGGTTGACAGGAAGAGGGTGAAATTTGAATTACTAAATTTGACCCAAGAATAAATAATAATAAATTATTTAAAAAAACCCCAATTCCACCCCCGTAGGTACAGTTCGAAACAACAAAACTGCTAAAACATACATTTTATGGTTTCGTGTTAAATATCTAGACGTAAAGTTTCATAGTTCTTCAACAATGACGAAGTTTTCCATATAAACTTTCATCCCTTATTTTAACCCTTTCAACCCTTTTTTCGGAACAAAAAGTAGCCTATGTCCTTTCTCGGGATCTATTTTATCTATGTATCAAATTTCATCAAAATCTGTTGGTTGGTTTAGGCGGTAAAGACGGACAGACAGACAGACAGACAGACAGACAGACAGACAGACAGACAGACAGACAGACAGACAGACAGACAGACAGACAGACAGACAGACAGAGTTACTTTCGCATTTATAATATTAGTATGGATTAGGTATTATTTTTGCCGATCCACAGGCTCCGGGGTCCGTGACTGTTGTTATTACAATTATCTTTTTTTTACATATTTTTTTGATTAGGAGAAGAAAAGGAAAGAAATTAAAGAAAGTGTGAGATCATAAATCTATAAATCTACGGTAGATTAGGTTAATTTATAATCTAACATTGTTACACATCCATATTAATTATAAAAAGCTGAAGAGATTATTTTATTTGAACGCACTAATCTCAGGAGCTACCAGGCCGATTAGAACTGGATCCAACAATCCCTGAATGCTATGAATGTATTAATGACCACGGGCAAAGCCCAAACGTGACATTAGTTTAAAAATAATTCACGGGCAACTAACGTGTGTGAAATGGTAGGTCTGCCTCTCTACCGCCTAACTAAATCGGCTATGTATTTGCTATCTCTATCATTCCAAGCGTAAAGAAAAGAGAGATAACCATCACAGCTAAGATAGTTTTCGTTCGGCGGCAAACCCCCGGGTACCACTTAAGTTTTAGCCGTACCTAGCAACATTTTTAAAAGGCGAGTGACTGCCTTTGTGGCACTGAGTAAATGAGCGCAAGATCGAATTTATTGCCAAACTGGCACAGTCTTTTTATTCTGATCACCAGTCGCGTATATTTCTTATCATGCCAATCTTTCTTTTAAAAAATCGGTGAAGTGCCAGACAATTGGCGTTTTCAAGAAGCAAGAATACCTGTCAAAGACAGTTCCGAATTTTACCGTAGGTGGCGCCACTGTTTTATTTTGTTAGAGAAATTTTACAAAAGTCAACAGTGGTGCCACACTTGGCAATATTTAGAACTATCTTTGACAAGTCTTTTTGCGTCTGAAAAACGCCTCATTGTTTTCAGTTTTTTTTTTTTGATATTGGTGTTTTAGGGTTGATGCCATTTCGAAAGTTGCGTTTTTGTTTGTTTGTTTTATCATTAGCATAACGTGAACATTAGAAACCAATTGTATTTAAAAAATTACACACAATTTAATTACGATTTAAATCATTGTTTCATTACCTCCTGATATTTTGGCAGCATGCACAACGTCCGTGGGTATGAGAAAGAACGTCGGATGGTAATAAAATCATGGTTTGTACTAATATTTTCAGTATGAGTGTGTTAGGTTAACATTAAAAGTGAGGAAATGGGTGGTTTACTATGGATTATATCGAGAATTGTGACATTGTTTTGTAAAAAGAAAGGAATTGATGTATTAATTGTATAATAAGTATAACCATAAACAATAAAACACTAATAAATAAAATGTAAAAAATATTGTATATTGTATATCAATAACGAATAAGTATTCAACATAGTCAAATCCACCGCCTGTTCCGCCATAACTTGTTATTGTGTAGTTGGAGGGGCGGCGCTATGACTGGCGAGTGCGGTTGATAACGACTAGTATAAAAGTGATCGTCGCTCTGTTCGGTTCTCTATAACTCTTGCTCGTACTCTTTTATATAGTTCGTTCTTGTTCTTCTTATTCTGCAACGGTTGGCACATTGTAAAGATAAGTATTATAACTATTGAGTATGAGCATTGTCTAAGGTTTACTTGTGTACAGATTATGTATGTGATGGCGCAGAGTTTTCTTGTCCACGTTCTTTCTCTATCGTCTAGGGATTTGCGAAAATGGCATTAGAGCAAGTGGCTTAATGTGATGATAATAATACCCTCTCGGGGGTATAAGTAATATAACGATGAACTAAGAATAAACAACATTCAAATATCATCAATTGGTTCTTTCTATTCATCCTACTATCTTTTGTAATTATCAGCATATTCACATCTAAACTCACAGAATTAAAACTATCCTGACATAAATTAGGTCATAACAGTACAGAATCCTAAGAGATTCTAACAAATGCACATCGCGAGAGCTTAAATACTAAAATGTACTAGCGTAACTCAGTAACTACTGAGTTACTTAATGAAAGTAGGTAATCGAATGTGATTGAGTTGAGAAATTGCTAGATCGAATGAGCTGTAAGACTTGGAAGAAAGTAAATGCTGTGAGTAACTTTATTCGATTTCGATTCGTGTGTCTGAAACTGATTGCTCCTTTGATTGTCGATCAAACTTAAAAAATATACTAAGATTGATTTTTATTTGACTGGTCTAGTGGCTTAGTTGGTAGTAGCTCTACCTGCGACGCCGAAGGTCGTGGGTTCGATCCCCACCCAGTGCAAATATTTGTGTGATGAATTCAAATGTTTGCACTGTGTCTGGGTGTTTCTACTATGTATGATAAGTATGTATTTAAAACTATCTAAGTATTATATCAGCTATCTGGCTGCCATCACACAAGCTTTGCTTAGTTTGGGGTCAGATGGTGTTGTGTGTGAATTGTCCACCAATATTTATTTATTTATATTAAAACTTCAGTAACGTTTAGGTATCATGTTATTTTTCTTCTAGTAGGTTAGTGATGAGTGTGCATCAGTAAAAGAGTGACGAGTGAATTCACTTTTGGGAACTGTCTCTCCCGCACTAGGTTACTTCCTGTGTCGAGGGATACAGTTCTATCCATAGGCAACGCTATCCATTATTATGAAGTTAACGTTGTGTTATTAAGTGTTATTTCAAATAACATCCTATAATAAGCATATTTAGGATGTTATTTGAAATAACACTAGGGTATTTCATGTGTCGTTGGGTACAGTGCTATCTATTATGAAGTTTGAGTTGTGCTTATTCATGTTTTTTTTTGAGTTGTGTTTATGGGTGTGAAGGGGTGACTACATGTTTGTCAATTTTCAACAGTGAATGCAATGTGGTGCTATGTATATGCAAGTGTGAAGCTATATAATAATATACTCATTCATTCATACGTTATATTATGTTAACGTTATATGTAAAAATTACCAATTATTGGATTACCAATAAGACTCTTAGGACCGCCGAGGACAGAAAGACATGGAAGAGCATGGTGCAACGGGTGATCAATACCTCAAACTAGACGCGACCTTCAGCAATGAAGATAACGACTAAGAAGAAAAAGATTTCAAAAATATATAACGTGTTTTTCAAATTTGAATTCAAATGCACATAAAACATTTAAACTAACACATTTCAAATTAATCGAAAAAAATTCAAGATGTATTACAAAAAAAAACTTCTGTATACAAAGTTAACTCAAACACGTAGCACTACAACGGGGTTTAAATTAAGATTAAATTTCATGAAAGAAAGTATCGTGAAAAGCGAAAAATCTCTCCCCTTCCCCCGTCCCTCCCTCATCCCTCATACATCGTGCTCCTGAATAATTAAGTCCATGCAATACCAACAGCGATCCACATCCAATCCGTGTATTGGGCACGTGACGGCCATACACAACCAGTCGCTTGTAAAGCTGGATTTACACTAAAACAAATTAAAAAACTTATTTACTACTAACATTAATAGGCAAGTTTGGCTTTTTGTTGTTCATCACGTCGGAAAACCTCATTTAAATTTGAAAAACAGTTAAAAACTTACTTTTTTTACTATTTACTTAACATTTTTAGATTTATGCTTGATCGACATCTCGCCGACATGCTAAACGACGATGCAGTCTCGATGCATCGAATGCAGATGATGTTCACTTAATAGAAACTAATTATTCTCGATTTGGAGATTTTTTGCTGGTCTGTTTGCTCATGTTATTTTCGATAAAAACACCATCCTAAATCAAAAAAAACCATTGGCGGTGTTGGTGCTCTGCTTGATATCTACAAAACAAGTAATGTCTGATACAAGACACCAGCCTAGCTGACGTTTGGGTCCACTTTTCAGTTGGATAAATTCAAATATTAAGGTTCTTTTTACATGTGACAAAATTATTTGACAAAAAATATAAAATAATATTTATATTGCCAAAATTTAACAAATTTCGTTTCCTCAGGGACTTGTTGTCAACTTTGTTTGTGGTGCCAATAAAGTGTATTGTATCGTATCGTATCGCATCGCATCGCATCGCATCGCATCGCATCGCACCGCACCGCATCGCATCGCATCGCATCGTATCGTATCGTATCGTATTGTATTGCATTGCATTGCTTTGAAGAGAGAAATAGTAAATCAGCCCGATAAGATATGTACATAATACAATACAATACAGTACATTGTATATTGCATTGCATTGCATTGTATTGTAATGTATTGTATTGTATTGTATTAAGTACATATCTTATCGGGCTGATTTACTATTTCTCTCTTCAAACTAAACAATTTCACATAAAAAACAGTGACTATTTCAATAACGCAAGAGTTTTCCCTTTGGGCTAGTAAATTTTTTTTTAGTTATATCTGCACTCAGATGGATGCAGATATAACTCCAGCGATTTGGAAGTCAGTCTTGAGACGAAACAAATTCTGACTCTCTCAGTCCGTGGAATCCTTTGGCTACTGGTTGGGGTTCATACACATGACTAGTCTACTCTCATTTGAATTTTGCAGATTTTAGACTCATTTGTATTCTGTAACACCATAGATATCCGAGTAACGCCTGTAATGGAACGCAATATGGCGTTACGTACGACTAAGCCATCAGTTCAGTAAGACAGATTTTTTTGTAATCAATGTGAAATACATATAATATTTCAAATATATACACGGGTTACGCACGCTTGATATAGTCAATTATTCATATAGTTAACTATTATATAGTCAGAGTTCTAAACGAGCTGCGAACACGCGCGCGCACTCTCCTTAAAAAAGATCGCTGGACGCGATTGAAACTTGAGTCGGACTGGACTGACTATATTGAACGTGAGTAACCCGTGTATTTATATAAAATTTGTAATAACGCCGTTAGTTTACAATTAGCTTGGGTGGGTAAGAGTGGGTTCTACGGGAGCTATTGTATTAAAAGTACGCTTTAATAAACCTCGAGACATTAACTACGTCAGTTACTTGTCATTAAATAATTCAGTAAGAGCTAACAGGTTTTCACAGATGAGACTCTATTTTCTTCTTAATGAGTTTAAATCTAGAGCGAGACAATTTCCATTAGTGCCTCTGGCTCCAATGACTACAACTTAATAATATGATTAAAAACTTGACTGGCTTTGCTTAAGAATGTAAATTACTTGTTTTATGTAACATAAGTTAAACTAATAAGTTAACTGAGCTTAAATCTTCTTCGGCTCCCGGTAGTGACCTCATAAATAATGAAGTAATTAAACGAGCTCGACATATTTTAGCTTCACCAATTGCACACATCTGCAATCTGAGTATGACCAAAGGACGCGTCCCAGAGTGTTTTAAAGTCGCTGATATATGTCCAATTTACAAATCAGGTCCAACGCATCTTGTGTCCAATTATCGCCCTATCTCACTATTACCATCGATCTCAAAAATACTAGAAAAAGTTGTAAATAAACGTCTTCTAAACTTTTTGGAGAAATACCAAGTCCTATCTCCGAAACAGTTTGGATTTAGAAACAACAAATCTACTGAAGATGCGGTGGTGGCTCTTGTAAATCAATTCACTGAAAACCTGAACAGTAAAAAAAAGTGCATTGGCGTGTTCCTTGATATGGCGAAAGCATTTGATACTGTAAGCTGGCCTATCCTATTGAAAAACTGGAACTTGTTGGCGTTCGAGGCGTAACTCTTAATTGGTTTTACTCTTATTTAAGTAACAGGAAACAAAGGGTCCGTATATTGAATCAATGTAGTGACTATAGCTCTGTTAAATACGGAATCCCTCAAGGAAGTGTGTTAGGTCCGACCCTTTTCTTGACCTACATAAATGGTCTCTGTCAGTTAATGATTAACAAGGCAAATATATACACTTTTGCAGATGACACCGCAATATTATTCCACGGTGACAACTGGGAAGAGGTCGAAAAAATTGCAGAGAAAGGCCTGGCCTTGGTTGCGGATTGGCTTCAGAAAACCTACTTACACTAAATGCCACCAAGACCAAATATCTGGCATTTCGAGTCTCCCAGAAAAGTCAACCAAAACAAAGCCCTCTATTATAATACACAACTGTAACCCACTAAACCGAGCTGAATGTAGTTGTCCTGAGCTTGAGTGCGTCGACCATATCAAATACCTAGGTGTAGTTATCGATAATAAGCTTACTTTTGACAACCATTTAACGACCTTGCGTGGGCGACTACGCAAAATGCTGCACATTTTAAACGATTGGGAGCAGTAGCCGATCCAAAACTCTCCGAATGGTATACCAAGCGCTATGTCAATCGATAATCAACTATTGTATAGTTTGTTGGGGATGTGCCGCCGAATTTCGGTTGACAAAAGTAGAAAGAGCTCAGAGAGCTCTTTTGAAGGTAGCCTTTAAAAAACCTTACAGATACCCAACCCTTAAGCTATACCAAGACACCAATTTCATGTCCGTACGTCAGCTATACGTCCTAGCGGTGGCATTACGGTTCCATAGATCAGCTCTTGATACGGCGACGCACACGAAGACAAATGAAAACGACGACGAAATATCTGGCCTCTACCCAAAACAAAGTCTGCATATGCCCAAAATGCATATTCATTTAAAGGCCCGTTTATTTACCAGCTTCTGGATGGAAAACTGAATATTCTTGAACTGTCGCGCTTCCGGTGTAAGAAGAAAATTACATCGTGGCTAGTGACTCAGGGACACGACGATACCCTAAAATTATTAAATGTGACAAAGTGACATCAAGGGACCTGATTTCCGGCAAACAGCTTAGTTCTCATACCGCCAACGACACATGATACTGCCTCTAACAATGTATAATGTATATCATCCAGAACGCTATTCGATGCTGGATATTGGGTCCCTTGCCACCCGAAGAACTGAACACGTAACTAGCTAGAACTGTATAATAGCGTACTGCTATTAAATCTACGGCTGTCTCAACGGGTCCTAGTTTTTTTTTTTTTTTTTTTTTCCTGATCTCAGAAAGGATATTGTAGCGGTAAAATTTTAATGAATGCAACTGGCTAACCACAGCTTTAATACGTATTAATATTATTATATATATTGTCTTAACTTCAATTAACTATATAGTCCAAATATCTATTATGATAGCATTTGTCCGCCTCGTCACCCGCGTAGATTGTTTAGAAATCAACAAACAATTACATACTAAAACTCTTCCACTATTATTGGCATTCCCGACCTTAAGTTATATATCCCTTAGCCTTCTTCCTAGCCTTAAATGTTAACCCAACTCGTTCGGTCCTGGCGTCGTAAATCCGCAACAAAAACACATCCTTTTATTTCCTTTAATTTTTGTAAAATATTTACGAAAGAATTTACGTAATGTGTGCTTATTTGTATCTAAATAACGAAATTACAAAATGGTATCCGTTTTAATTTACCTTACACTAAATTAAATTCAAATCTCCAGAGTAAAGCCGCAGGAACAACTTATACCACTGTTTCGCACGCACACTAACGAGATATCGCATGCCGTGCGCCCGCGTCTAGCAAAAAATGTAAAAAAAAAACTATTGAGTCGCACTCACACACCCCTTGCGCTGCACGTATGCGATTAACGTAAAAAAAATCGTCACTACGAAACATACATTTACGATAGGTAGGTAATAACAGATGACCGATTAGTAGGTAAATGTATTTTCTAATCGGTCTAAAATTACATAAATAAATACCCGCTAACATTTCACATACAATATACAATAAATACCACCTGACTTCAAAATAAGCAAGGCTTGTGCCGTGGCACCCAAATCGCTAATGTACCTAACGCTTAAATAGTTGTTAAAAAATACACAGAACATATTATACCTACTTGTAATCAACACACAATATTTGCACTTGGCGGGAATCGAACCTATGACCCTATTATTTTGTAGTATTGTATCATATAATAGTGGATGATGGGCAATGCTTATATAGCTGTAAATATAAATACATATATACATAGAACGTATACTTGTATACATAACACAAATATTTACACTGGGCGGGAAGAACCCACAACCCTATTATAGTGATCACAGTTACATCTTTCAAAACATAATTTACATATATATTGCTTATAATCTTATTTATCGTTCACCTAAACTATCATTATCTAAAATAATTTATATACCTATTTTTACATTGTTCTTTATTTACAATAAAATATTGTAATTTTTACTTGGCTCTTTATAATACCGTTATATTTAAGTTAGTCTTACTATTATTTACATGATTACTTACATTCACTAAGTTAAATGATAATAATTTTCAACTTTATACAAAAGATATCTATTCATAAGCATGATAACACGGATACAACAAACAATAAAGCGGTCCCCACGCACACAAACATCCTCTCACGACCTACTATCACACGAACGCACTCACTCGTCTGACGCATCCATACATTTATTGTTTTGCACATACGCTTCCCGTGCACTAAAGTATAGCACACATGTACCTTTGCAGAAAGAAACAGACCCACATTCCCACATAGATATTTAAAATGTATCTTGGATTTTGATGTAAACGAGAATGTTGGGTCTAAACAGCACCTAACGGTAAATCACAACAAAGAATGGAAAGGGCGACGCGTCCACATGTTTTTTTTTATTTTATTCGATTATTGCTGTTTTTTACTTGTTTAGCTTGATTAAAGTTTTTTTTTTTCTGTATAGACACTTTAATTGGATGTTTAAGGTTACTTAGATGTCTGACGTATTCTTGTGTTGTACGCTGATATCTCTTTACTCATTCTGTGTATGAGCATTTAAGTATATATAGATTACCCTCATTAATTTAAAAAAATGTTAACTTTGTCGTCATTTTATTTTCTTTAATACTAGGTCAAATAAATGTAATAGAAAGAGCCTGGACTCCCACAACACAGGTCACCCTAGTGTGGGGTCCAGTGCACACTAACACATAATACTAAACCTGTACCACCTACTATATTTTGTCGCATATCCTTTGTCATGTGTTTTTATTTTATGATTGTTTTCATTTGGCACAATAAACGATTTCATTTCATTTCATTTCAATCTCCAATTGCAATCCCAAACCACGATGACCTTGTTTTCAATCTCATACTTCCATTTATACTCATCTTATACCTTTAAACGTCCAATTCTTGTAGGTAAATTTTATGTAGGTATATATATATACTAGCTGAACCCGCTACTTCGTTCGCGTAAGCAGATGTTACTAACTTATACATTAGTTGGAAGTATCGTACGTCAAATATTTGGATAAGTAGTCATTGAAAACCCTTTGAGTTTGAGTGAATTTGTTTTTCCACACAAAAATATATTTAATTTTATCATCTTCATTTTTCTTTTTTTAAACAATATCAAACATACTTAGTAATGTTTCATAGTATCGAACATAGCCGCAAGTGTTAAGTTTGTAGGATTTTTATAGGATACATTATGAAAAGTCTGAAGCGAATGTTCATGATCTGATACCTACTTATCTCTTTTATCCGCAAGCTGTTTTCTAGCTGTTACCCGCGAATTCGCCCGCGTAAAATTTTGAACGAAGCCTGTGTGGAATAAAATGATTAAGATTTTGAGTTTTAATGATATTCAAGCAAGTTGAACCCGTAAATCTAAGCCAAGTCTTAGTGAAATGTTAATGTATGAATTTAATTGTAGGTAACACAGAAAAAAAATCCAAGAACGAAAGAATCCAAATTCGGCATCATAATCCTTTTAGCAGCAAAAACTTATTAGTACAATTTAGAATACCAGTAACGTCACCTAGTGATGAAAGAAAAAATACATACCACAATAGCAAAACATCGATTTAAATGGGGCTTTAGTGCTTTTAGATTTAAACTGGCATTAGCGCCATCTAATGAGAATATTATGTTGCTTGCTATTTTGATTGTGAACGCAAATCACCTATATTATCTACGCAAAACGGGTGCATCAATTTTTCATTTTAGGCTTTTACCTTACCATCACATCAAGTTCCTTACGAAAATATATGCTTATATTAATATGGAGTTAAATGAAAATATAGACTTATTAGCCCATGTGAAATTTTAGACTCTAAACTATATGTGTTTCGTATGTCAACCATATGGGTTGGTACATATAGTTGTGCCGTTTTGACGTGATAGTTAATATTTGTTTCCTTAGTGCCCATGCTTCTTGTCAGGTTGATAGGTAATACATAAATGTGGTATTTCAGACTATACGTTATCTCTGTTTCAATTTTCTACCAAATTTGCTTAGTCTTTCCGACGTCACAGTAACCTTATAAGTAACCGATTTGCTATTTCTGAGTTCAAACTACGTCTGTTTCGAATTCCTTCAAAATATGTTCAGCCGGTCCAACGTTGTCCTGTAATTATTATGAATGTCACTGTTTGGATGTTTGTTACTTAATCATGGCGGAACGTATCAAGTGATCGGGTTGAAATTTGAAATAGAATTAGATTATAGTCTGGCAGAACACATAGGCTAAACATTGCCTATGTATAAGTACCCTATGTATTACTTAAGCTAAACCAAGAATGTGTCTTTAATTTTAACTCGATACATTCAGCCGTTCCAACGTAATTGAGCAGCAAAAATTAAAACATTGACATAATTATATAATATTAGGAAAGCATAGGATTTAACAACAATTTAGAAAATTAAAACAGGTCAAATGCAAATGGTACTCGCGCGCGAAGGGTTCTGAACCATTAGCAAATAAACGGATTTTATTGTATGGGAGCCCCTGAATAATTTATTTTATTTTAATTAATTACTTTTAAAGAGAACATAAAACTAAATATTATGTGAATAGTTAAAGGGTCTACCTGTGACAGGTACGTTATTATTAGTATCGAGCAAGAAACGGTAAAAAAGCATGTTTGTTGTATGGGTGCACCTTTTAAATATTTATTTTATTTTTAGTATTTATTGTTAAAGCGGCAATAGAAATACATCATCTGCGAAAATTTCAACTGTCTAGCTATCACCGTTCTTGAGATACAGCCTGGTGACAGACGGACGGACGGACGGACGGATAGCGAAGTCTCGGTAATAGGGTCCCGTTTTTACCCTTTGTGTACAGAACCCTAACAACGGTCTGCTTCGGTCACCGAAGCTTGTTGAACACTACCTTTAAATTTTAAACAGTATTTGGATTGAAATAATACGTTTTCTAATAAGTTACGGCTGATCTAGTAAGTTACAGCTGACCTAGTCGGGAGAACGGCGACTGTCGTTCCGGAGACCCAGGGTTCAAACCCACGCGTACCACTATCTTTTCAGAGTCATGTTCGTAATACCGGTAATTAAAACGGTGAAAAAAACAATGTGAGGAAACCGAAATCTACCTATAATCTAAGTTCTAAGTCATATGTCATCCACCAACCGACACTGGGCCAGCGTGGTGGATTATAACCTTGTCTCTCTCCTTGCGAGAGAAGGCCCTGACGCCC
This sequence comes from Ectropis grisescens, assembly GCA_017562165.1. NCBI lineage: Eukaryota > Metazoa > Arthropoda > Insecta > Lepidoptera > Geometridae > Ectropis > Ectropis grisescens. The sequence continues at coordinate 28,282,708 of CM029788.1, forward strand.
AGCAGTGGGAACATTTAATGGGTTGTTTAGGCTGCTACTTATTATGCTGATATGTTTTCTCCAAAATAACAAAAATCTACTTCAGTGATAGGTAATTTAATTCTGTCATTCGACTAAATTTTATAAGAAGCTATGACTATGTCGTAACAGATAGATCTAATTTTATTTTAGCTGATTTTAGCTTTTGTTGATATTTGAAAAACTACCTCCCTGTTTTCGATATCTAAGATCACCTCTGAAGTATTTTCTACCAAACAAAAAAGGAATTATCAAAATCAACTAACAATTAGCGGAGTTATCGTGTAAAATAAAACCAAATAAAAAAACATGCAACCCGATTGAAAACATCCTCCTTGTTTGAAGTCGATTAAAACCGAATGATGTTTGTTTTTCCACACAAAAATATATCTTTGACAATTATTTTGTCATCCAAGACGACGCGACGTGATCACGTGGGCACTTTCTAGAATCTAGATATTCTGTGGATAGTCTGATACACAGAATACTTAGAAGTTAGTATGTACCGAACGCGCCGCGCGTGTCGTTATTATTTAATGTTTGTGTAATTTCCGAACCACCAGACCGATACTATTCAAATTTTAACGGGACAATATAAAAAATATGTTCTTTCTAACAAAAAAAGAATTAATGAAATTAAACAACGCAAACATGAGTTACAACCAAATACACATTCTGACTTTCACCCCCTCCCGCAAGAAAACCACTCAGAATTTGGGGATCAAAAGTAGCCTACAGCAATGTCCTTAGTATAAACTAAAATCATGCCAAGTTTCAGCTGAATTGAATCAGTAGTTTCGGCGTGATGCGTGATCTCTATACAGAAAGACAGACAGACAGACAGACAGACAGACAGACAGACAGACATGAAAGAAAAAAAATGCAGTTTCGCCATCAGTATCGACTATGGAGTACCCCAAAAAATTTTTTTTCAAAATATCTTCAATGTACAGAATTCGACCCGTTACAGTTTTATTATAAGTATAGATAGAATCTGAATCTCGGAAACGGCTCGAACAATTTTCATGAAATTATGTATACGGCGGGTTTCGGGGACGATAAATCGATCTAGCTAGGTTTTATTTTTTAAAAACATCATTTTATGCGTGTTTTTAGACAATGAAAAACTCCTACAATGTCATTAGAATACGATAACTTATTTCGCCAGTTCTTCAAGTCCAGCCCCGGTTCGAATCCTGATGGTAACACTCAGGACTTTTCTTTTTGTTATTTTTTTTTTCTGAGAAAATCTTATACTTAGTCTTTTATAAACGCATTTAATTTGTATCTTAGTAGGTCTAAGTAAGTCCTAAATATGATTTTAAAAAAACCGAGCAAAGCTCGGTCAACCAGGTACTGTATATCTAATTTCACAACACTACACATCCATCACAGCATTTGCATCTATAATACCTACGTTCATTAGTACCTACATCAACCAATTACTTAGACCCAATAACATTCAGATCCACATATTATTACAGGGCTATGATCGCATTGTTAATTTGCAAGATGCAATTTTTATAGTAGGTATAGAATGACGGAACGAACAAAACGTGTGTCTGATGGTAAGGCCTTCCTGTATCGCGCATTGTCACGCAGATATTGGAACATTGTCATCATCAGCATGTTTTCATCCACTGCTGGACATAGACCTCTCCTAGGCATAATACGCCACTGAGTTCGATCCTCGGTCTTACGTTTCCAACCGCCACCAGCCATCTTTCGTGTATCGTCACTTCATCTAGTCTCAGTATTGAACATGAGGACTCCAAATGATTACCTAGCTTACACTGCACTCATCACCCAGACATATCAAACGTTTTGTTTTCTACGAGTAGGTCCTGTATTTTTCCTGGAAACATTACCCTTTGAACATGAATCCAGTGATGTTTGCACACTACCGTTTTGTGGTAGAGTATCTGCCAAAGGACCAAATAAATAGTTGATGTGACCAGCCGCCATTCCATTCAACCATTGATTACTATATACCCATTCGACGTTTATGACGTCAAACGAATTTCAAAAACATAATTCAAATCGAGAGTGAATCGGTTTGTTCTAGGTAAACACGCTCCATCGTAGACCGCATCGTCGCTTAACATCAGGCGAGATGGCGGTCAGGTCTAAACCTATAAAAGCTAAAAAAAAAAATTGAGCTGAAATGTGCTTCACAAAATACGGTGGTAAGTAACACCCACTAAAATTCACTCAAACATTTTTTCCAAAACATTAAATATTTCTAATAACACCAAATAATTTCGAAATAAAATTTCTCACAAATTAAAATACGTCTCATTGAAATCGTGACGACTACCCTCCAAACGTGGAAATTCCATTCAAATTGTGAACGGGAAAATTACAATCTCACAATCAAGCATCGTATTTGAGACGCAGCACAAAGGAAACCCTCGAAAAAGATAAAATAGCGCACCCGCTATCAGTAAACATGGAATATTATTAGGGCACATAAAATTGTAATAAACGTGTACTAGATTTTTATGTGTTTGTAATAAAAGTTGTGTTTCTTCGCCAGAGGAGCTTGCGGCGCGAGTGTGGCCGATATTCCTGACGCAAAAAATAAAGGTAAGTACGACAGACAGACAGACTTTCAAAGTTCTATTGGCGCGTTTGGAAAAAATGGCAAAAGTCAGTTTTTACGATTCGTTGCTGGCTCTAATCTACTACGCTGGCTTAATTTGAGTTGGCTAATGACGCATAACCTTGAAAGATTCTGGGATTCTGGGATCTTGAGGGATACCGGTGTGCCGCCGCATGTATGTCGCCGGCATGCCGTTTCTTCACAAAATTTCCTTTCTCCGTTAAATTAAATGTTCTTGGAAATATATTTAAAGACGGGATTCAAACGACCTTGTAAATTTTCATCATTGCGAATTGTACGTTTTAAATATTATGCCGCCATATTTTTTTAAAACATGAAACACACATTCACATTTATAAATGTACAAACTATTGCCTTTATAATATTAGTGAAATTTCTAAGCTAACAGACATGATGACTTGATGACTAAAGAATATTGTGTACATATTTTTATCTTTTGTTTCACAAACAAACAATGACGAAGCTAAAGTGCTAAGTTTTGAGTGACGTCACTTCATTACACAATTTTCACAAAGACATAACGTAACAATCCTCCACTCCTAAAGTTTGAATATCTATATATATTTGTCAATTTGTAATAATGTGATGAAACAAAAAAATACTTGTCACATATTTTTCCATAGTCTAGCTGACGGACCAATTAGAATGCAACGAAAATATTTTACGAAAATTTTGAAGAAATTGGAAGATGACGGGGTCAAACATTTTCGTAAATATTTTCTTGTGCAGTAAACCGAATCAGCATCGCAATCGAATCTAAACCACCCCGATTAAAACGCCAAGCGGTCCAGAATAAGCGAAAGGTACAGCGGCTGCGAAGAAGGAGCAGAACGGATGCGATGGCAGTATTCATTCCGAATTTCAATGTCCTTTATCTAGAGGGAAGAAGACCATAAACATTCTCATAAATTTGTTATTTGTGAAAATTCTCCGTTCATATTCTCTGGCTTGAATTGATGTCCATTACAAGGCGGTATTTATTTGATACGTGCTTTATTACCGGCTGTTAGCAGGATAAAGTTATTTGAAGCGCCCCCTAGAATGCGCAAACGGCCCAATTCTTGGTTCTTTGGATAAGTGCCGTATTAATGTGGGCGGCTATCTCGAGTCGGAGAGAGATTAGAATTAATGTTGCAGAAGAGATGCGAGTTCAGTTTTGAGTTGTTTGAACTGGGGACAGTTTATGATGCTTTTCTGTTTTGCCTATGGATTGTTATTATATTTGCGCCTTTGTCTTAGGGCTCGCAGCATTGATTTTGAATAAATTGTATAATTACTCTTGGAGTTGCGGTATATAAATGATACCTATGTTTTTAAAGTTATTTTATTTATACTTATTTTAGCAGGCTTGGAAGTAATCGTAAGAGTATTTTTTTACGAATCACACAACACACAAAATTTGACACACAGAAGTTAGTTGCGGGCTCTTTTAAAAGAACCTATTATGGCTGGTGGTCTCAAAGAGTCTCTACTGCATAGCTAACTTTGAGTTAGCATAGATGGAGCGCTAGTTGCGAGATAGCGTTGTTAAGATAAAAAAGTTTTATTATTATTATAAATAATTAACCTCCATAGAATGTCAACCATGAAACGATTTTGTTTTCTACCTACGGGCAGTCCGATAGAAAAAAAACATGGTGATATTATTTGATAGAGATCACTCTCCGAAATGTATACGGTAATAAACAAATAACTTAACTATTGAGAACATAGAGGTTGTAGTCTGAAAAAGCACACAGCTTACTTTTTATCATTGGAAAATGACGGGAACAAAAACTACATGGACAAAACCCAGTGGCTCTGCTAGTCTTGTAAAACTCAAGAAAAAATAAAACATAACATAGTAAGTTCAGTCTATTCACTTCAAACTGTGGTATTAGTCAGTAGTTCATCCATAACAAGAGAAAGCTTCATAATTTATCTCGCAAAAACATTAAACTTTGGTTTAATTAATAATGCTCGGTGTAAAAGTGCACGTCAGACGTCGCTTGACCCCGTTCCGGCCGGATGTCGCTCGAGAGCCGAGTCGAGGACACTCGCGCGCGCTTGCACGCCGTGTCTGTTTTGCATTCTGCTGCACCCACGAACAGCTGTGTACCTGAACCAACCTGCTTTTATAACTGTTTAATCTATTCTTGTCTATACTATACACTTGAATGAACTTGGCTGGCCACACTGCCGTGTGTCTAGATTACTGTATTTACTATCTCAACTAAATGTTCGGCCGACTCGGGGTCTTCTCTCGCAAGGAGAGAGTTAAGGCCATAATCTACCACTGCGGGTTGGTGGATGACACATGACTTCGAAAGATTCTAGGTGCATGCCGGTTTCCTCAATGTTTTCCTTCACCGTTTTAAGTTAGCGGCATTACGCACGTAACTTCGAAAAGACAGTGGTGCGTGTGGGGTTTGAACCCGGGGTCTCCGGATTGGCAGTCGCCATTCTCCCGACTAGACCAGCAGTAACTTTATTACCTGTATTTACTGTAAGTCTATATCTATACTTACTAATATTATGAAGCTGAAGAGTTTGTTTGTTTGAACGCTAGGATCTCGGGAAATACCATCCGAATCGAATGATTCTTTTTCTTTTGGATAGTCCATTTATCGAGGAAGGCTATAGGCTATAGAACATAAAGCTACTATCAATAGGTCCGCTCCTATCAGCATGAATCAAGAATGTAACAAAAACGGGAAAAATATTCCTTTTTGAGAGTTTTTGTACTGTGATTTGACATGACAGCATGTGTCTAAGATGGCGTCATTAAATATAAACCTTTGCTAATCAAATTTGTTTCTAAACATGAGTTGGCACGACCAATTTCGACAGGTGGCGTAAGAAGTTTTTTGTTTGAAAGCGATATTCTCAGGAATTACTGAACCGATTTCAGTCATTCTTTCACCGTTGGATATGTTCGTGATCCTTGAACGCCATAGGCTATATATTATGTACGAGGGTCAAACTGAAAGTTCTTAGAAAATCAAAAACTGATTACATTAGCCAGTTATTAGTTTTATTATATATTTTCAAAATATTGTCCATTCACGTCAATACACCGCTGCATGCGATGGAACCACTGGGAAAAGCACTTTGCCCACTCGTCCTTAGGGGTCTCTTCAATGGCATCGCGATCAGCAGCCACCGCTTCTTCAGCATTCATAAACCGCTTTCCTTTAAGTTTTTCTTTAATTTTTGAAAATAAATAAAAATCACAAGGCGCGAGGTCGGGGCTATACGGCGGGTGACCCAGTAATTCAACGTTTGATGTCGCCAAATAGTCGATCGTTCGCTTGGCGGTGTGCGATGAGGCGTTGTCGTGGTGAAGGAGGAACCTACTGCGAGGTCGTTTCTCTCGAACTTTTCCAAGACAAGTGGCAAACAATTGGTAGTGTACCATTCTGCAGAAACTGTTTTTTGATCCTCTAACACAATTGTTGCGAAATATCCTTCCAAAGAACGAGGCCACCATTTTTTTCCCCGCACTTCGATCTCTCTTCACTTTAGTTGGCAACTCCTCGAAAGGAAACACCCACTGAGCAGATTGTCTTTTGGTTTCAGGATCATAACAGTAAATCCAGCTTTCGTCACCTGTTAGTATGTCGAACACAGCATTTGAGTCACCTCCGTTAAATCTTTCAATCATTTTACGGCACCAATCCACACGATGGAGTTTTTGAGCCTCAGTCAAATTATGAGGTATCCACCGGGCGCAAAGCTTCCTGACCGCTAAATGTTCGTGTAGGATATTGTGCACTTGACTCATACCGATGCCTAAGCTTGTCCGAATCTGCTGATAGGTCACTCTTTTGTCAGTCTCTATCATACGCCGCACAACACAGATGTTATCTTCAGTCGTCGCCGTAGAAGGCCGTCCCTCACGTAAATCATCAGTGAGATTAGTGCGACCACGTTTAAACTCATTAAATCAGTTGTAAACAGTCGCACGAGATGGGGCTTCATCGTAAAAGGCCAATCGTAGTCTATCATAACTTTCTTGTTGACTTAAATGACATCGAAAGTCATAAAAAATCATTGCACGAAAATTTTCTCGTGTTAAATTCATGTTGACGTGACAACATGAATTTTCACATTTTTTGAACAGACAATTTTCAATTTGCCGCCAAATCGTAAAACAAATGACAAATGAATGAAGTATATACTCAGTAATATTGGCAAAGAGATCTATTTTCAAATTATAGAATTATTTTTTTATTATATTGTTTATAAGTGGCCAGTTCTAAGAACTTTCAGTTTGACCCTAATACCACGAGCAAAGCCGGGACGGGCCGCTAGTAATCATATATTCTAGATCAAAATTTTGGAAAAGACTCCAACGGTTTTCATGAAATTTAGTATTCGGGATGGTTTGGACAAGATAAACTGATCTTACCTAGATCGGTTTCATTTATAAAAAATGACGTTTTATCCGTAGTTTTAAGAAATGAAAAACCGAGCGATGCTATCATCCAGGTACTAATTTTTGTGTTACCTTTGACTGTGTCTGTTTGCGATAAGTTATAATATTAGTAGGAAAATCTGCTCATGAAATCTGAAATTATTACGCCTAAAATTGACCGACTGAAAATGGCGGTAGGAAAGGTAAACCCAAGGATATGGCCGAACGGCGTATTATTAGAGAGGCCTTTGTCCAGCAGTGAACGAATGTGGGCTGGGCTGATTATGATGAAAATTGACAAACAAACAATTCGCCAACGATAATAATTACGATTAATTTACATGCACGGTGGTACATCAGTTCTCAGTTCTCCTAACAGTAGTAAATAAGCCTTCAACATAACGATAGCCCGCCCCGGAGCGAGCGCCCATAAATTGCGGCGCGCACTTCGTGTTGCTCCGTGTTTTACCAAACTGCATCCCAGTTGTTGCACTCTCTCTGTAGCCATAATAATTCGTGAATTCAGACATCGTAAATTTGTAACACCACTCTGAAACACGTTAAAATATTCTTAATATCCAGATAAATTACTGGATTTAGAGATAAAACACCTCATACACGACGACGACGGTGACGAGTGCAGTGCTGTGCAAGGTAATGATTTGGACTCTCCATGTTCCAATACTTGCGTGTTACTGTGCTATTATGAACAGGCATGTTGCTTACCATCAGTTATATGTCCCGCTCGTCTTGACATTTTATACTGTAAAAAATTGGTTGCCTGTAAAGTCGGTATACGGGCGAAAGTTTTACGTGACAACGACTTTGAGTGGTAAAATAATTTTACGGAAGGGACGCGTGCCTTTCACTTTTTATGTCTGTCTCTCTCGCTCTTAGGCGGGCTAACCATGCCCGAGTGGAAGGGACGCGTGCCTCTCACTCGCTCTCGTTGTGAGCGCATAACGTGAGCGGAGCGTAACGCAGTTTCTTGAAGTGTCACCCGGCAAACCAATTTATAAGACGTTGTCACGTCAAAAAAATCATCTGGCATATTTGTACTTTTGTAGTAGTAGCAGTGTCTATCATCCGTGGTCAAAGCTCGCATATTAACATTCTTCGGGCACGTGTCTCGGCGCGGCGACACATCTATAGAGCGCCTGGTAGTACAGGGAAAGGTCGAAGGTACCCGAACACGTGGTAGATCACTGATGAGGTGGACGAACCAGATTAAAGCCGCGGTGGATGAGCCTTTGCACGTGTGCACCAGGAAGGCGGCTGCTAGAAGTGAATGGCGACGAATTGTGAAGCGAGTCATTGACGACGGAAAATGACGACCACGACCACTCTGCCAAGAGTGTACCGACTAAGAAAAATAAGTATTGAACTCTTTGTAAAGTCCGCCTGGGGAAGAACCACACCTTTAACAGTTAAACTACCGTTAAATAATAATATGCAAATATCATTATGTTCCAGTTCAGCCAAAGTTTTTAGAGAAATTGCAGGAATGAGAAACATCTTTTATCTCTACAAGATGAGTGCAGTGCCGTGCTATCAAATGATTTCCTTCACTTCATCAACTTCATGTTCCAATAGCGGCATGAAACTGTGATGTTACAGGCAGACTGTGATGTTGCTAGCCATCAGCCACATGTCCCGCTCGTTCCGTCTCCCCAGTGCTGTTCATACTAAAACGTGATTGATATTTAAAATTTCAGTGTGATCCGTTCAGTTCTTACGACGTAATTGAGCAAAAACAGCAAATATCCAAACATCTTAATATCCTCGCAATGAGATTTATAATATTAGCAGTCTTTTGTCACCTTTTGTTCATTTGACATCCCAACAGTAGCTACTAAATTCCAAATCACTCACACTGTACTGCAGTCGTTTTCACAAGATCAAATAATTATTTGACCTCTACTATCTCTTGGCACAATATCCTTCAAATTGGAAAACAGTATTTCTTGCACTTACGGTGGAACAACTGGCAAAGATGTAGTATTTCCTCAGGCGGACTCTACTAAGAGTACTAAGTACTCGTATCACTAAGAAATGGTACAGCCAGTTTTTGCAAGTTTTTGTGAAATATTCTACTAATATTTTATGTATAAAGTGTTGATGTTCGTATGTTGGTTGCGTAATGACACCGGAACCCGTGAATGAATTAAAATTACATTTACAACACAGTAAGGTTAAGGAATGGCATTTGGCTACTTTTGAAAGTGTAAAAAAATACGGGAGCAGAACCCAACTCCGTATAGGCTACAGGCCCGTGAACAAAACGTATTGGTCAAATGAACCACCGGGAGACCTATGTAGGATGATAGAAGGGTATAAAATAATAAGATTGAACACTATGGCGTCACTTGAAAGCTGTCCAACTGAGTGCAGGTGAAGATAGCTCAATAATTTCTCCTTGTTACATGATTTTTGTACGACGTTGCGGAACAATGAAACCAAATCGAGAGATAAAATTGTTTTATTTCGGTTTTGATCTCAATGTATTATTTTATTGCATTTTCTTTTAATGAAATTACCCGAGCGAGCCAGTACGGACCGCTAAAAGTATCCCTGTATTCACTAAAGGAACCTCTTACATAATCTACAAGCAAATATGAGCGCTGACTTCGGGTCTTCTTTAAGTAGGGATAAGTATGACCATAGTCTACAACGCTGGTCTAATTTACATAACTAAATCACGAAACATAACTTAACTCCAGATAAGTCGTTTTCAATGAAACCGCTTGAACTGTAGTGGCAGTATACTTTTTACAGAGTCTGCATGAGTAAGTCCCACACCTAGTCATACTAACACCAAGCAGTAATGTGACAAGAACAAAATTAAAAATTTTGATTAACCCCCGACTACCTTAGATTTGTTATATGTAGAACATTCTACTAGTCAAGCCCTTTCATTTGATACCCATATTAAGGGAATTGTGAAAAAGGAAATGTAATTCGCCATTTTGTGGTAGCGGCCATCTTGGATTTGAAATTTGTCATAGTGCAAAGTATTCTACTAATCAAGCCCTTTCATTTGATACCCATATTGAGTCAGTAGTGAAAAATATTATATAATTCGCCATTTTGTGGTGGCGGCCATCTTGGATTTGAAATTTGTTATAGCGTTTAGTACTCTACTAGTCAAGCCCTTTCATTTGATTCTGTAGTGGTAGGACTCTTGGCAGAGTCCGCCTGGGGAAGTACCACACCTTTGCCAGTTATTCTACCGCCAAGCAGTAATGTGCAAACATTACTGTGTTCCGGTTTGAAGGGCAATGTTTCCAGAGAAATTACAGGGCTTAGAGATATAAGATCTTAGATCTCTGGGTGACGAGCGCAGTGCAGTGCTAGGTAATGATTTGGACTCTTCATGTTCCAATAGCTGCGTGTCACTGTGCTGTTATGTGTCAGGCATGTTGCTTACCATCAGGCACATGTCCTGATCGTCTCGTCACTCTTTATTTAAAAAAAAAAAAAAAAAAAAAAAAAATTTGATACCCATATTGAGGTAGGTTGTGAAGAAATATTTTGTCCGCCATTTTGTGGAGGCGGCCATTTTGAATCGATATTAACCAAACATAGCTAAGAACACCCGCACGGATATTAACTTTCAAATAAAAAAAACCGCATCGAAATCGGCCCATCCGTTTGAGCTCTACGGTGCCACAGACAGACACACACACAGACAGACAGACAGACAGACAGACAGACAGACAGACCGACAGACAGACAGACAGACAGACAGACAGACAGACAGACAGACAGACAGACAGACAGACAGACAGACAGACAGACAGACCGACAGACAGACAGACAGACAGACATCGACGTCAAACTTATAACACCCCTTTTTTGTCGGGGGTTAAAAACAGAATTGTTTTAACAAGTTACTTTCATCAATATATTTTTTTCATATCGGGAAAACCCCTAGACCTTCTCTCTCTCAGTAGACAACAATAAATGATTCAAGTTTACTTTAACTAATCTTATACCTTTAAACGAGCAATTCTTGTAGGTATATTTATATAGAATCTGAATCTCGGAAACCGATCGAACGATTTTCATGAAATTATGTATAGGTACAGGGGTTTTGGGGACGATAAATCGATCTAGCCATGTTTTATTTTAAAAAAACGCTGTTTTATGGGCGTTTTTAGACAATGAAAAACTGTTATATAAAGGCTATACTGCGACGGTAAATTTCGCGACGTCGCGCGACAGTATATTAGCTCAGTCGGGAAGATGGGCGGGCATAATATCGTAGGTCCGGGTTCGAATACAACCGGCCGCTTTTCTTTTTTCAAGTTAATATTTTTGAGATAATCAGTATTTATCTAAGTAACCGAGCAAAACTCGGTCACCCAGGTACTTTTTTTAAAATACCCAATTCATTTAATCTTTGGATCACAGGCATATTTGCAACTACCCAATATGAGTCACATTCAGAGTAGAAAATGATTCACAGCTAATAAAAGAGCTGATAACTTTATGGCTGAACCAATTTTGATCAAACACAGCTAAGAGAACTCTCAAACTCTCTCGACTTCAGAAGAAATAATAATAAGAAATGATGCAGAAAAAGAAAAATAAGAAAATATTGCTGTATAATTTACTCACAACACCAAATTTATTAATTTGTGGAATATTACAGGCTATTTTTTTAACTGCGCAAGTAAAATCGATGGGAGCTATTTAGTTATGTGTTTTAATTGGAATACAATTTAATACCTTTAGTCCAGACTGTAATCTAACTATGTTCCTTTCAATTCAATTTGTTCTGGCGTTTCGACGTGATTGATCTACAAACATCAAAAGTTTGTCGTTGTAGTATTAAATTTTTGAAAAGCACAAACAGTAAACTTCCCAAAATGTAAACGTGGCAGCCAACATCCATATTTCGATTCGGTTCCGAAGCTAGGTATTTATATCAGTCGTTTAGCTCTGGAACATACTAGTGCGAACCGGTGTTCACTGGTTTTGGGTGATTTTGGCCGGTTTTACCCGGTTCAGCGCGCTCTTGCTGTTTGCAGATACGATTTGTATTGTAGGCTTGTGTAGTACGCAAATATGTGATCAGTGTTAGACATAGGCTGCTGTCAAAGCTGGAAAGTAAATTTTACTATGTTTTGAAGTCCAAACCAACATTTTTATTTATTGTTAACAAAACATTACGTGCACGAACTCTACATATCTAGAGGCGTCCATACTTGCAATCAAATTATGCGGAAATGTTTTTACCCAGTTATCATAATCAAACAATATTTGTTTTGGTATTATGAAGTGGTTTAGGTAGTAGTTGAGGTTTAACTGCATGGTTTCAATCTCATTATTTTCCCAAGATAAAATATAGTTGTGTTCTTCCAGACTATAATTCAAGTTAGTGCCTATGTTCCAAATTTCAGGTTCGTTTGTTCGGCCAAACATTCGTTCGGCCATTGCGACGAAATCGAGAAACAGACACGTTACATATTGATAAAATATAATATGAGGAATGCTAATAGAAACATTATCTTTCTATAAATTAGGTTTTATGAATTGGCCCTGTATTTATTAATTTATACAAGCAAATTGTGCAAAAAAACAACAACGAGTGAATTAAATAGTATTGGGCATTTTTTCGACTATCCGTATAAGGTAATTTATGTGACCTTTTATAATTACTTACACTTCGCCACGTAACATGTCGCATGAAAAGTCATTTTAAAGAACCACATCTCACGTTTGCATTATAGAACTGGCAGCGAGGTACTCCAAGATCTCTCTTAGATAAAAATTTTATAGAGCGCCACCATTTTAGAATGCAAATGTATGCGAGTGAACACGGTAGGTATGTAGAGCGTGTAGCAGAGGGAGGGAGAGATAACTTTTGCCCTGTTAAATAAAGACGACAGTTTTATTGAAAGTAGGGCCGTTTGCCTTCTGTAATTTTCTCGGGATACCCTTAATCTGTGGCGCAATTCATAGGGTTTTGTTTTATGTCGTTTTAGCTTATTTTTTACGTTTTTTTGACAGAGCCATTAAGGATTAAGCCATAAATATTATAATGAACATTATCCTAAACATTTAATGGAATTGCAAATTGTTTGCAAATTATTGAATGGATTCAATTAAACAAATTAGTTACACTTAGCGTCATCCGAAGAATGATCAAAAACTCAAGCTCTTCGTACTTTACATTAAATGCTTGGTGATTGGGAAGTAACTTAAGCGTATTTATTAGTTTTGTTTGTAGTTATCACTTATAACTACAAGCGAAAGTAATAAAAAAAAACGCTGAAGTTGGGAGCCAAAACCATCTGTCAAATTTTCTAACCAAATTTAAGTAGTATTTTTTTGTAAGTAAAGTTTATACAATACCACTTTGATAATATGGAAGAAAGCTATAGCTGTAATTTCACTACGGCGATAAAAAACGTAATTTCGAATGAAATTTATTCTTTAATATTATTTATCTTAAAGTCATATTATAATAATTATACTACTAATAATCTTTTTTTGGATTCCATTGGTTTCATTTTCAATCTATTTTCCATTTTATATCTATCGTTATCCATATTATAGAACATAAATCAGTTTATACACTAATATTAATATCTTTTTATAGTCTAGCTTATATTTATTTACACGGTAAAAAAAAAGAGCAATATAAAAGTTCTTAAAAATAGGCTGATTTATTAAGTAGTTGCTATGATATTTTTGCAACAACATGTAGTATTATATGATCACATGAAACCAAACGACTATTTTGCCGAGACACCTTATCAAGAATCTAAATACCTACAATGCTAGTGCAATGCTCCCATTAAACTCGCTTACGTTTTCCTTTTACACCGTACCTAAAGAAGATAGAGACATTTTTCGCTTTGCCACAAAGTTAAAAACTCGTTACTCGCGGTCGAAAAGTTAAGGAAGCTGCGTATTGTGTCGCGGCTGAATTTATCGGCCGAGATGACGCGATTCGGCCACAACCAACTACTGGGGTTGAAGCGATTCAGCTGTAAAAACTGACTACTGGGGGTTAACGTAATGCGGCCGCTACCGCCTTACAGCGTATCTTATATGTATATATAAACCGAATTGACGCGATCCGTGAGTCTAAAACCCTTTACAAACGAGCCCTGAAATCAGAAGAAATTAGGTAAAAGTAGTGGGACCCTACATCGCACCATATGATTAGTGATATATGGTGCAACGTACGCTCCTCCCCACTACTTTTACGTAGTTTCCGCTGATTTTAGGGTTCGTGTGTAGAGGGTTTAAGGTTTAACTAAAACAGCTTTGATAGTGCTCTTTTTTCTTTTTGCTTTAAATTATAGAGACAGCAACAGCAAAAGCAAATTAAATTAGGCAGTAGACGGGTCCAAGCCGTCGAAATTGAGCTCTTCATCATTATTGTCCGGATATTTTGTTTTTGTCAACATCGAGAATTTAGTAGTAATTTACCAAATTGTCATTTTGGCGCCGACGGTGAAATGAAAATCGACCTCAATTTTTTTTTTAATTTGATTTTAAAATTAAAATTTATTATTTAGCTTGTTTAATAAATACCTACCATTAATAAATAAATACCATTTCACTAAAAAACACATTTACATTGAATAAACTAATACAACACTAGATAACCTTTTTTGACACATTGCTAATTTTCATATTTTCCTCTTTCTCCCTCTTAAATTTTTAGGGGTCACAAAAAGAAAAAAGATAATTTTACAGACCCAACAAGACATGGAAAAATTTTCACTTTCTATCTCTTTCTTTTTTGTAAGGGATGAAAGGAATAAAAGAGCATGATTTGAGTTTCTCGAGTGTGTTTGTGTGGTCAATCTGCTAAATGTCTGTTGTACTTCTACAGTTTTAAATAAATTATGTATTAATATTAGGTGCTAACATTTGAAATGGGTGTTTTGTCGTACTGGCTACTTTGATTTCAAATATCTCCGTTTTGGTTAAGAATTCCAATTTCAAACTTATACAGCTATTTACTCATGCTTTTGTGGTTTGAAAACTGTAATTCATTTGTTTTTTTTCTCTATTGGTTTATTCTTTCGGTCACTCAGTTTACAAAATGGAAAACTTGGAAATATCGCGCTATAACTGAGTACGAGTTCCATCGTAGCACCAGTGCTGGAAAAACGGCTCGAAGCCTCTATATAAATCAATAGATGTGCCCTTAGCACCTTGAAATAGTTAACAAATTGCGTCTCTGTGTGTAGCGTGAGTGGTTTACAACTACCACTCTACTTGACCCCTAGAATCGGCGAGGTATGTTGCGGTTCTACTTATTTTGGTTGTTAACAACGCATTTCTATATTATATATGATCGTATAAGATCAAAATGCGATGACCAGTTTGTTTTCCGTTCGGGAATGGAAACAAGAGAGGCACAGTTCACTCTAAACGTCCTGGTTCAGAAATGCCGTGACATGCAACAGAATGTGTTCCTTTGCTTTATAGACTACGAGAAAGCCTTTGACCGTATGAAACAAGAGGTTCTAATGGAGTTATTGAAAGGCACAAATCTAGACAGTAAGGACCTGCGTATTATCCGTAATTTGTATTGGTAGCAGAGTGCAACGGTGCGTGTAGATGGCTTGCAAACTAACCCAGTTTCTATAGAAAAGGGGATGAGACAAGGCTGTATTATGTCTCCAATTCTATACAACTTTTACTCGGAAGCCGTTATCAATGAAGCGCTTGAAGACGTGGAACACGGTGTCATAATCAACGGACAAACTATTAATAACTTACGATATGCAGATGATACCGTTTTAATATCAACCACCGAAGAAGGCCTTCAAGATGTAGTCAACCGAGTTTCGTTTCACAGCAAAAGGGCTGGGCTTAGTATGAACATCTCAAAAACCAAATTTATGATGATATCACTTTCGCAAAACATTCGAGCAAACATTCAGGATGGAAATAGCTTGCTGGAGAGTGTTCACAAATACAAGTACTTAGGCTCGTGGCTCACTGACACATGGGAAAGCGATACAGAGATCTGAACACGTATTAAAATAGCCCGAGCAATAGCAAATTAGCAAGCTAATATGCAAAAGGTTCTGTGTAGTCGACAACTTTCCATTAAATTGCGTTCCAGGATCCTTCAATATTATATCTGGTCCGTTGTTCTGTATGGATGTGAGGCATGGACTATGAAAGCAGAACTCTGAAAAAAGGTTGAAGCATTTGAGATGTGGTCTTATCACCGCATGCTTCGCATCAGTTGGACGGATAAGGTTACAAATGTGAAATTTTTAGAGCGAATGGGAAAGAAACTGGAACTTATCCGTACCAATAAACAGCGAAAAGTTGCCCACCTCGGACATACTCTGCGGCATGACCGATATTCTCTCCTACAGACTATCATGATGGGAAAAATTCCAGGGAAGCGTAGAGTCGGAAGACGCAAGATGTCGTGGCTCCGCAATATCAGGGAGTGGGCGGGGATTAAGACGGTGGAACAACTGGTCAAACTAGCGCTGGACAAAGAAAATTTTAAGAAGCTGGCTGCCAACCTTCAGTAATGGAGAGGCACTATAAGAAGAAGAAGAGCTTTGCTCATCGTTCATAATGTATATTCTGAAACACTCACACCACCGACTCAACACACCGTTAGATATTCACGTGATTCTTTCAGGTGAATATCTAACGGTGAACGAATTTTCGAAATCAGTCACCTGAAACTAGCACGTTCAAACAAAAAACTCTTCATCTTTATAATATATATAGATCTCTGGGTGACGAGCGCAGTGCAGTGCTAGGTAATGATTTGAACTCTTCATGTTCCAATAGCTGCGTATCACTGTGCTGTTATG
Organism: Ectropis grisescens; assembly: GCA_017562165.1. Lineage (NCBI taxonomy): Eukaryota > Metazoa > Arthropoda > Insecta > Lepidoptera > Geometridae > Ectropis > Ectropis grisescens. The sequence continues at coordinate 28,299,563 of CM029788.1, forward strand.
TGTCAGGCATGTTGCTTACCATCAGGCACATGTCCTGATCGTCTCGTCACTCTTTATTTAAAAAAAATAAAAATATATGTTAGTATAGATAAGAAAATGGGTGTTGTTTGCCCTATTTTTGAATTGAATAAATAACTGGCGTTTGTTTTTTTGGAGAGCTAAGCAGAAATAATAAATCATTATAGACTAGATAACTAGATAAGGGTTTGTAGTGAAATGTACACATTGAGCACATACATTGCTATAATTAAAAATAGCATTATACAAAGTCAATGGAGTTCAGGGTCAACCTCAGAACTCAGATTATAAGTGTCTACCAAATTTCTACACGTATACTTTACATTGTGTTGGCAACCCCGATATAGGCATTCGTAGACATATTTTATGGAGATCGGAGCATTCTTTTTGCAATAGGAGCCAGAAGGCGCCGCTCAACCCTTCATATTTACGATTAAGCCGTGATCAGAAATATAAAATACTCATGTTTTTGTCGATATGTTACACGATACACGTATTTTTTTGCTGCTAAAAGAATGAGTGCCTTTTGCTGAATTAAATTTTTAATACAGAATGTTTAAATAAAATATGTTTGCTTTGCAGTTTGAAACAAATAAGATTTGTCGAACTTTTATTACTTACCTTTAAATATCTATTATACTACACCTGCTCGGAAAGTACCTTGATACTTTATCAAATTTACGGTAGAAAGTACGTCATTGCATATCGAACAAATATGCGGCGAGAAGACGCATCTGAGCGGGAGAGAAAAGTGTATGAAAATCCATTTCTTACGTGGTTTATCTTTTTTAATTTTGGGTAACTAAACTATGCGCTGGTAACCTAAATATCAAAAGCCAAAAAGTTTTTACAGTGAGTTTTTATCTCCAAGTTCGCAATATGACACTGGCCACTAGCTGTGTGTTGGATGGTGTCAAACAATTTGAAAAAAGAACATGTGAAAATTGCAGACGCTATTGGCGCCATTTTCAATTTGTGTGTTGTTTGAGGATTCAGTTTTCGTAGAAAAGTGAAATAAAAAGATTTAGTTTTTTATTTTCCTCGCAGGTGTAGTATAAAGCACTATGTATCACTCGAGAGAAAGTGCGATTCCCGATCTCGGGTGTTTTAAAGCCCTCGCCTACGGCTCGGGCTTCAAATGAAACCCTCGACGGTAATCGGTCACTTTCTCCTCTCGGTGAACAATGTACTAATTTTTTATTTTATTTTATAGTTTTACACTTGACCTCCATCTTGCCTGACGCTGAGCGATTTTGCGGTCTACGACAGAGAGTGCTTAACTCAAATGAATAAATTCACTCTCGATTTGAAATCGCTAAAATTGTAAGCATCGGGAAAAGCCCACTCAGGCAACGCATTTCACAGCCTAGACGTTCTTACCACAAAAGTAGAGTGAAACCTCTTCGGTCGAGTCTTTTGAATATCAACAATCAAACGATGCTTTATCGAACTATGAGCAGTCTGATAGGAAAAAAAATCTACAAGTATACAGTCTACACTTCTCCATCTTGGCTCCACTGTGGGTGACGCTCTAATTATGAAATTCCTATCATCTTCATTGAATGTAAATTACTTGGCACTTACGATGGCTAAATGAATAATGATTAGTTCAAGTCAAAATCTAAATGTATGTGTGTATTTTTTTAATGTAATGGCAATGAGAACTACACTACGCTACATACATACCTAACTAATTACACTAAGCAAATCTGCATCATCCATAGACCAATGAAGCTCTAAAGATAATCAATATGTTCAAGTCCACTTGGGCACCAGTTGGAAGCGTAACCAGCATCTAGCGGCATTGTAACGCTGAATGGCAATGCGTATGTGTATATATGGAATGTGTATAGATACTGAATGTGTATTCATACATTTAATTTGTATGTTCTGTACGCCACAGCACAAATAAATGTAATACAATAATAATTTAAGTCATTTACAGTGCAGGACTGTTTTCGAACTAAAACTTAGAATTCTTATTTATTTTCTTTTTAAGTGAGTATTTACCTCAGATAGCACAGAAATGTTTAAAAATACATTTTATTAAGTCTGGCGTATTAAAAATGCAGCGAACTCTGCGAGCTTTCCGATCACGAAACCGAAGTAAAACGCGCGTCGGCCATATTTGATTCCCAGTGAAACCTCGCTGTATTTGACGTGAAAATTTATACGATAAAATAAATTAATTCACTTCATTATTCACTTGCGTTGCGTTATTGCTAAATACATTTATAAATCTTCTATACACCATAAATGTAAATAAAATTTTGCGAGTGTTTTTTTCTAAGGTTCTAAGGTTCCGTAGTACGGAAACCAAAAAACATAACCCCATTTGGCTACGGAATCCGTAGCTAAATGGCAAAATACAGGACCCTTATAGATTCGTCACGTCTGTCTGTCTGTTCGTAGGCATGTCACAGCCACTTTTATCCGAAACTATAACAACTATACTATTGAAACTTGGTAAGTAGATGTATTCTGTGAACCGCATTAAGATTTTCATACAAAAAATAAGAAAAAGCAATAAATTTTGGCGGTGTCCCATACTTATTAGAACTGAAACTCAACAATTTTATTTTCATCGAAACCATACGTCCACACGTATCGTTCTATGTATAGGTCTTCAAAATGAAATTGAGGTTTCTCACATACTTTTTTTCTAAACTGAATAGTTTGCGGGAGAGACGCTTCCAAAGTGGTAAAATGTGAGTCCCCCTCCTTGTAACTTCTAAAATAAGAGAAAGACAAAACTAATTAAAATGTATGATGTGCATTACCATGTAAACTGTCAACGAAAATTGGTTTGAATGAGATGTAGTAAATAGTTTTATTTTAATACGCCATAAATTCAGTATTATTAAAACACTGATTAAAGTAACAACAAACTACAAGAAGTTTTGTATTGTGTTACTTTTTTTTTTTTTAAATAAATGGTAACGAGACGATCCGGACATGTGCCTGATGGTAAGCAATATGCCTGACACATAACAGCACAGTGACACGCAGTTATTCGAACATGAAGAGTCCCAATCCTTACCTAGCACTGCACTGCGCTCGTCACCCAGAGATCTAAGATCTTATATCTCTAAGCCCTGTAAATGCTCTGGAAACATTGCCCTTCAAACCGGAACACAGTAATGTTTGCACATTAATGCTTGGCGGTAGAATAACTGGCAAAGGTGTGGTACTTTCCCCAGGCGGACTCTGCCAAGAGTCCTACCACTACAAAACTTGCTTGCTTACTTGCTGATACGGAAGCCTTTATGAGCGAGTCCGACACGCATTTGACCACTTTTTATTTAAGCGCAATAGACAAATACAAATACAAATACAAAAATCTTTATTGCTGTTTGTAGGTAAGATAAGATGATACAAAACATTTCAAAAGTTGCCCCATACAAACTGGCCTCTGCGAGAGGCATGCAATATGTCTGGCAAGACAATTTGTTAGTAATTTATAAAAATAAAAAAAAAAAAAAAAAAAACAATATATCGATATAGATAGTTCGTAATTATAAAATATCTATCTAATTTTACCCATTTGCTACAGTTTTAGTTCGTGAATTCAAAGATTACCGTCACTACTGATTAATCAAAACTCGTTAAATAGCTTACCGAACGCTAGGGATATGCGTCGCAGAATCAAAACGCGTTTATATTTTGTTGAACGTGGAGAAACATGGCCATTTAACGTGGTTCTATAGCCAGCATGATGGTACACTTGCAACTGGTAATGGGCTTGATCATTTTGGATAATTCAAATGCGTTGAGTGACTTACTCAGTTGATTAGGTATATAGCGTAATTAACAGTGTAATCTATACTTATAATAAAACTGTAACGGGTCGAATTCTGTACATTGAAGATATTTTGAAAAAAATTTTTTTGGGGCACTCCATAGTCGATACTGATTGCGAAACTGCATTTTTTTTCTTTCATGTCTGTCTGCCTGTCTGTCTGTCTGTCTGTCTGTCTGTCTTTCTGTATAGGGATCACGCATCACGCCGAAACTACTGATTCAATTCAGCTGAAACTTGGCATGATTTTAGTTTATACTAAGGACATTGCTGTAGGCTACTTTTGATCCCCAAATTCTGATTGGTTTTTTTGCGGGAGGGTGTGAAAGTCAGAATGTGTATTTGGTTGTAACTCATGTTTGCGTTGTTTAATTTCATTAATTCTTTTTTGGTAGAAAGAACACATTATTTATATTGTCCCGTCAAAATTTGAACAATATCGGTCTGTTGGTTCGAAAATTACATAAACATTAAATAATAACGACACGCGCGGCGCGTTCAGTACATACTAACTACTAAGTATTCTGTGTATCACAGACGATCCACAGAATATCTAGATTCTAGATTCTAGAAAGTGCCCACGTGATCGCGTCGCGTCGTTTTGGACGACAAAATAATTGTCAAAAATATATTTTTTGTGGAAAACAAACATCATTCGGTTAGAATCGACTTCAAACAAGGAGGATGTTCTCAATCAGGGGTGCATTTTTTTTATTTTACGCGATAACTCCGCTAATTGTTAGTCGATTTTGATAATTTCTTTTTGTTTGGTAGAAAATACTTCAGAGGTGATCTTAGATATCGAAAACAGGAGGTAGTTTTCAAATATCAACAAAAACTAAAATCAGCTTAGATTTTTTCTTAACTTTTATAGGTTTACACTTGACCGCCATCTCGCCTGATGTTAAACAACAATGCGGTCTACGATGGAGCGTGTTTACCTAGAACTAACCGTTTCATTCTCGATTTGAAGACACAAAGATTGTAATCATCGGGGAAAACCCACTCAGGCAACGTATTCCACAGCCTAGATGTTCTTATCACAAAATTAGAGTCAAATCTCTTCGTTCGTGTCTTTGGAACATCAACCATGAAACGATGTCGCTTTTTCGAGCTACGAGCATTCCGATAAAAAAGGGCAAGGTGGTATCAGATCATGCAAATCAGTCGCACACTCTCCGAAGTGTATCCGATAAAAAACCGATAGGCTAGCTAAGATTTATCTGTACGACATAGTAATACCTTCTTATAAAATTTTGTCGAATGACAGAATTAAATTACCTGTCATTGAAGTAGATTTTTATATTTTGGAGAAAACATATCAGCATAATAAGTAGCAGCATAAACAGCCCATTAAATGTTCCCACTGCTGGGCGTCGGGGCCTTCTCTCGCAAGGAGATAGACAAGGCTATAATCTACCACGCTGGCCCAGTGTCGGTTGGTGGATGACATATGACTTAGAACTTAGATTATAGGTAGATTTCGGTTGCTTCATGGTGTTTTCCTTCACCGTTTTAATTACCGGCATTACGAACATGACTCTGAAAAGATAGTGGTGCGCGTGATTTTGAACCCTGGGTCTCCGGATCGACAGTCGCCGTTCTCCCGACTAGGTCAGCTGTAACACTAGACCAGCCGTAACCTATTAGAAAACGTATTATTTCAATCCAAATACTGTTTTTAAAATTTAAAGGTAGTGTTCAACAAGCTTCGGTGACCGAAGCAGACCGTTGTTAGGGTTCCGTACACAAAGGGTAAAACAGGACCCTATTACTGAGACTTCGCTATCCGTCCGTCCGTCCGTCCGTCTGTCACCAGGCTGTATCTCAAGAACGGTGATAGCTAGACAGTTGAAATTTTCGCAGATGATGGATTTATATTGCCGATTTAATCATTGCGTAACGTATCAAGTGATCGGGTTGAAATTTGAAATAGAATTAGTTTACAGTCTGGAAGAACACATAGGCTAAACATTGCCTATGTATAAGTACTCTATGTATTACGTAACAAACATCCAAACAGTGACATTCATAATATTTACAGGACAACGTTGGAACGGCTGAACATATTTGGATGGAATTCGAAACACACGTAGTTTGAACTCAGAAATAACAAATCGGTTACTTATAGGTTACTGTCACGTAGGAAAGACTAAGCAAATTTGGTAGAAAATTGAAACAGAAATAATTCATAGTCTGAAATACCACATTTATGTATTTATTACCTATCAACCTGAAAAGAAGCATGGGCCCTAAGGAAACAAATATTAACTATCACGTCAAAACGTCACAACGATATGGGTTGACATACGAAACACATATAGTTTAGAGTCTAAAATTTCACATGGGCTAATAAGTCTACATTTTCATTTAACTCCATATTAATTTAAGCATACATTTTCGTCAGGAACTTGATGTGATGGTAAGGTAAAAGCCAAAAATGAAAAATATGTGCACCCGTTATGGCGTAGATAATATAGGTGATTTGCTTACATTGATTTGATTTGATTTGATTATATAGGTGATTTACCTAAAAACAAAAATAATAAATCTAACTCCACAAAATCTCCATCTATATCCCCAGTTTGTAGCCAACAAGGTAAACTAAAACAAGTAGCACCACAAAATATTGATAAAAAACAAATATGTATTTTGAGTACCACAAAAAAACATAAGATCTTGCAATCAGCAGAAAACACAGTTCCACCACAAAAAACATATGACATTTGCCACCACTTAACACCTAATGTGGGCACTAAAATACTCATCAAAGCCCTAGACACAAAACTGACTACATTCACTAGAAATGACTATTGCATTGTATTAATTGGTGAAGATGACTTTCGAAGGCCAACTGATCATTTTGACTTGACACATGGTATTCAGGAAATTATGGGTAAAACTAAGAACACAAACATCATTTTGTGCTTGCCAGTACTAAAGACATCTATGCGAACAACACATGAATATAATTGGAGAATCAAAAATTTCAATAAATTGGTAACTTTAGAACTCAAAAAACACAACCATGTCACTATATTTGACCCAAATTAAACTGTGCCATTCTCCTCCAACATGTTTAACAAATTTAATGGCACTATAAATGATTATGGTGTTAGAACCATGTTTGAGTGCTTGTACAGACAACTAGATGATATCGACTCCCAATATATTAACTGCCACGGTGACTCAGCGAGTACTCAGCATGGTACTGAACCTGATCTTAGTCTTAATTTTTTTCTCAAATAAGTATATTAACATTTTGCATCAAAACATAGCAGGATTAATAACAAAATCAGATACACTTTCACTATGCCTTGATGAGCTTCTAGACAAAAATGTACCGGTGGATGTAGTATGTATCACCGAACACAATATGCTAGCCGGATATGAGCAGTACCTACACTTACCTAATTACTCTTTAGCTGCCACTTGTAGTAGACCAACCATCAAAAGAGGTGGTAGTTGTATACTTGTCAGAGATGGAAATGAATGGACTGAACTTACTCGAGTAAGGGATTTTTCTGTGTATAATGTAATAGAATGTTGTGCAGTAAGGCTCACTAGATATAATGTTGTTGTACTCTGTGTATATAGAATTCCATCAAGTAGTAACAAAAATACCTTTTTTTCAGTCTTAGAGACTGTTTTATTGTACTTGCATAAAAAGAAACATTATAGAATTGTCATGGCAGGAGATTATAATATAAATGTACTAAAACTTGATAAAACTACAAAGGACTTTGAATGCCTGTTATCCAATTTTAATTTGTCATTAGCGATTAAACAACCTACTAGACCAGCAAGTCAGACTTGCATAGACAACTTTGCACATGGCTTTAGGGACAAGTGTAAAGCAGAGGTTTTGGGATTAGCACTATCTGACCACACTGCTCAATTACTGAGATGTCCAGTGAAAAGAATTTGTATAATTAAATATTGGCGGAAAAAATGTAGAGATTACAGTGTTGAAAATATAGCAAAATTTCAAAGTCATTTAAAAAACCTTACATTTTCTGATATATATAAAATATGTGATGCCAACTTAGCATACAACACATTTATAGATCTGTTTAAGTTATTGTATAACTTATGTTTTCCTTACAGAACTGTAACTATCAATGTGACAAAAAAGGCGACATGGCTGTCACGTGGGTTAAAACTATGTAGTAAAAAGAAAAGGTTGTTGTTTAATAATTGTCGAACTAAACCTTTTGAAGAAAATAAGGCAAAATATAAAAGCTACACCAGATTGTTCAAAAAAATTATTAAACTGACACAAAAAGCTCAAAACAATTACAGAATTAAAATGTCAGATAATAAATCAAAAACTACTTGGCAAATTATAAATAAATTGAGAAATAACTTACCTAAAATATCCATAGATAAAATTCAATATAATGGCAAAATCTTGACAGACCCAGAAGTAATTGCTAACGCATTTAATAACTATTTTGTTGATAAAATTATTCCATTGCCTGGTTCTGGTGTAAATGTGATACAAAATATTGAAATAACTCAGAACTCAATGTTCATGGCACCATCTACACCACATGATATTCTCAAAATCATAAATTCCTTAAAAAATACAAATAGTGTAGGATATGATGATATATGCACTAAAATTATAAAAACTGTCAAGCAGGCTATCTGTGGCCCTCTAAGTCATATAATCAATTTATGTATAAGTACAGGTACTTTTCCTGAGGCTCTTAAAAAAAGTATAATCATACCTGTTTTTAAAAAAGAAAATAGGGAACACATGGAATATTACCGACCTATTGCCCTTATACCTATAATGTCAAAAATATTTGAAAAATATTTTAACCAGCAGTTTATTCAGTACTTTGAAAAATACAACATACTTTGTGATGAGCAAAAAGGTTTTAGACAGAATAAAACAATAAATATTGCTATATATGATTTTCTTAACAATGTAATGAAAAATGTTGATAATAACAATGCTATATGTACCATTTATTGTGATATGACCCAGGCATTTGACTATGTCAATCATGATGTTCTTCTAAGTAAATTTGAAGCCTATGGGGTTAGAGGTAATGTGCTTGACTTAGTAAAATCTTACCTAACAGACAGAAGGCAAGTAACTAAAATTACAAAGATTAATACTAAAACTAAACAGGAAGAAATATTCATCTCTAAAGAAAGAACTGTTAAATTTGGTGTGCCGCAGGGAAGTGTGTGGGGACCGTTTCAATTTATTGTCTACATAAATGATTTCCTAAAGTAATTGAACATCCAATGTCACTATTTGCAGATGACAGCACGATTACAATAGCCTGCCAAGATAAAGCTAATTATGAGGAAAATATCAACGCTGCATTAAATTCATCTATCCACTGGTTGAACATTAATAACTTAAAAATTAATTTAAATAAAACCAATTTAATGCAATTTACACAAACAAAAATTACTTAAATAACATAAACATAAATTATCAAGGTAACAAAATTGCAGAAGTAACTACAACAAAATTTTGGGCCTGACAATAGACACGAAATTGAATTGGAAGGCACATATTGAAATTCTCTGCAAGAAGCTTGGTAGCTCGGCATATGCTCTGCATAGGCTTGCTCCAGTGGTAAAAAGAGACTCTTCTTACATCTTACCATGGATTAGTGGCATCGGTCTTGAGATATGGGATAATTTTTGGGGTAACTCAACCGATACAGGCTTAGCTTTCAAAGCACAAAAACGATGCATTCGTGCTATGTTCGGGATGCAAGTTACAGATAGCTGCAGACAGGTATTCATAGACAACCAAATCTTGACCCTTCCAAGCCTGTATGTTTTTGAAGTTATGTGTTTTGTAAGGAATAACCCCCATTATTTTCCTCTCTTGAGTGACAAAGTGGAACGGAACCGACGTGATAAGTGTAGGCTGCTCATAGGCAAACGCAAGAAAAAGATTATGAGTGACAGCATTTTTGTATGGCTCCTCTTCTATATAATAAGCTGCCAAATGCAATTAAAAAACTTAACTTATCCATGTTCAAAAGTAGATTAAAAAGATACTGGTACGCAAATGTTATTACACTGTGAAAGAATTTTTAAATGATAGGAAATTAATTGGAATACTGATGTATAGATTTTGTTTAACATGACATTTTGCATTCCATTAACTCCCACATGAAGTTCCATTAGCCACATTAGTGTCCACTGTCTATATTTTATGAAACTTTACATTTAACTAATGTTAGATCAGATAATATATTGTAACTGACAGGTTGAATTAGATTACTCTATATATATTGTGAGAGTTCTTTGAGTAGGTATACAAATATTACATTTTATACATGTTGACATTCTTTTATACACATTGACATTGTTTTATTATATAAGTATTGTTTTTGATTTTTCTATACATAATGACATTCTTTGACATTGCTCACACGGCTGAACTGCAAGAGCTACTACTGCAAGACCTTGGATTCTACATGAAACCACACACTTGTCAAAGCCCGTAACAGCATCCTGCTGAAGCACAAGACGTTGGCGTAATTGTGCTCACCAATCATATCACACTAACATAGCACAACGGGATAGAAGCCAGAAATTAATAGACGATGAATCAGATGACATATAATATACAACCGATTAAAAGTTAAAATGAAAAAAAGAAGAAGAAGACTTTATCAGCTGACTATTACTATTATTATCATTGTATAAATTCAGACCAATGGAAACTGCGTTGCCAGACATATTGCATGCCTCTAGAAGAAGAGGCCAGTTTGTATGGGTCAATTATTTAAATGTTTTGTATCATCTTATCTTACCTGCAAACAGCAATAAAGATTTTTGTATTTGTATTTGTATTTGTATTTGCGTTCACAGTCAAAATAACAAGCAACATAATATTCTCAATAGACGGCACTAATGCCAGTTTAAATCTAAAAGCACTAAAGGCCATTTAAATCGATGTTTTACTATTGTGGTATGTATTTTTTTCTTTCATCACTAGGTGGCGTTACTGGTATTCTAAATTGTACTAATAAGTTTTTGCTGCTAAAAGGATTATGATGCCAAATTTGGATTCTTTCGTTCTTGATTTTTTTCTGTGTTACCTACAATTAAATTCATACATTAACATTTCACTAGGACTTGGCTTAGATTTACGGGTTCAACTTGCTTGAATATCATTAAAACTCAAAATTTTAATTATTTTGATTCCACACAGGCTTCGTTCAAAATTTTACGCCGGCAAAGTTGCGGGTAACAGCTAGAAAACAGCTTGCGGATATAAAGAAATAGGTAAGTAGGTATCAGATCATGCACATTAGCTTCAGACTTTTCATAATGTATCCTATAAAAATCCTACAAACTTAACACTTCCGGCTATGTTCGATACTACGAAACCTTACTAAGTATGTTTGATTTTGTTTAAAAAAAGAAAAATAAAGATGATAAAATTAAATAATTTTTGTGTGGAAAAACAAATTCACTCAAACTCAAAGGTTTTTCAATGACTACTTATCCAAATATTTGACGTACGATAGTTCCAATTAATGTATAAGTCAGTAACATCTGCTTACGCGAACGAAGTAGCGGGTTCAGCTAGTTAAAATATAAAATTTGAAAATACTTGCATTATAAAGCTGAAAAAGACGAAAGTCTATAATCAGTGTGTGTTGCCAGTGATGACATATGGTACTGAGCCGTGGTCGCTAACTATTGGCATGATATGCAAGCTCAAAGTTGCGCAACGGGCAATGGAGAGAGCTATGCTCGGAATTTCACTGCGTCATAAAATCCGAAACGAGGAGATCCGCAGAAGAACGAATGTCACCGACATAGCTCTTAAAATTAGCAAGTTGAAGTGGCAATGGGCAGGCCATATAGCTCGCAGAACCGATAACCGCTGGGGAGTAAAGGTTCTCGAATGGCGACCACGAACCGGCAGACGCAGTGTAGGACGGCCCCCCACACGATGGACCGATGATATTGTCTCGGTCGCGGGAAGTCGGTGGATGGAGGCGGCACAAGATCGGTCATTGTGGAAATCATTGGGGGAGGCCTATGTTCAGCAGTGGACGTCTGCAGGCTGCAGATGATGATGATGTAAGCTGAAAAGGTTTTTGGTTTGAACGCAAACGCAAAAGAACTACTGGACCGATTTAATAGGTAGTCTGGTCGTTCTACATAAATAATTTATCATCACAACTCTGTTTTTATACAAAACTAACTGACTTGTCAAAAAAGTCGTAGTAGCTACGACCATAAAAATCCCTTTTTCATAATGTTGCCAAACCAAAAATGTAGTTCGTACACACCTCTCAACAAAAGATTAACCCACTCAACGACCAATTAGGAGCAAGAAAACTGGCTACAGCCCCGGTAACGACCAATAGGAGAGCTCCACAATTAGGGAGCTCAATTAAGTAGTAGAATTACGAATTAAGAAACGGAAAGGCGCCGGATTGTGTAAACACGGTAACGAAGTGGGTTACAGATAAAAGCGGGAGATGTGCTATTTGGATGCGGTAATTTTGTAGCAACATATAAATTAATGTAATTCATTTAAAACTAGAATAATTATAATATTAAACTATTTTAATAGTTTTACAAAATATTTTAGTACAACAAACGCAAATTTATTTGTAAAAGTTTAAAAAAAGGAAGCCACTGAACTTCATTAAGTTTTTTTACTGAGTTAACTTAATAACTGATTGTTTTATGTTTAAACACTGATCTCATACATTACTATGTTCCGGTTTGAAAGGCAATGTTTCCAGTGAAATTATATGGCTTAGAGATAAAAACATCTTATATTTTTGGGTGACAAGCTTAGTGCAGTGCTAGGTAATGGAATACTAATACTCATGACATAATAATACTTTTCATATTCCAATGGCTGCCTGCTAGTGCTGTTATGAGCAGGCATATTGCTTACCATTAGGCACATATCCGGCTTGTCTCGTCACTATGTACTATAAAACTACAGTCTACGATACGATACACAAATCCAGCGCTTTGTTTATAAATAAAGTCACTTACATTTAAAAAAATGATTAAACGAATTTATTTTTGTGTAAAATAATTATAGTATTCGAAATAAATAAATAAAAAAAAACTGTAAGTCTCAGTAAGTCAGATATATGTATGACATAATGTTTACTTTTAATTGTTCAATTTCAAAGTGAACAATGAACAACATTTGCTCGTACATTTGCCACATCGTATAATATGGTTCCATGGTATTAATTACAGCGACACCAACCTGACGAGTTGCACACACAGCTACTGCATTAAATTGTTCAAAAAATATTCCTGCAACGCTTTCTATTACATTACAAATTGTAAGCCCACTCTATGTTCCCACAGCTGGGACTCGGGTCTTTTTCTAATAAGGAGAGAGTTACAGCCATAATCCACCACAATGACAAAACGCGGTTTGGAGGATGTCACTTATCCTCAAAAGATGTTAGTTATTTCTTGACTCATTTATATTTCATCCATACGATTTGCTTTACTTAAGAATAAGCATAATTAATCATATTATCCTATTAATATTGTAAATGTCAATGTTTGGATGTTTCTTGCTCAATCACATGACAACGTATGAACTAGTCGGTAAAGAAAATTGGCCCACAGATAGATCATATCTTGGAAGAACTTTGTTGTTTTTCAGGGATATGAATACCTACTATGCGGTATTTTTATCCCTGAAAATCAACAAAAACTGCTCTTTTACCGGCTAACTAAATCGACTTTGGCGTTACTATTGTTCTCTCTATAATTTCAAGCGAAAAGAAAAGAGGGAGCAATGTCATAGCTAAGACGTTTTTAGTTAGGCGGTAGACCCTAGACGGGAACTACGTGCGTAGAACTGCAGGTCACTGCTAGTCACAAATATTTGCCAAATGTTGTAAAGTCTAAAGTTACAAGTTCGCACCGAGACCGCGACCGGAGACCGCGACAGACACTTGACGTTATGGAATAGTATGGACGCCAGTTCGCGCCGAGACCGCGACCGGAGACCGAGACACGAGTCGCGACACAAGTCACGGTCGTGGCGGGAACTGGCGCCCATACTATTCCATAATGTCAAGTGCGTGTCGCGGTCTCCGCGCGAACTTGTACTTTAAACCTTAAGAGACCTATTTATATCTGGGAATCGTGACTAAAATACTGGCACATTTGTCACGTTGCAGGGTAATAATAATAATTCTTAATAAGGATGCCGAACGCGGCCGAAACTTAAGTCGGACTGGACCCACAATATATCACGTGAGTTATCTGTGTATTTATTTAAACTAATAATTCGTTGAGCAAAGAAAAACTTGCATCACTTTTGATCACAACTTATCTTCTACAACATTTTAGGTGCTCTTTTTTCTGTTCCAGCTTTTATCTGCTTCTCATAGCTCTCATTCTAAATAATTCTCAATGAATGCAGAGTTGAACAGTGGACATTGTGTATCGCATGTTTGCAATTCTCAGGTCCCTCCGCCGGAGTTCACGTGCATATTGTAGTGGGCAGGGACCGTACGTGCGTTGAACTGACCGCGAATTCTTAGTTCCGTCAATAGTCAAAGATGAATATCAAGATAGAACTATATCGCACGTAGATATAAGTATATATATATATATATATATATATATATAGCATTAAACATAAACATCCTCCTAAATATTCCCACTGCTTCGACTCGGGGCTTTCTCTCGCAAGGAGAGAGTCAAGGCCATAGTCCATCATGCTGGCCCAGTGCGGGTTAGTGATGCCATAACCTCGAAAGATTCTAGGTACATGTCGGCTTCTGTCACAATGTTTTCCTACACCGTTATAAGTTAACGGCATTATGCACATGACTAGATATAAATAAAACACAATCCTATTTAATATTTATAAATGTTATGTCAAAGTTTGTGTGTTTGCAGCAAATTGCGCCTGAGAATTACGCCAGAACCGCTAAACGGGTCGGTTGAAATTTGGGAATTGGGAACACAGATTATAGTCTGGAATAATAATAAGTATATGTATAAGCTCTGAAACAATACTTTTATCTAGAAAATATGTAACGGGTGCAATCGCAGGGCGATGCTAGTACGTAAATCTCTTAGCATAAACTAGCATCGATCCGTCGTTTATTCACCTGTTGTGTATTTCGTAGTAATGATTCTGATATTTCAATATTATTTCATGTACGCTATTCACGGGAAAACTGTATTTATCACATAACTAAAAATACTACCGGTATGAATACGTTGGATGTTTGTGACTTTACGAACTCAAGCAGTAAAATTTGAGTGTAATTTTACAAGATTTTTACCAGGGTACAGTTCTGTGGAAAAAGTTACGGTTGGAGAGCGTTCTACATAGTACACGTACGAAGAAAAGAGCCGCAAAAGCGAATCTATAACGCAGCCACGTGTGTGCCTCACTCGAACGTGAGTGCAGCTATGTTGTATGTACACTAACTTTGCTTACATCTCCTCTGCCAAAAATTTTTTTTTTCATAAAAAACTACAACCAACTTCTTACAATTTTATTCAGACACTCGACAAAACTTATAATCATTTTGTGTAAAATTTACTAAACATTAGAGATTGGGGTACTTCTTCAAAGACAACATTTTTGAGTTCTATGGACTTATTTCTGTAACTAACTAACACTGTAACTAAACTAAACTAACAATTTAACTTTAACTCTAACTGGGACAAGCGATATTTTTTAAATAATTGCAGTCTAAGTATAAATTAAAAATATTTGAAGTCTCTTCTTCTGATTCATATGGCGCGTCCGCTTGCCATTTTCCGGAAAAAAAGAGTCGCTACCGCATTTTCCCTTTGATAAATCATTATGAATTATAGTTATATCACATAGAAATGAATTGCGCTTTTATAAAAAAAAATGTTAGTTATACCTACCTTAGTTTGTTTATAAATAGGCAAATAAGAAGTGTCCGGCATATAATACTGATTAATCTGGAATAAGCTGTGCTTGACCGTGCTGGGTCGGGTGATAATATGAGAGCCTGACTTCCCCCATTGGGGGAAGCCAGTCGTATAACGGATGCACCAGAAGGTGGACATGAGACTGGTTCACTTGGATCTCGGAGTTGCAAAGGTAAATCTGAATCATCTGCGCTTGGTGATCCAGATGAATCAGATATTTACGTTTGATCAAGATCATTGATAATTTTTGTCATAAATAAAAAATATATTATGCGTCTGAATGTGATATTTTCGTCAATAAAGAGCCAAATTACATAAAGTTTTTATGTTTTACTTCGGTTTCTGAATCATCTGTTATACAAATTCTGATTAATCTGGGCACATAATATTTGAACGTAGATATCTTGAAAACTATTTTATAAAAACAAGTCCCTCATTGAAATATATGTTATTTAGTTACCTTTTTTACATATGAACATGAGTGGCAGAGCCGAAAGTGAAATAGAATTTTGGACAGATGAATCAGTCGAAGAATAAAATTTCGAAGAAGTACCCATTACTTCTAATAGAATTACGTCGTTCAAGTAGGCAAATCTTTACTAATATTATAAAGAGGAAAGATTTGTTTGTTTGTTTATTTGTAATGAATAGGCTCCGAAACTACTGGACCGATTTCAAAAATTCTTTCACCTTTGGAAAGCTACATTATCCCCGAGTAACATAGGCCATATTATATTTAAAAAAAATTAGGGATCCTTACTAAAACTCCAATAATGTAACATAAGGTGTAAAAAAAAGACCTGAAAAATTCCTTACGTCGCGTGCGCTACGAAAACTATTGGTGATAGAACAAAATCATTTACTACAACTTTGCAGAACTCATCATTATCTACAAAAAGTGTCGCGACAGCATAATTATGTCCAAATATTATAGTTACTGTATCACAGTAAGCAGTTTTTTATTCTAAAATATTAATTTATATATGCCGCCTCTTGAAAAGGCTCTTCATTTGTACCTTGGTATTAATCCTTATCAAAATAACGGCTTTAATACCTTTTTATAATTTTTTGAATTAGGTCGTGTGCGTGATCGTTTGATTTTAGCTTGAAAAAATTTTGAATTCGTTTCGTAGGTAAATAAGTATATGATATTAAATATTATATTTTAATGTAACTATTCAAACTGCTTATAGTAGTATTTTATGGGTATTCCTGTTCAAAATTTCAGCAACAATTTAGTAAAAGGTAGTTTTCTAAGCCCATATTTTTAATTTTCTTTCAATAAGTACCTACTACTTACCTGATAATAAATATTATATTTTAATTATTCAAACAGCTTAGTACTTCATATAGTTCAATAAGCAAAAATTTAGTAAAAGCCTGTTTAAATATTTATTTCCTTCTATTTTTCATTTTATAATGCCCAAAAATGCCAAAAAGATCAAGATCTCAACTTTCTAAACATAGTTCCCAGGCGAGGGCAATAAAAATACGGCGTAATGAGGAATCTTCATCAGAAACTGAAATTCGCCTTGCAAGTCGGAGAGAATACGCGTCGCAATCGCGTGCTAGAGTCAAGTATCGAGCGTTCGCAGCGGCTTGCTGAACAAAATTCTATCACTGGCCCAGCAGCTGGTCAACTAGCTCATATACCGAGGATACCGATGATTCCAACTGATCTGCCAATCCCTTTTAAACGGCTTCAGTTTCCGGTGAAATCATCTTTCGCGTTAACTATTAACAAGTCCCAGGGCCAAACCTTCGAATTATTAGGGATCGAAAAATTCATAAAAAAAATTCAAACTTCCTTTATAATTTTACTTTTTTTTTGAAACCCGATACAAAAAAAGGGTGTATGTGTGTGTGTATGTACCCGTGCGAAGCCGGGGCGGGCCGCTAGTTTTTAATAAATGGCTACGCTGGTCTCACTCGATTAACGCAAACAGTGTCACGAATTTTTTTTTTTTCAGTTAACCTATAACTTACAACGCATTATTATTTGTCATTGCTTACTAAAACAATTGAAAACCAATCGCAGGTAAACTCAAGAGGTTCTACAACTCAAAAAAGATTCAAAACAAATTATTTTTATTAGAAACTCAAGAGTACTGCAGTTACGACTACATTAAAATCGACCTTAATTTTATTCAAATAACCGTCAACTAAAATGTTCTCTGAAAAGTATCGCTTAAGATTCTTCGGAGGAGTTGGGAACTTTGATCAAAGAGGAGCGTTTGACGGCCAGTTTAAATATTCAATGTGCGGTTCGGACGAGTCAATTCACGGGGTATTGGGAGCGCACTATCTTTGCCAGTGGAATTACAGGAGGGATAAAACATATATTATAGATAACGTACTTAATCTGTGGCTAAAGACACAGTTTTTTAGTTTTTTTTTACATAAAAAGTGACAAGACGAGTAGGACATGTGCCTCGTAGTGAGCAACATGCCTGCCCAAAACAGCGCAGTGACACGCAGTTATTGGAACATAAAGAGTCCAGATCATTACCTATCACTGCTCTGTGCTCGTCACCCAGACATCTAATATGTTATATCTCTAAGCCCTGTAATTTCTCTGGAAACATTGCCCTTCAAACCGGAACACAGCAATGTTTGCACATTACTGCTTTGCAGTATAACTAGCAAAGTTGTGGTCCCCAGGCGGCCTTTGCAAAGAGTCCTACCACTCCAAAATTTTACTATATACACTATATTTTATTGTGCTTTTACTATTAGCATATCATAAACAGACCACTACATGTTCCCACTGCTGGGACTCGGGGCTTCCTCTCGCAAAGACAGATCAGCATTCGCCGCTCTCCAGACTAGGCCAGCCGTAACTTAGAGTAGCCGTAGGTATTAGTTTTAGAAACTCAGAATTGACAATATTTTATCCAATAAGCACCATCCTACAAATATCATCATTAGTTTAGTTTAGTATTAGTAAAGTTTTGTTATTATATTTGCTATTTACTGTTTTTAACCCCCGACTAAAAAAAGGGGTGTTATACGTTTGACGTCGATGTCTGTCTGTCTGTCTGTCTGTCTGTGTGTGTGTGTGTGTGTGTCTGTCTGTGGCACCGTAGAGCTCAAACGGATGGGCCGATTTCGATGCGGGTTTTTTGTTTGAAAGTTAATATCCGTGCGGATGTTCTTAGCTATAATTGGTTAATATAAATTCAAAATGGCCGCCGCCACAAAATGGCGGACAAAATATTTCTTCACAACCTACCTCAATATGGGTATCAAATAAAAGGGCTTGACTAGTAGAATACTGTACATTATAAAAAAATCAAATCCAAGATGGCCGCCACCACAAAATAGCGAATTATATTATTTTTTTCACTACTGCCTCAATATGGGTATTAAACGAAAGGGCTTGACTAGTAGAATACATTGAACTATGACAAATTTCAAATCCAATATGGCCGCTTCCACAAAATGGCGAAATGCATTTCTTTTTTCACAACTCCCTTAATATGGGTATCAAATGAAAGGGCTTGACTAGTATGATGTTGTACGGATAACAAATCTGAGGTAGTCGGGGGATAGTCAAAATTTTTAATTTTGTTCTTGTTATTAAAAAACGAGTAACTGATATTGAAAGAATGAGATGGATCATTGAATCAAGTGGAGCGAACGATGTTTCTATTTTGAAAAAAGGTCGAATCACACTTTCCACTCCCATATATTTATATAAGACTAACAGCGACAGCGTAGTTCCCGTTGTCGTTATTTTTCGGAATAAAAAGTACCCGATATGTACTTCCAGATTATAATTATACAACATTTAATATACATATTTATATGTATATCAAATGTTGTTTCTAGGCCCACATAGTTTGGAATGTAATACAGTTCTGTACAGTATACTCTTATGTTATAGTTTGTGTTTATTACATTCTGTTTTGTGTGCTCATTGAATTAATAAATAACCGTAAGAGTAATCCCTTGTCTTATGCTCATTTTTTCTTTTTGAGTCGTCTGAAAATACAAAACCAGTTTGAAAATACTTTAAAAATTTCTGTTTTTTGTTCGTGTGAATCCTAGAATACGGCTATTACGTACTCTTTACTGCAATCGCACTGAGTACTCAAAACACTAAATAGGAAAACTCAAATTACTAACTAATTACTGGCAACCCTACTAGCGAACTGTTCTTCAATCAGGCAAACATAGAAAGTACCTATAAGAAATAAAAATAGTTGTGTATATTTAACAAACTCCTCCCCCCACCAATTACCTCGTTATCTCCTCCCTAACTGAATAAAACTGGAGGACATTTCATCATTTTCGCGTGGAGGAACTTTTAGTTAGTTTTTGTGAACTCCTTGATTTATGACCAGGCGAGAGGCGTCCCTCAAGGCCCTAATAAAGGCGCGCAAAAAGGTCAAATTATTTTCTCGGCGAAATTTAAGTTGTTGGCTCTTTGTGCGGGGTTCATAGGATAGTGCGATCGTAATATCCGGGAGATAAAGTGACTGCGGCTTCAGGTTAGGATTAGGTTACGTTTTTAAAAGGATTGGAGCTGTGATGGTTTTAACTTTTAACAGTTATTCTCTTGTATTT
The DNA here is from genome assembly GCA_017562165.1 of Ectropis grisescens. Classification (NCBI taxonomy): domain Eukaryota; kingdom Metazoa; phylum Arthropoda; class Insecta; order Lepidoptera; family Geometridae; genus Ectropis; species Ectropis grisescens. Next base: position 28,319,865 of record CM029788.1, read on the forward strand.
CTTTTAGTGTGTTGCACCAATTCGAGAAAAAAAAAATTCAAACGCGCCCTTTTTTTTTGTAATATCTAATACTTTTTTTTTAATTTTCATGAAAGTATATAGATTTAGATTGATATATTTCTTTAAATTTGCGATTGATCATGATTGCATCATTAATTTTTAGTACCTGGTTGACCGAGCTTTGCTCGGTTTTTTAAATGATATTTAGGCAGGTACGAATGACGTAGTGATGACTTACTTAGACCTATTTAGATACAAATTAAATTCGTTTATAAAAGGCTCTAAGCATAAAATTTTCTTAGAAATGAGAACAAAATTAAAAATTTTGATTAACCCCCGACTACCTCAGATTTGTTATCTTTACAACATTCTACTAGTCAAGCCCTTTCATTTGATACCCATATCGAGGTAGTTGTGAAAAAGAAATGTATTTCGCTATTTTGTAGTAGCGGCCATCTTGGATTTGAAATTTGTCATAGTGCAAAGTATTCTACTAGTTAAGACCTTTCGTTTGATACCCATATTGAGGTAGTAGTGAAAAAAATAATGTAATCAGCCATTTTGTGGTGGCGGCCATCTTGGATTTGAAATTTGTTATAGTGTATAGTATTCTACTAGTCAAGCCCTTTCATTTCATACCCATACTGAGGTAGGTTGTGAAGAAATATTTTGTCCGCCATTTTGTGGAGGCGGCCATTTTGAATCGATATTAACCAAACGTAGCTAAGAACATCCGCACGGATATTAACCTTTAAATAAAAAAAACCTGCATCAAAATCGGCTCATCCGTTTGAGCTCTACGGTGCCACAGACAGACACACACACAGACAGACAGACAGACAGACAGACAGACAGACATCGACGTCAAACTTATAACACCCCTTTTTTTGGTCGGGGGTTAAAAAAAAACAAAAAAGAAAAATTCCGAGTGTAACCATCAGGATTCGAACCGGGGTCTGTTGACTCCGAGGGCGAGCATATTGCGTCTGAGCCATTTAGACTTAAAGAACAGTGGCGAAATAAGTTATCGTATTCTAATGCCATTGTAGGAGTTTTTCATTGTCTAAAAAGGCGCATAAAATGATGTTATTAAAAAACAAAACCTAGCTAGATCGATTTATCGTCCCCGAAACCCCCTGTATACATAATTTCATGAAAATCGTTCGAGCCGTTTCCGAGATTCCGATTCTATACATATATACCTATATACCTACAAGAATTGGTCGTTTAAAGGTATAAGATTTATGTCATAATATAGATTGTTATAATAATACTAGCTGAACCCGCTACTTCGTTCGCGTAAGCAGATGTTACTGACTTATACATTAATTGGAAGTATCGTACGTCAAATATTTGGATAAGTAGTCATAGAAAAACCTTTGAGTTTGAGGGAATTTGTTTTTTCCACACAAAAAATTATTTAATTTTATCATCTTTATTTTTCTTTTTTTAAACAAAATCAAACATACTTAGGAAGGTTTCGTAGTATCGAACATAGCCGCAAGAGTTAAGTTTGTAGGATTTTTATAGGATACATTATGAAAACTCTGAAGCTAATGTGCATGATCTGATACCTACTTACCTATTTCTTTTTATCCGCAAGCTGTTTTCTAGCTGTTACCCGCGACTTCGTCGGCGTAAAATTTTGAACGAAGCCTGTGTGGAATCAACATAATCAAAATTTTGAGTTTTAATGATATTCAAGCAAGTTGAACCCGTAAATCTAAGCCAAGTCCTAGTGAAATGTTAATGTATGAATTTAATTGTAGGTAACACAGAAAAAAATCAAGAACGAAAGAATCCAAATTTGGCATCATGATCCTTTTAGCAGCAAAAACTTATTAGTACAATTTAGAATACCAGTAACGCCACCTAGTGATGAAAGAAAAAAATACATACCACAATAGCAAAACATCGATTTAAATGGCCTTTAGTGCTTTTAGATTTAAACTGGCATTAGCGCCGTCTAATGAGAATATTATGTTGCTTGTTATTTTGATTGTGAACGCAAATCACCTATATTATCTACGCCAAAACGGGTGCATATATTTTTCATTTTTGGCTTTTACCTTACCATCACATCAATTTCCTTACGAAAATATATGCTTATATTAATATGGAGTTAAATGAAAATGTAGACTTATTAGCCCATGTGAAATTTTAGACTCTAAACTATATGTGTTTCGTATGTCAACCCATATCGTTGTGCCGTTTTGACGTGATAGTTAATATTTGTTTCCTTAGGGCCCATGCTTCTTTTCAGGTTGATAGGTAATAAATACATAAATGTGGTATTTCAGACTATGAGTTATTTTTGTTTCAATTTTCTACCAAATTTGCTTAGTCTTTCCTACGTCACAGTAACCTATAAGTAACCGATTTGCTATTTCTGAGTTCAAACTACGTGTGTTTCGAATTCCATCCAAATATGTTCAGCCGTCCCAACGTTGTCCTGTAAATATTATGAATGTCACTGTTTGGATGTTTGTTACGTAATACATAGAGTACTTATACATAGGCAATGTTTAGCCTATGTGTTCTTCCAGACTGGAACCTAATTCTATTTCAAATTTCAACGCGATCACTTGATACGTTCCGCCATGATTAAAGCGGCAATAGAAATACATCATCTGCGAAAATTTCAACTGTCTAGCTATTACCGTTCTTGAGATACAGCCTGGTGACAGACGGACGGACGGATAGCGAAGTCTCAGTAATAGGGTCCCGTTTTTACCCTTTGTGTACGGAACCCTAACAACGGTCTGCTTCGGTCACCGAGGCTTGTTGAACACTACCTTTAAATTTTAAACAGTATTTGGATTAAAAAAACACGTTTTCTAATTAGTTACGGCTGGTCTAGTAAGTAACAGCTGACCTAATCGGGAGAACGGCGACTGTCGATCCGGAGACCCAGGGTTCAAAACCACGCGCACCACTATCTTTTCAGAGTCATGTTCGTAACGCCGGTAATTAAAACGGTGAAGGAAAACACCGTGAAGAAACCGAAATCTACCTATAATCTAAGTTCTAAGTCATATGTCATCCACCAACCGACACTGGGCCAGCGTGGTGGATTATAGCCTGTCTCTCCTTGCGAGAGAAGGCCCCGACGCCCAGCAGTGGGAACATTTAATGGGTTGTTTATGCTGCTACTTATTATGCTGATATGTTTTCTCCAAAATACAAAAATCTACTTCAATGACAGGTAATTTAATTCTGTCATTCGACTAAATTTTATAAGAAGGTATAACTATGTCGTATAGATAAATCTAAGCTGATTTTAGCTTTTTTTTGATATTTGAAAAACTACCTCCCTGTTTTCGATATATGAGATCACCTCTGAAGTATTTTCTACCAAACAAAAAAGGAATTATCAAAATCAACTAAGAATTAGCGGAGTTATCGCGTAAAATAAAACCAAATAAAAAAACATGCAACCCGATTGAGAACATCCTCCTTGTTTGAAGTCGATTATAACCGACTGATGTTTGTTTTTCCACACAAAAAATATTTTTGACAATTATTTTGTCATCCAAGACGACGCGACGCGATCACGTGGGCACTTTCTAGAATCTAGATATTCTGTGGATCGTCTGTGATACACAGAATACTTAGAAGTTAGTATGCATCGAATGCGCCGCGCGTGTCGTTATTATTTAATGTTTGTGTAATTTCCGAACCAACAGACCGAAATTGTTCAAATTTTGACGGGACAATTTAAAAAATTTGTTCTTTCTAACAAAAAAAGAATTAATGAAATTTAACACCGCAAGCATGAGTTACAACCAAATACACATTCTGACTTTCACTCCCTCCCGCAAGAAAACCGATCAGAATTTGGGGATTAAAAGTAGCCTACAGCAATGTCCTTAGTATAAACTAAAATCATGCCAAGTTTCAGCTGAATTGAATCAGTAGTTTCGGCGTGATGCGTGATCTCTATACAGAAAGACAGACAGACAGACAGACAGACAGACATGAAAGAAAAAAAATGCAGTTTCGCCATCAGTATCGACTATAGATTTCCCAAAAAAAATAATTTTCAAAATATCTTCAATGTACAGAATTCGACCCGTTACAGTTTTATTATAAGTATAGATGAATAGTTAATTTTTCTCGAGAAAAAAGTGGGATTGTTTTCATTAAGAATCGTAGCTTTTTAAACTGTTCTGGCACACATGTAACATGTGCCCGAGCGCGGCTCACCTTCCAACCTGCAAATTGGCTTCTTTACCGCGAAGCACGCGCGACACGCAGCAAAAACCGAGCAACCCAGTGACAGCGAGAAACTTCGCCAGAAAAAACATATCGGCTGCTTTGTTAACAAGGGGGCTGTTCGTGTTTAATGTGGAAAAAGTGCTTTGATTGTTGAATTTAACTTCACTATGTTATACGATACAGTGACCTAACAAGTTGACCACATACGTCTATATATAAAAACGTTATGTTGGTTTGTGTACGCTTCAAAAACTTAAAAAAGTTCTGCACCGATCGAGCTGATATTTTACAAAGATATATAATCCGCATCAAGGATTGTTTTAATCTAATTTTTGCATCACAATGTGCTACAGCGAAGCGTGGCAGGGTACAGCTAGTTTTTTATAGTTCAGAGCAGGGGTCGCAAACCATTCGGGAGCCATAAAGCGGAGCGGGCTGCACTTCTGAAAGTTTGTAATTCATTTGCGACCCCGACCTCAGTGCTAGTGCTTTTTAGCTGGGGCTACGCACTCACTATTTACCTCTGAAACGACTGCATTCGCGAGATACATAGTGACAATACATTTATTTAGTTGTATAGGTAGCTCTATAAATAAATATTTGAAATTTGTGAAATATACCTACAGGATATTTTTGAGCCGAGATATATATATTATATTTATATTTTTAATGTTATTTATAACCGTCGCGGGCCGCACGGAGCTACATAGGTAGCGGGCCGCACGTTGATGACCCCTGGTTTCGAGTGACAAAATGAGCAGAAGTTCTCAAGTCCCAGAAGTGAGAACATTGAGTGAGCTACTTATTCTATGCTCTATATGTCCCTTTTATCTAGAGTATAGAATGACAGGACGAGCAGGTCATGTATCTAATGGAAAGCAACATGCCTACCCGAATATCCGTGTGCCTACCCATATTAGCAAAACCACACGTTGTTATCGGAACATGAAGAGTCCAAACGCTGTACTGTTGTCACCGAGAGGTGTAAGATGTTTTATCTCTATGCCATGTGATTTCAACATTGTCCTTCAAATCGGAACACATGTTTACTTAGTGGCTAATGCCCATCACTGCACTCCCCACTTGTCACCCAGATATTTATATAAGATGTGTTGTCTCTAAGTCATGTGAATGCACTGGAAATATTGACCTTCAAACCGGAACAGCGTGGCGAAGGAGCGGCGGTGGAGCAGCGGAGCAGAAATAGCAGTATATCTGATGAACATATTCCTGATGAGAAACAGCATGCCAGCCACATAACAGCACAGTGACACGCCGCTATTGGAACATGAAAAGTCCAAATCGTTACCTACCAGTGCACTGCGCTCGTCACCCTTAGATCTAAGATGTTATATCTCTAAGCCCTGTAATTTCACTAGAAACATTGCCACAGCCTTCAAACTGGACCACAGTAATGTTTGCAAATTACTGCTTGACGGTAGAATAACTGGCAAAGGTGTGGTACTTGCCCAGGCAAACTCTGCTAAGAGTCCTACTAAGATAGATTGCTATCTCTATGTATATTTAATAAGTATGTATTCACAACTAAATAAATATTATATCAGCTATCTGGCCGCCATATTACAAGATTTGCTTAGTTTGGGGTCAGATGGTTTTGTCCACCAATATTTATTTATTTATTTGAAGTTTTTAATATTAGCAGGATGTAGCCACGACTAGGTATAATTGGAATCATAGCTTAGGGAAATTATATTAAATCCTATTTTACAGTTAATTTCCTGTTTACAGATGAGTTCCGAATCCAGGAATCCTATCAGATCATGAATCTTATACTCCTATTCAATAAATCGTAATCAGATAATTATCCAAATACTACAGATATTTGTTACATTATTTGAAGTTATTCATTAACGAGCAATGATTAAAAAAAAATGATTTCGGGTCAGGCGTTCGGAAAAGTCATCACTCAATGAGCGACAGAATGACAGTCGTATGACTTTGCACTGCTTTTCTTCTTTTTTGCTTTGCATCTTACATCATCTTACGGCATTTGAAATGCCGCTTTACTTGAACCTGTTTAAGCCCATTTTTCTCAAGGGCGTTTCAAGTTACTTCTAGCCGTATTGTTTGTTTTTTTAATGAATGTGCTTAAAATGTTTATAATCAATTTTGACACTCGAGTCGGTGTTTTTTCGGGGTTTCCGGTGGTCTAAGAGCTATAACATTTTAAATTATGAAGAAGACAGTGATTTTATGTATTAACTTAATTATATACAGTATAACAAATACGATAAAACAAAATAACTGCTTTCAAAGCATAAATTTAACTTAACAAAATATCAATATTTCAAGACAAAAAAAAATTTTTTAGTTTACCTCACAACCCATAGATGGTAGGTACTTACATCGATCTCTTGTTTACTTAGTGTATGTGTCATCATCAACAGCTCACCAAATGTTCCCACTGCTGGGACTCGGGCCTTTCTCGCAAGGAGAGTTAAGGCCATAACCCACCACGCTGGCCCAGTGCAGTTTTACATGTCGGTTTCCTCACGATGTTTTCTTTCACTGTTTTAAGTTAGCGGAATTACGCATATATTTATGATACATTATATGTATGAAGGTACATTAATAAAAGTTTAGTTTTCATTGTATTACCGACCCATTTACTATAAAAGAAAAGTGTTTCATAACCATTGCATGAATGTACAGCGCAGTTTTTGTTCTGCACTGTTGAGATTCGGGGCTTTCTTTTACAAGAAACGTGTCAAGGTTCTAACCCACCACGCCGGGCCAGTGCGGTCGGACGACGCATGACTTTGAAAGATTATATTCTTCTGGATAAAAACAGAACATTCCAAATACATTTCAAAATGTTTTAAATTTCAGACTGAAACGTTTAGTCACGGTAATATTAGATGCCTAATTTAGTTAGTGGTTCAGTTCTTTCAACTTGATTGCGAAACAAACGTCAAAATATTCGAACTTACATGAAAGCATTTAAAATACTAGCAGCGCTGTTTCACATAGTTTCCGTTGCTAATATTTCATTGCTAAAAGTAGCTTACGCTATTACAATACAAAACACGTTATTGGCACCACAAACAAAGTTGACAATAAGTAACATATAAAATAACATATATTCCAAACTATAATTTGACTGATTCAAATTTCAACCCGATCCATACAGCCATTCCGATCGAGCAGGACACCCTCAAACTTTTACATTCTATAATATTAGTAAAGATTATGGACAGTAGGATTTCGTGTAATTTTTTTAGACACACAAAGGACAGGCATCGTATCTGTGACCTACCCTAATACTCATGTCTACGTCACAAAGCTTAGTAATCACGTGATCAGTTACCCTGAAAAGGCTCTTTGAGACTCGGATTAATTAACTAACACTGTTAGTAGTTATATGGTTGTTCAGCTGCATGACGTATGTGTAAGGCTAAAAACTCATGTAACGGTTTTCACCCACGCCCGCGGTAGCGGTTCCGCAGGCAGGCACGGCTGAAAATCGTTCAATGAGTTCTTAGCCTAACTATGTATGTCTTTGATCATTTTATATAGCTTTAAAATGTCTTTTGTATAAGAGGCAGTAAATAGTTCTTTGACAGTTTTGTTTCAGAGATTCTAGAATACGTTGCCTGAGTAGGAACCACGGATGTGTATGTATGTAGCTACAGGCAGTCCAATTGACTTTTCAATAGTAAGAAAGGTAAAGTTTTAAATAATACAGAGCTTAGTATCTTTCTTTGAAGAGTGAATTTAATTTTAAGGTAAATGCATCCTCTACAATGAACGCATTAACTCTCCAATGCTTGTTCAAGTACAAATATGCAAAACAAAAAATACCAGGGACTACGAGCTATCAGATAATAGAATTTTTATTCTGTACATCTTACTTGCACGTATTTGTATTCCACTTCTATTAAAACTAGAAGTTGAAAAGTTGAAGATCATCATGTGAAATATCTACATATAGCTAAGAGGAGAGACTGACTGACTGATACTATTTACCCCAAAAATAAGTAACTTGACTTCAAATGGATTATAAGTTTATCTTTGTTCCATTCATTTTATATTTATAAACCTAAAATTAACCTGTTGATGAACATCAAACGAAAACATGGAAGACGTTGCCTATTAGCCATAGTATTTTATACTAACACAAAAAGGCAGTGCTGCACAACCTATTGTAAATCAATATGTTTTCAATAAATTTTTCTTTGTCTTATCTTTACCAGATGATAATCAAAGATAGTAAGTAGTATAAGCTCTACATACCAGTTACAAGCAAGGCTAGTGCTAGAGCTACAATCTCCTCGCTAGAGCAGTAGCGCAAACTTTTCTAGGATGCCTGGGGTCTACCGCCGAACTTAAATTGTCTTAGCTTTGATATTGATCGATTTGGCTGACCTGCTGGTTTAGTTGTTATTACGTCTGCCTGCGAAGCCGTGGGTCGTGGGTTCGATCCCCACCCAGTGCAAATGTTTTCTGTGTATAATAAGTATGTATTTAAAAACATATAAGTATTATATCCGCTATCTGAGTACAAGCTTTGCTTAGTTTGGGGTCAGATGGTGTTGTGTGTGAAATGTCCAGCAATATTTACTACAAAACCTGTTCATAAATTTACTACAAACCTGTTCATATTGTTCGCTCTTTTTTCGCTTGAAATAAAAGAGACAGCAATAGCAAAGTCATAGCCGATATAGTTAGGCGGTAGAGGGCAGGTCGTCCGTTGATTTACTCTAAAAGCAGCCCAAGATAAGGTCGTACCATCTGAGGTGTCTTTCCGCCAGTTGTCGTACGAGTGTAATACTTGTTGATGGCAAAATTAGTTTAGTAAGATCCTGCGCAGCTGCAAAGTTCAGTAGTCAGGAAAACCAATAACGGTCGTGACGACAAAAACGCATTATTCCGTCAGTTATATAATTAAAAGATATTGAACCAAAATAAGCCCGACAGGTATTAAAAAATACTGTACGCGTATTTTTCTTGTGTTTCATCAACATCAACATAATATTACGGAAATATGGTGCAATTGTGGCGAATTTACACACATTTGTTTTTGTGGCGAATCACAAGTTTCAAGTAACGTCATGTCTAAATACCATTATTATGTAGACATGATGTCACAATCCTCTTGAAGTTTGACGATTTATAGTCTATCTATATATAAAACGTTATGTTGGTTTGTGTATGCTTCAAAAACTCAAAAATTTCTGCACCGATCGAGCTGAAATTTTAGAATGATATAAAATCCGCATCAAGGATTGTTTTTATATAATTTTGCATGACAATGTGCCATAGCGAAGTGTGGCAGGGTACGGTTAGTATAATATAAAAATAATTTGAGTCAATAAAAGATACGTGTTGTGTCTGGGTGTTTCTTTGTACAATAAGTATGTATGTATATACAACTATATAAGTATTATACCAGCTATCTCGTCGCCATAGTACAAGCACTTTGGGGTCAGATGGTGTTGTGTGTGAATTGTCCACAAATATATGTTTCCATAACCAACCTGACCGATTAACGTTGCTACATTTTGTCCCAGACATCATCGCAATCCCTATAGGCCCTTCTTTAAAACTGTCTATTTTCGTGTGCATTCATTGGCTGCAATATATTCCAGTTAGAGCTAGCAACAATGGCTGAAGGCTGTTAGCTGCAAAACGGCGAGATTTCCGAACCGTATCGCTGTGAGCTCGACAACGCTGTAAATTGTCGATTTGCGACTCGGAATGATTGTAAATAGGCAATAAATAGCTTACAACACGAGTTTCACAGCAACATACTGGTTATTGGCTTATGGTGGAAAATACGGGAAATCATTTTGGGCGGTAAAGCTTATTACAAAAATTAAATTTATGCACTTGAGAAATGTTTTATTACACATTCAATTTCTTCATACATTTTTCAGGTTTACGAGAATTTACGATGAACTATGTTTTATTTCAAATTAAGGTATATTTTTTGTTGAAATTTTGCTATAAACAATATTTTAATGGGTAAAGCCTTAAACCGAGCAGCTTGAATTATGGAGGGGGGGAGGAGAGGTACCTCCTCCTCCTCCTCCTCTAATCGTTTTAAATTTTTTGTTGTTTGTTATGTGTTAGGAATGTATGTTTTAGCAATGTTTCATCAAAATGAACTTAGTCGTTGCAGTGTTATAATCTATTACGTCGGAGGATTATTAAGCGCTTATAGGGTATTTGCTTTACTTACAAATATACGTGGGACCTACGACAAAATAATAAAATTTGAATTAGTGATTTTATTCAGTGACGGGTAACTCACGTATAATGTAGTCAGTCCAGTCCGACTCAAGTTTCGATCGCGTCCGGCGATCTTTTTCAAGAGAGTGCGCGCGCGGGTTCGCAGCTCGTTTAGCACTGAGTTTCAGTGAGTTCACTGAGTTTCAGTGCTAAACGAGCTGCGAACCCGCGCGCGCACCTCCTGAAAAAGATCGCCGGACGCGATCGAAACTTGAGTCGGACTGACTGACTACATTATACGTGAGTTACCCGTGTATTTATGTAAAATGTGTAATAACCACGTTAGTTTTCATACTAAAATTATTCAGTGACGTTACGGATTTTTCAATATTTTATTTAATGTATATTGTTGTAAGTACATTTATTTTTATCGAGAACTTAATGTGTAAAATCTTATTAAAGTATATAATTGCTGTATGTGTATGTAAATGTTTCTGGTTTACAATTTTCTACAACTTTGTGTTTGCGTGGCGTCGTCTAAAATCCCATAAATTAATTTTGCATTTATATACGTACCCGTGTGTTTTGCATCGTTAGTTGCAATTCTCGCCACGCCTGGGTCGTAAAGTACGCGGCGCTAGTGTCGCAGGTGGCGCGTGTGGCACGACCGCGCTCGGATAGCGGAGTTTGGTGAAACTTGCTGGCGTTTTTCTGTAAACAATATTATTACAATCATAATTAAAACAAAATTTAAAAAAAATAAACATTTCCTGTAATTAGCATGGATTCCCTTCCGATGCAAATATTTGTGAGATGGATACAAATTTTTGTGCTGTGCCTGAGTGTTTTTTATGTATAATATATATGTTTTTAAAAATATATAAGAACGAGTATTATACGAGATTTCTGGCTTCTATAGTACAAGCTCTCCTTAACTTAGGGCTAGATGGTGTTGTGTGTGAAATATCTCCTAAAATTTATTTTTATTTTTATTTGTTTTATGTTTTGGCTACCTAGCGCCAATTATACTTTCATCAATAATGTGAAAGTTTGGATGTTTTGCTCAATCACGTCGGAACAGCAGATCCGATTATATTAAAGTTTGGAAAAACATAAGGTGCTTTTCATCCTATTAATATATAGCTAGTTTTTTGTGAATCCCGTTATTATAGGTCCAGCGGTATCGGATAACCTGATAAGTTGTAAGCTTATGGGTAATTTCATGCTTCTACAATTCAGTAACCATTTGATTTTTAATTAATTAACTAAACATTTAGTAAAAACCATATTGTATAAAGTTTGGAGCGCTATAATTAAAAACCTTTGCGTTATACAATAAAAGTTTTAAAGAAATCAGATGATAAATATTATTATCTACAATAATGATCTCAACAATTTTTATCGTACGACGCGCGGTTCGCGAGATATTCAATAAAACGTGTTTCCCAAGATGGCGGCTGAAGCAAATCCCCACCCGCCGCGCCAACTTGGATTTACATTTAGGGAAAAACCTTGAACATATTCCAAAAAAAAAAAATACCAGGTCTCGTACGTTTCAAAGAAAACACCCCGGTGCTTGGCCTAATCACAATAAGGCGTTTCCAGACGCAGGAAACTTGCCAAAGATAGCTAAATATTGCCAAGTGTGGCACCACTGTTGATTTTTGTGAAATTTCTCTAACAAAATAAAACAATGTGAAATTGGGAACTGTTTTTGACAGGTATTTTTACGTCTCGAAAACGCCCCATTGGCGATACAAAAAAAAACCTTCAACCGAATTGATAACCTCCTCTTTTTTTTTAATCGGTTAAAAATACGATCTATTCCGCTGCCAATGTTCCGCTCTGTTTGGCGTCACGCAGCCGACAACACATCTCGCCACTTGGCGTCAACATTCAACAGGTTTTATTTGTCATGGACAAACTTATTGCGGTGTACTCCGCCGGAAAAATAATGTCTCATCCACTCGGGTAAACAACCGACGATCGTAAACATCCCCGGAACAAAGTTATAGGTTTTATTGTCTCATAACTATGTCTGCTATATGTTTAGGTAGCGGTGAATATGTTGCAAAATACGTTGGATTTCTTTCATAGAAAAATACAAATACATATACAAATCATTTATTGATAATAGTGGGTTACAAGTCATAATACGTAGGTATTAATTGTTACCTAAATATGTTAAGAACAAAGAGTTTGCATATATACTACGTATAGAGTTAGGTTTTCCGCATGATTCCTTTGTGTCAATCGTAGGCAGATGACGTGCATACTTTCTACGGCAACAGAGTGATGTGCCGTGACAAAAGTATGAAACTTCCACAAGAGCGACAAGCCAAGAAAGATGATATCCGTGCTTTCGGTGTAAAGCGTTTGTGCCAACTCTATACGTAGTATATGTGAACTCTTTGGATTAGACTATTGGGGTACAATCCTAGTAATATTATAAACGCGAAAGTTGTATATGAATAAATAAATATTGGTGGACAATTTACACACAACACCATCCCAAACTAAGCAAAGCTTGTACTATAATGTATGGTTGTTATTCTTTCACGCAAAACTACTGAAGGTATTTGGGTGAAATTGGGCACATAAACAGAGAATTATCTAGAATAACACAAAAGCTATTTTTATTCTATGTAAATAACGGGTTCAGAAACTAAGCGGGTAACATTGCATGCCTCTCGCAGAGGCCAGTTTGTATGGGTCAACTTTTAAAACGTTTTATATCATCTTATCTTTCCTACAAACAGAAATATTGTTGTAAAATCGTAGAAATTTAATAAACTTTTTGTAATTTCATTTAATTAAATTAAAAAAAAATGTTAGAAATCATGTGTTTTGTATAAAAGACCACATATTTGTTTTATTTTAATTTAATTGTTTATTTTAATCTCAGCAAACGAAAAAATGAATAGCCAGTTGAGTTTTATACTAGTAGCTTCACTACACTAACCTAAAAGTTGAACAAGACATGTTTTATATTGCACGAAATTCACTGTCATCATGTGAGTATCTCTATCTTTTGTTATTCACGTTCACAAGAATGGTACAACCTAGTTTTGCATTGAAAGGCTGGATGTGCTGATTATACCTATACCATCATTATAAGCAATGTTTTTTACTCCACTACATGGCTTAGATATTTATTTTACACTGTCTTGTAATTATCGGGTTGGTCTGACCTAGGGCGGTGATTAATTTCACCGTTGTATTCGAATTACTTATGGCTAACACAAATCAAAACAATCGTTGACAATTGTTGTGAGAGCTAGATAAACTACTGATGTTTACGACATCAAACGTCTAACAACGACAAAATAAGTTTAAGAACTAGCAGCGCCCTGCGGCTCTACCCGCGTATATCTCGTTCTCGTTATATTACAGCGATGAAAAGTAGATTATGATCTCTATGACTCTGTTTTAAATTTCAACGCCCCTCTACCGCCTACTTAAATAAGATAGATAGATAACTCTTTATTGTGACACAAAACCGGAAAAAAAAATACAGTAAGCTATGGCTTTGACATGCTGTCTCTATCATTTCAAGCGAAAAGAAAAGAGAGAGCAATATAAAGCTGAGACAGTTTTCGTTAGGCCGTTAGACCTTCCGTTTTGTTTATCCGTTTCAACGTGATTAAGTCACAAACATACAAACATTTACATTTATAATAACAAAAGGATTATAAACGTAAATGTTGTGTTTTACATTTTTTATGTTATTTTTCTATCGGAATGCTCGTAGCTCGAAAAAGTGACATGGTTTCATGGTTGATGTTCCAAAGACACGAACCAAGAGATTTTACTCTACTTTTGTGATAAGAACATCAAAGCTGTGGAATACATTGGCTGAGAGGGTTTTTCCCGATAGTTACGATCTTTGTGTCTTCAAATCGAGAGTAAATCGGTTTCTTCTAGGTAAACACGCTCCATCGTAGACCGCATCATCGTTTAACATCAATAAGCCGGCGGTCAAGTGTAAGCCTATAAAAGTTAAAAATTTAATAATAATATTGTCATATCCAAATAATGTGATCAATTAGCAGTCCGCCCCGGCTTTGCTCGTGGTATATATATATAATAAATAGTCTACAGTACTGTACTCAGGGACGATACATTATATACGTATATACGTTTATATACTCGTATCCAATAGTGAAATAATGGTTGAATTCGGTTCATTATTTCTTGAGATTACCGCGTCCAAATAAACTAACTCTTCAGCTTTATAATATTAGTATAGATACCTTAATTCATCGGAGTAGTATATCAGTACCTTCACTGGAGAATCAGAAACAAGTGAGTATATTATCTTTGTGTGGGGATCATTACTTCCAATTTGGCGGTCGGTTGCATATTAAAGTTTAAATTGAACGAACACTGCGGCTCTCTGTAAGTCTGCATTAGGAGACTCGGGGGAAAGAGGAGCAATGGATTGTGTGCTTTGTAGCGGACCGAGCGTTGGCTACTATATATTATTTATTATACTATTTAGCCTTCGACGTAATAAGAGTAGTGTTATTAATTTGACCTATTAAAATAAGACTGTTACGTAAATAATACAAGTATCAGCACGCGACTTTGTCCGAGTTAAATAAAAATAGCTACAATTAAAGAACTCAGTAATCGGGGTATCTTAGTTGTTAATTTCAGGCTTCTTTTTCTTCAAATTTCTTACAATGTTATTGAGCAACAAACATCAAAATATAAGTATCTAAACTTTCGCATTTGTATTGTTAAAAGATATGTCTTGTATACTTATCTCTGTAAAATCGTTCTGAATAGAATGGATTTTGACGTGACAACGTCTTATAAATTGGTTTGCCGGGTGACGCTTCAAGAAACTGCGTTACGCTCCGCTCACGTTATGCGCTCACAACGAGAGCGAGTGAGAGGCACGCGTCCCTTCCACTCGGGCATGGTTAGCCCGCCTAAGAGCGAGAGAGACAGACATAAAAAGTGAAAGGCACGCGTCCCTTCCGTAAAATTATTTTACCACTCAAAGTCGTTGTCACGTAAAACTTTCGCCCGTATACCGACTTTACAGGCAACCAATTTTTTTTTTTTTATGTATTGATGGATTCATTTTGAAATTGTTTCTTATAGCTTGAATTATTTATATTGGTAACTTAAAATATTTTAAAATCATGATTTGATCCTTTTGGTCCTACGTATAAGTCGGACATCATGTCGAAACCGCTGAACTCATCGGGTTACTTTTGTCACGGGGAAATTACGAAAAATTGCCACTAAGTAGATAATTTACAAGGCATTTCTGATTTAAGGCCAGGTAGTTCTGTCAAATTAGGCATTTAACGCTGTCTTGTTCTCGCGACCGTCACCGACCGCGGAATCGGTGCCACAGTGCAGAAATAACATTAAAATATTGGACTATGTAATTTAAACTCATTTTTTGTTCAAGATTTGTTTATACTAGTTAGTGATAACAATTTTGTGAATTGTGAAGTGATAAGAGTTTTTTTGATATATAAACGAAGATATATTAAATTTATCTCTACTCGTAGATATACAAAACTCAACCTTTTCTTTTTGGTCACACTATAAGTTGAGAAAGGCTTTTCCAATTTCATGCATCTTTTTAAAATGTTTCCTAATAATTCATAAGTTCGTCAAAAATTACAAAAAAAAGGGGCTGAAACGTAATGAAAGGCCAGTAAAAATAAAAGGTTTTTTGGTCAACTTTGCACTAAATTTCTAATCTAATTTTTTTCTATGAGGTAATGATCACTTACTGATCATAAAATTACAAAATGCTCACAGATCCAGGTAGAGCTTCAAACGCCAATTGAAAAAAACTGTTTTAGCCGATATTTTGGAAACTATATATTTTGACAATAATTGTAGTAAATAAAATTTAGCATGTTTTGTTGCTAGTAAACTTTTTTTGTAAAACTTACCGTTTACGATTTATAACCCATTTAATGATATGGTTGCGATGATGCCGATAATAGTGGATGAAAATGATGTGGTCTACGATGGAACTTGTTTCTCTAATAGAAACAAGCACATACCTCGTAACCCCAAGGTTCGAACCTTCGACAAAAACGCACTCTGGCAATGCGTTTCACAGCTTAGTTGTTCTTATTACAAAAGTGGAGACCAAACTCTTCGTTCAACTCTTCAATCATGATGATGAACGGTGCTGTTTATTCGAGCAACGAGCAATATGATAAAATAACTTTAATTTAAAAATCACGACTACAAAAAAATCTACACGTAAAAATATTACCTACTATCTAAGGACACTTTGAGTCAGACTAGTCTTAGAATATCTTAGTTACCAAAATCCATCCAGCCGTTTGGAAGATATGTGGAAAAAAAGATTCACAAACATAAAAGATACGCGCGAAAAACATAACCCTTCTTCTATTTCGGTAAAAAGGGACATGTTTATGCTACTGGGAACAGAATTAACATCTTATTATTTTTACATTGTTATCATCAAATTTGACATAATAAATCGTATTCGGTAAGTTCGAAAAAAAAGTTTACTGGCAACAAAAGATGGGAAATTTTATTTTCAGCAATAATAATAGGCTTTATAACTTGTTCAGAATATCGGCCAAAAACGTTTTTTTCGAGCTGGCGCTTGAAGCTCCACCTGGATTTGTTATTATTTTGTGATTTTATGCTCAGGAAATGATTCTAAACCTATATATAAAAAATACGAATCGGAAATTTAGTGCAGAGTTAAATTCTACGAGTAATTTTACTGCCTAAAAGGCTTCTTATCAAATTTGATCGAGTGTCTAAATTTCTATGAACAATATTAACATTTTCATAAAAAAAAAGAAAAAACAATAAATTTTGGTGGTGTCACAAACTTGGAAAAGAGAATAAAAAATAAAAATTCTAACAAAACCATACGTGTATCTATGGAAAGGTGTTCAAAATTGTACTGTATTTCCTAACATTTTTTTTCTAAACTGAATAGTTTGCGCGAAAGTCTCTTCCAAAGTGGTAAAATCTGTATGTGAGGACTTTTCTTCCAAGTACTAAGTACCTTACTACCAAAGAATTTAGCTAAATGGCATATAATGCAAGTTAGGTATCATTTATGATACCTAACTTGCATTTATATTAGGCGATTTACGCAGGGGATTTCTCCCCACTCATTATTTCCTTATCCCGATCGCTGATTTAACGGACGAATATTTTACCGAAACTTATCTTAAACTATTTTCCATTGCATCCGCATTGAATTTTTTACTGATGTGTTATCGACGTCAGTTTTTTGAGACTCCGCTTTTGGTCTACAACATAAAGTAAACGTACTAATTAGTATCAGCGTCTATTTGCAATTCCAATGAAAACGGTATCAAAAATCAAGATCATAGCGTGCTTCACTAGTAATACCTACTGATATTGTTATACTGTGGCACTTTGATCGTAATATTTAAAATTTATCGGTTGTCAAAATTGCAAAATCAAGCACAGGCCCGTCGTCCGTGAGCGCCGAAACGCGACTGATCAGGCTGGCCGAACGGCGCGCTATATATATGGTAGATATTAAAACATAGTGAATAACTGATACTTTTTATCAAGTCAAACTCTGCGAATGCATCTATAACTTTTTAGTAGCTTTCGTTGATTACAAAAATTTAGTAAAAAAATTCACTAGTTTAGTCATAAACTTGAAAAACCTTTTTGAAAAGGGGTAACTTTGGGATTTTTTTCTATCAAGTAAAATTAATTAAATCATGTTACTGACTGCGAATTGCACTAGATTAGATCCTTAACTATTACATATATTTTTTTCAGAGTTTAATACACTATTTTAAAGGTCTTAAAGTTGTTTTAAAAATTCAAAATTACGGCCCACACGCCCTTAAGGTGACGCATTGATAAACTTGACCGGCCGTACCAGCGGCGGACGGCATGGCTGGTCTATCGTACGTGGCGCTACGGACGGCGTGCGGCGACACCTTTCCGCATTTATTTTAGATCTTAGCGTATTTGTTAAAAGTTTATAATCGCCTGGCACAGCGGATGATGTTGAAAGCAGTGAGCGTAATTTTTGACTGAGTTTTTATTTAATTACTCGTAATGTAAACATGACATAAAATAACTGCTCGGTCTATGAAATAGAATAGCAGTCTGGCTATTTTATTCGTAAAAAATAGTAGGGTGTTGTCGCTGATAATTCCAAGCATTTGAACTTTTTGGTAGAAAGTTTCTTTGTACATATTTTATTTTAATAATTCAGACTATTTTCAAAAATTTTGTCCAGTTCACAAAATTATACAGTGTTTCTCCTTATCTACGATATTTTTAAAATTTGAATTATATCATTCGTTGCTATCATACTATGCAATCAAAAGTACATACTCGTTTTCATGTTTCTTAGTTCAAGGTGTCGTCTTAACCTAATTGCGAATAAGCGTTAACGTGTACTCTTGACCTGGCTATTATGAGCTGCTGCGATGGATCACAATGCTGCTACTGATAGTTTTACATCTCTGTACCGCTCGTATCGCTCACCACTATCGCTCGTCTCGCTTGCTGCAACCGCTTGTTTCGCTCCCCACTATCGCTCGTTTCGCTCCCCGCTCCAGCTAGTCGCTCCGCTCGTCCGATCTCGCTCCCAATTTCCTGCTCTCGAACAAAGTATCGCTGCAGTAGTGTGCATAATTCAGTTAACTGCGTCTGTGTGCAAGATGCGCACGTCATAACTCTGATATTACTGTGGTTTTAAGGCTACACTAAGTAGCGGTGTTTTCTTCGAGAATTTTGCTTGTTTATAAATGCGCGTTCTTTGGCTAGTTACCTTCATGTAAGTTTACTAATATTGTACCTGGGTTTATGTTTACTGCGAGTAGCGAATAAATACCAATTGCGCCCATATAAATCAACGCATTTAGGGATATTTAAGAAACCAGTGATTGGACGAAATTTCAATAATTTGTTGTATCAAACATATTTATTATGAAACTTGCATTCATCAACTTTTAATTTTAAAATAAAACGCAAAAAATAATTCTGTAGGTACACATGCTACTAATATTGTAAACGTAAATGCTTGGATGTTTTTTATACATAGATTTGTGGATATTTTTTGCTTAATCACATCTGAACGGGTCTGGCTGAAAATTAAAACATGGATTGTCGTGTGAAAGAACCCATAAACTACTTTTTATCCCAGAAAAATAACGGAATAACCGCGAAGAGCTTCTAGTATATCACATGCCAAAATCACGTCAATAGTAGAATATTTTTTTGTTGAACTTAGTATTTTTCTACACTTGCTCTTGGAAGTAGAACCAGTATACGAGTATGACATACACCAGTAAATTGTGTACTGGTTTTAGTGTACCTTAAAGATTATATAACATCAACCAACTACATGCCTGTATGACCGAGATTTCAACAAACCTTCTTACTCTGAGCATACAAATTTCATTCTACAAGTACGTTTTTCTGGAAGAGCACGTAGATCAATCACTTAATAAGATCATCTTGAGCCACTTTACTTTTAGGGTTTGCAGTGTTTTGTAATGCAATTAAGTTCACATACTTTTTTAACCCCCCGACCAAAAAAGGGGTGTTATAAGTTTGACGTCGATGTCTGTCTGTCTGTCTGTCTGTCTGTCTGTCTGTGTGTGTCTGTCTGTGGCACCGTAGAGCTCAAACGGATGGGCCGATTTCAATGCGGTTTTTTTTATTTGAAAGTTAATATCCGTGCGGGTGTTCTTAGCTATGTTCGGTTAATATCGATTCAAGATGGCCGCCGCCACAAAATGGCGGACAAAATATTTCCTCGCAACCTTTCTCAATATGGGTATCAAATGAAAGAACTTGACTAGTAGAATACTATACACTATAAAAAAAACAAATCCAACATGGCCGCCACCACAAAATGGCGAATTATATTTTTGTTTTCACTACTACCTCAATATGGGTATCAAACGAAAGGGCTTGACTAGTAGAATACATTGCACTATGACAAATTTCAAATCCAATATGGCCGCTTTCACAAAATGACGAAATACATTTCTTTTTTTCACAATTCCCTTAATACGGGTATCAAATGAAAGGGCTTGACTCGTAGAATGTTGTGCAGATAACAAATCTGAGGTGGTCGGGGGTTAATCAAAATTTTTAATTTTGTTCTTGTTTCACACACTGGTATGCGTTTGACAACCAACTGGCTTCACCGTAAGCGATGGCGTGCTCGAAAATGAGACATGCTGCTCTAGAAATTGCAATGCAAATTCTCACTTTAAATCCTAACAAGATGATAATTTTGAAATTCTCGTCTATATCTCTAGTCTAGAATGTAGTCGTAAGAATAAAAAGGTCGAAAAACCAAAAATCTCTACTATCTACATCTTCAGTTATTCAAAACGCCACAACTTAAGCCGTACTTCAGCTACACTTATCACACATTATTCACCAACAACGGAACTATAAAAAATGATATTACCATCATAACGCCATAGAGTTTGAGCCCGAAAGATACAAATAAAATGCGATAACGCGTTAGACGTACGCCCATAAAAACGATATGGATCGTAAAATCACAGGATACACGCGTCTCCGTATAAGGTTGTGTTGTTTTTTCATATTATTGAATTTTTGATGGCTTCGGTCAGATCGTGCGAGTTGATAATGGCGGAGAGTTTGACCTTTGTGTAATTGTAAAGAGCCATTATTGTAGTTTTGTAATTACTTAACTTACACCAAAAAGGTTTTTTTAAAACATAACTCACACTCGAAATTAAAACAGGAATTCATCTAAATCATATTTTTTTTAATTACCTCGCAGTGTTTTAGTTCCGTTACAATAACAACCATCGGGCTTATTTTTTAGAAATTTTAGCAATACAATCTATTATTCGAGGTCGTGCCTCATCCACCTACCCGTACTGGTCCAGCGTGGTGGATTATGGCCTAGACTCTTTCCTTACGAGAGAAGTCACCGAGTCTCAGTAGTAGGAAACATTTAATGAGCTGTTTACATTTAATGACCTTTACTTGGCTTTCTGCGCTACTCTAAATCTATACCTCAGCCTACCCTAGTCTACTGCTGGACAAGACCTCTGCGTTAATACGCCGCTCAGCCCTATTCTCGGCTTTTCTTATCCCACCATAGCCTGCTGCCTTACGAATATCGTCAATCCATCGAGATTCAAGCCATCCTACACACGTCTAATCCAACGCTTATACATAAGAAAGATTAATCTGTAGCGGTTATTGGTCAGTGGTCCACGTATCAGCAGTTATATCAGTGTACACCGGCGCAGCCCTCCCGCACCCCCTTCACCTGCACCCCCGCAAAAATCGTTGAGCTTGCGTGTGCGCCGTGCGGCTGCCCGCAGTGCTGAACGAGCTGCGAACCCGCGCGCGCACTCTCCTTGAAAAAGATCGCCGGACGCGATCGAAACTTGAGTTGGACTGGACTGACTATATTAAACGTGAGTTACCCGTGTATTTATATAAAATCAGTAGTTATATTTTGTACTTATCGAGGATCAATACGCAGCATCAGTCGTTCCGTCGCCACTGCACTGTACACACGTCTGTCACCATTAAACACATATTATACGTATTTCAATCTTTCATTTATAGAGTTATAGGGATACTCAAAGAGTCAGAAGTTACTATTGCCGCTATAGAGGCTAAAAACGCGGGACAAAAATCATTTTCAAAATTACTATAATTATAAAATCCGTTCTAAAAAGCCAAGACAGTGCCTCGATAAGCCTTTGCGAAATTCTCGTAATCCCACATTTAATTTCAACATTTGAAGCAAAGTTTCAAAGCTGGGGAAATATCCGTGAGAGGTTGCAACGGTGCATGCCGATGTTTCAGACCTGTGATTTGCCGAGCGAATGTAGGCTCTAATTAGCAGGGGCTAAGGGCTCTAGTTGGAAAGGTACTCGGTTTAGGTAAGAGTGAGGTGCACTCGAGAAATGGGGCTTGGTGCAAGAGAAACGAGAAAAGAGACATTATATATACCTACATACAGACAGACAGTAAGATACACTTTATTATGCACACTAGAAAAGTTACAAAACATGAATTACTTAACTAAATATATAACATGTGTCATTAATAACCGCCTTATTGCTAATAGCGATTACTTCCAGGCAATAAGAAATTGAGCAGAAAATAGAAAGTGTGTAATGGTTAAACAATACTTTTGGTAACTATTTTACTACTAATTATTTATTAGCGCTTCATGTTTTTACCCGCTAGTTTCTGTCCTCGTTATCTTGCCAGGTTAAAAAGTCTCATATGTGTTATTCCAGACCATAATTTAACTATTTACCAAAATTTCAAACCGATCTGTCCAAACTTTCAAATTGTTATTACATATTACCAAGACAATTTCAGCTATCTGACTCGCTAGCCCAAACACCCTCCGAGGCGGTGACGTCACTGTTCAACTATATTTCACTTAATTGTCAAGCTTTTAAAAGATATCTTTTAACACCTAAAACACTAACAAAACGTCGTTAGCTACAACACCATCACGTCATACTATGCTGACGTCACTGATGACGCCATCGGTCGGTTTGTACGGCGAGGGCTATCTGCATCACTGAAGACCATCCGAGAATTCAACTTGCAGATGGCTATCAAGGACAGAAATGCGGCCGTGGTGGAGGCTCTGGGCCGGGAGGAGGCAAGAAGTCAAAGTCAAAGTCAAAGTCAAAGTACTTTATTCATAAATGTACAATTTACACGTCAATTAATAAAAAACAAACAAAAAAAGAAAGAGCATACAAAATTGTATACATTTTCAAAGTTTGAAATGACTACTTTTCTGTATTATAATAATTATTGTACAGAAAACATTATACGATTATAATATGGTTTTAATACAATTGTACTGACCCATGTCAAATTTATTTATTTACATTTTTATGGGAACTTTGCCATCACTCTCTAAAAAATTCGCTATAACTATAAAAAGTCGAGTCTATTATATATAAGATAACTATAAGAAGTCGAGTCGGTTACTATCGGAATCCCAACCGGTAGTGATAGGCTCAACAGACGAAATCCGGCTGACTAGCGTAGTACTTAGGTTCAAAATTTTCACAACACGCCCTGTTTTCCCTTCTTCTCCTAATCCAAGAAATATGTAAAAAAAAACTAATTTTAATGATAAAGGTCACGGACCCCGGAGTCTGTGGAGTGGCTAAAATTAATAAAAAAAATATATCAGGCGGACCGTATCATTATTATAACTCGTATTCTGAAAGAAAAAAACGCTAAAGTCTCACGCATAAGCCACAACACAAGCTTAAAAAATGCTTTCTTGAGCCGTCGTGCAAAACCTGCGTTTATGTTAGTTTATTTCTCAAGTGAGGGGAAATATTTGTAAGTTTCTGCTTAATTCAGGTACTTTGGTTGGCAGCCACTCTCGCTGGCGTAAGTTTTATTACGACTTGCAATCTAGACTTATATTCCGAGAGCTGGTAGCAATTTTGGGTGGGTATTTGAGGCATGTGGAAAACTTGTCACATACTAAACTGATCCTATTATCACAGTATGGAGGTAGATATGTTATAATAAACTGTGCTATTATACCCCAACAGGAAGGTATTCCTGGCCGGTGAGTAACAGGTCAAAACGAACGCTCAGTAAAGTGCTCTGTATTTTTAGGAATCCCTATTTTTCACGTTAACATTAATCCCAAAAAACACAAAACGATACTGAAAATAAATATTATTTTTAATTTTCTGGTGGCCAATGGCACAAAAAATAATGCAGTGTTCTAGCGGCCACCACTGGGGTCGGTTTTGGGTCGGTGGTGGCCGTTGGGAGTATACCTTTTTAGTTATAAATAACACCTAATTCAAATTTTATTGCCTAAAATACTTTTTTTATATAGTTTTCAAAACATTTTTGCATGCGTCTGTCAATGTTAAAACCCTGACTGAATCTCTGGCTCACTATTTGTATTATTATTTAAACATTAAACTACAACATACATAAATTACGTATTGCTTCAAACATATGAAAAATAAAATTGAAATTAAAAAACGTAGGATTTATTTGACAAATGACAAATGACAAATTGTTTATTGTGACAAAAAAGACACACATCCAAATTTATATACATATACATACATCGTTCTATGAAATCTATTAAAATTATGTTTTTTTGTCACAACCGGCCCCAGCTCAGCATAATGCCGATTGGATCCAACCGACGCTGGTCTTTCGCTGGTGCCGGCGAATGACGACACACACCACATACACTTAATAATCTTACGCTAATAATAATCTTCCACATAATATATTTTATTTACCTAGCCTCATCACATAACAATACAATACATACATACATATATTCTAATTTAAAAACACATGTACATGCTCTCATACTCAACTAAACTTATTTATAAATGCAACCCTTACAACGAAGTACCTAACTATGGCAAGCTGATGATACGTGAACATAAATAATTTGAAATAAGAGTTAATAGGCATAAAATATTTATACAAATAATCAAAAGTTACAAATAGCCCTCAAATAGCACTGGTATCGTTTTTAAGTTGCTCCTCTCCTTCTGGTGTCTAAAATAAATTCTCTAAGGTGCAACCTAAAACAATAAATACTTTGCAGGTTCCTTATTGGCGGAGGAATGTTATTCCAGCATTTCGTCGAAGCGTAACGGAAACTGCCCCTAAAAGCGGCATATTTGGCCTCGCTATTCATCAGCCACGTCTACGCCTCCGTGTTGGGGTATAATAGAAGAGCTATGTGACAAGTTTTAAAGCTTCTTTCAAATACCTACTCAACATTTGCACCCAGCTCTCGGAATATTACTCGAGATATGATGAATTTATAATCCGATTTACTTGATTACTACACTTTAGCTCTGTTTTGGAGCGCTAAGAGCATTTTTGGAAAACTTTGAAACAACTCAAGTGTTGAGATAAGTTTTCTTTATTATTTAATACATATTTTTAAAGAATTTCTAAGACATTCTTTTAAATGGACAAATGTTTTCAGATAAATTAAAGGATGAAGACAGATAAAGCTTACAGTTAAAATATCTTAAATCTCTAAGAGACGAGCGCTGTGCAGAGTTTTTTTTTTTTTTTTTTTATTTATTTAAAGGGCTTTGTCGTTGAGCGACCATATCGCCCTGTAAGACAACATAAAGTTAATACTTAAATAATTAACAATTATTTCTTAGTCCTAAATGAATGAGTTTATACAACATAATTGCATCAGTAGATTCGGGACTGGCTAATGTCACATTGCAGTATCCAATATCTGCTGTGCAGAGTTAAGTAATGATCTGGAATAACTATATCCAATAGCTGCTTGTTACGGTGCCGTTATGGGCAAACGTGTTACATATCACTAGATGCGCTTTTTTGTAGTGAATGGTTTTGATTCCGGTCGTAATACCTTTTCAATTCCAAGTGTTAAAGTAAACCTTGAAAATTGTCGAAATATGCCAAATTTACTCAAAATCTCATTTTGATTGTTGATTATAATCCGGTAATATACGGAACATAAAATACCTAGTATTATAATTTGGCCAGAAGATATAGCAGACAAATTTAGTTGCCGGCAAAAAAAGGATGCTTAAGTCATCATCAGCATCATTCATCATTTATTTATTTAAAGAAACACCAACAGTACACACATATTAAATAAGTCAAAGGTGAATTTACAATTTTACAATGTTTCCTGATATATATCCATCATAGCAGATTTTGAAGTTATCGACAATCGTCCAATATTAAAAGTATAGGAGTTCACCTGAGTAGGGAAACTTGGCGTAAACTCCACCACGCTGCGAACCTAGAGCCGAGGATCTGCCGAACAAAATTTGCCTTAACACTTATTTTATTTGGTAAAATTTTGTTCCTACTAAATTCAGTGAAATAGCATAAACTACATTCAAAAGCGAGTATTGCTTGCTTCTAACTAACTTCTGAATTCAATGTAACTAACTTTGCTTCTAAGTTTGTGAATTTTCTTAATTTACCCAAGTGTAATAAACTTTTTAGTTATCACATTGCGCTTTTTTTTTCACTTGAAATTATAGAAACAGCCATTGCTAATTCTATAATGTGTCGTTACATCGCCGAAGTCCATTGAGTTAGACGGAAGTAGAAGTTAGATATACGCTCCACACACGAGCCCTGAAATCAGAGGAAATGACGTGAAAGTAGTGGGGAGGAGCCTACATCGCACCATATGAGTGGTGATTTATGATGCAACGTAGGGTCCTCCCCACTAGTTTTACGTAATTTCCTCTGATTTTAGAGCTTTTTTTTTTAAATTAGACACTCCACAGACTCCGGGGTCCGTGATCTTTGTCATTACAAATATATATTATTATTATTTTTACACATATTTTGGATAAGGAGAAGAAGAGGAAAATAGGAGAGAGTTGGGTACATTTAAAATCTAATTCTAGTGCTCGTCTGTAGAGCCGATCACTACCGGTTGGGGTTCCGCTAGTAATCGACTCTTTACCGTTTGTGAAGAGTCGACCCTCGAACTGCGAACAATAACAATAATAACAAGAAAGAAATATGTAAATAGTACGGAGATTATCAAGCCCACAGACAGCAAGTAATAACAAGAAACCTAAACAAATACAGGAGTTCAAAGAGAGCATTTAAGGATTTAAGCCTTCACAAAACATGGATACTAAAACTTCAACAACAATCAAAAGAAACATAATCAAGGCAAGATATAATCGAACGTGCAACAGACTTCTACAATGAATTATGTGAAAGAGAAGTCGAGATAATACAGGCTAAGGAGAGAAAGGCATGGAAAAAGTTGGAGGAGGCCTTTACCCAAAATGGGGTCCATATCCAAAACCCAACTGCAAGCTAACACACTTACTAACAACTAAGATTAAGATAAATACTAACAACAGTTAACAACATTGTAAATGAAATATGATTAAGGTTATGGAATAAATGGCTTAATTAAATTAGTAATCGACTCGACATCGAGTATTTGGCTAATTGCCCTTGCCATTTGCCTAAGCTGCCTCCTCCCGGCCCAGAGCCTCCACAACGGCCGCATGATTTTAGGGCTCGTGTGTAGAGGGTTTTAGTTAGTTTGAAGTTTTTTGCCAGTGACTTGAGCGAGTCCGACTATACACATAGCGTTAAGGAAACTTACTTCAAGCCACATAATTGTTTATATATTGTGTAGTGAGTTTAGTGTTATGAGATGAGATGATCAATAAAGCAATTACACAGGAATAATATCTTTTAATTAATGCTATTATTCGAAATTGATTTGATATCGCTGCCTGTGTTGTTTCAGGTTTGGCGGCAACTGTGATGACAGTGAGGTCATGGATAGCGCCGACTCTCTCAGTTGATAAAACAACATGTAGTGGTAGGACTCCTAGCAGAGTCCGTCTGGGGAAGTACCACACCTTTGCCAGTTATTCTACCGCCAAACAGTAATGTGAAAACATTTCTGTGTTGCGGTTTGAAGGGCAATGTTTCCAGAGAAATTAAAGGGCTTAGAGATATAACAACTTAGATCTCTGGGTGATGAGCGCAGTGCAGGTAATGCACTAGGTAGGTAATGATTTGGACCCTTCAGGTTCCCATAGCCGCGTGTCACTGTGCTGTTATGTGGCAGGCATGTTGCTTACCATCAGGCACATATCCGGCTCGTCTCGTCACATCTTATTTAAAAAAAACAACTATAGGTACAATGAGGGAGATGTCAAAAAACTACTTAGTCTTTCAGATAGGATAAAACAAAAGTGAACCTATTTTTTCAATTGTTTTCTAAACAAAAAATCACGAAGATACAGAGTTTAGAAGTTTCGAGTGACGTCACTTTATAGTACGATTTTCACGATAAAATGACGTCACAAATTAAACTTCTGAAATTTAATGATTGAAGTTATGACCTTGAAGATATTGAAGAAATACCTGTAGTCCCATAGGTAGTTACTAAACAACTCCTTACTACAAGTAAGTGAAATTTTTGTAGTAAGGGAAGATTAATTATCATTTTAGATACGAGTTATTTCACTTTAAAAATGTCCAGACATTCTCTAAAGTAACTACAGTATAACAGGTATCTCTAGGTATAATCAAAGCCAAAACTCGTTCGTAACCCGCTTTGAATGGAGCCCTGACGCCCAACTTTTAGTCCAAACTAAACACCGCTTTGCGATTCTCTCACAACAAGCTAACGACATTTAGTTGGCGCTAAAATTAGTCTCTGACAAAATATAGCAGTAAAACATCAACTTGAATATTCAGCGATGGTTTTTCTGAATAATTAAACAGCTTTTTGCTGTTAAAAGATGTCGTGGAGTGCTTTGAATTTAAATAATGAAATTGTGATTTTTAGGCTTGTGCGGGCAAATTTTGGGAATATCTGCACTCATATTCTAAGCAGATAAGGTATCTACAATGTATTTTTGGATCTATTGTGTAAATGTAATTTGTGTTAAAAAAAATTATCTTAATATATTAGAGACGAGCAGGACTGGAGGCAACATGCCTGCCATATAACAGCACAGTGACACGAAGCTATTGGAACATGAAGAGTCTAAATTATTACCTAGCATTGCACTGCGCTCCTCACCCAGAGATCTAAGATGTCATATCTCCAAGCCCTGTAATTTCACTGGAAACATTGCTCTTCAAACCAGAACACAGTAACGTTTGCTCATTAGGCTCGGCACTCATTACCTATCAGCACTCGGTACAATAGCCAAATATTATAGTAATTTCTTGTCATACTATCAGCAGTAGTCCGAAGCTACACCTCTGACATCAGAATGTCGGTGACGCGTTACGATTTTTTCCTACCAAATAGTGCTCAACGTAGCTAAGGAAATTTTGCACTTCAAAAAGTTATAATGAAAGTACCGTATCTTTCTCCGTCCTGCAAATGAGAACTCATTCATCATGTAACAGCGCGTAGTTTGTTTCACAATGTAGTTCGTCATTTGGAGCCACTCCGCCGTCTGCCTTCATTCTACCTGGTTTCCCGTCATTGAACGAAAGTATCTTGGTATTTTACAACTTATGCACATTTTTTATCATTTTAAGCTACTTCAAAAAAGGAATAGGTACACAATTTTATGCTTTATGTATGTTACGCGATTGGTCTATCAAATTAGCGTTATTCACGCATGTGATGCGCTAAAACAGAATTACTACCTATATACCTACTACCTACTTACCTACTTTACAGTAAGGCTTAGATTGCATAAGTTTCTTAAGTTTTTTTTCACGTAAATTGACACAATGTTTTATCATTCAAATGTTTGTTTGTCAAGAAATTCATATCAAGACATTACTAAGAATACTACCGACTAATTCAGCTTTGAAACAAAATTATAAGCAAATTGAATTAAATTGAGAGAGAGCACGCACGCACGCACACACGCACGCACGCCAGTAGGCACGCACCCTGCCACGCATGGACGCACACAGGCACGCACGCCCGTAGTACGCACGCACCCACACACACATGCACGTACGCACGCACCCACACACACATGCACGTACGCACGCACCCACACACACATGCACGTACGCACGCACGCACACACGTACACACGCACGCACGCAAAGACGCACTCACGCACTTACGCACGCACGCATGCACACACAAACCCTCAAACACACACACCCTTAAAAAGGGGCTTACAGAAGATTTATTTCACATGTATTATCGCGTTTGACAAGATTATCTGTCTAAGCATTAAATTAGTGATGTAAGCACAACGCGTCTGTCACGCTTCAGCCGTGACACGCGGCCGTGGCGTGGCGCGCGAGACTGACTGAATTCCTAATGTTCTGGTTACTCATTACTTAATCACTTCTTAATGCAGGCACAGAGAAAGAGCGGGACCTTATTCGAATTTCATAATTCTTCAGTCTTCAGTACTTCGGCACAAATACGTTGCGAGAAAATATTCATCGAATTACGTGTGTATGACCAAATAGTTCCAGTCCATCTATACATACTAGTGTCATCCATTTTCGCATACCCGTCTCGTGGGGAGTACGGGTGGATTATACTGGATTGCTGGAATTGACATCACAAATGATGCTTGAACTGACTAAATCTCCTCGGACTTCCACCTTCGCTGCTTTAGATGGGAACACGGAAACATTCTTCCAGGAAACTTTCGCAGCCTGTCCGTCTCCAGATCCACTCTGAGTGAAATTCCCTGTCGCTGGCGCACCAGAATACATATAGCAAAACGGGACAATCTCGGAACTCACGAGAACAAACTATGACTGGGTGTGAGATATATCTGTGTTTTTGAATATTTTAGAATTGAACAAGTTTGATTTGATCATTCTAAAAACATAATTTGGATGAAGAAAACCTATCGCTTCTTTTACTTTACAGCACGTCTACGAATTGTTTATAACAGGTTTTTCATTTAGAAACAATTAACCGATTTTAATGGATAGACCCAACTGATTTCCTTTTCTGCGTTACTTTATGATCAATAATTAGTTTACGTTTGACCTTCATGTAGACTCTACTAAACTGTAAATAAACTAAACTCAACATTACGTTCAGGTTTGTCTTTAAAAAAACGATAGATTCTTGATTTTGCAGACATTTTTTTCAGGGAATGCCAACCAACTCAGATATTCCACATTGCTAAAGTTCTCATGAAAGCGAAGTTAAATTACCAAAAGTCTTTGAAATGTCTGCAATGAAACGGTGTCCCTTTTTCAAGTTAATCATAACTATAGATCAAGATGATGTCCGCTCAAGTGTCGCGGTGTGCGCTGCCTGCGACAATAACTTGAGATTTATGAGTAAGTCTCACCACACACTTAACTGGATTACGTCGGAGTTCGTTAAACCGACATAGTTGCGATCTACTTGAGATGAGACATGGATACATATAAGATAGATGTGCTGTGTACTTAGAACTTTGTTTTCTTTGCCATCTTAAATACCAGTTCTTTTGATACTTTTTTAACTCTCATAGATTGGAGGGGAGGGGGAGTGCACCGGTGCATCTACTCATGACCACCATGCGAAGAATGCACAACACATGTCCCTCTGACTTCCTTCTTTTCCCTCTCGAGTATCTTGCTTCCCTAACTTCCCCCACATGAGGAAGGAAGATTCCATGATTATAATATTGGATCCTTGACATACGTGAAGAGCCGCTCAATTTGGCGCCACCTGAGGCGTGCCGACCGGGGCACTGGCCCCCAGCTTGCCCCCCTCCCCCCCTAGATCCGGGGCTGTATTTGACCGCCATCTTGCCTGTTGTTAAGCTATGATGCGGTCTACGATGCAGCTAGAAGAAGCTGATTCAATTTTAATTAACATTATAACCACAGGGAGAAACACTCAGGCAACGCATTCTACTGTCCAGACGTTGTCACAAAATGTTTTTCTTTAACCCACTTCAAAAAATGAGGAGGTTCTTCAATTCGGTTGCATGTTTTTGAAGTGGAAACTTATTTTGGCACAGCACATACAAATTTTTCGTGGGCTGTGAATTGAATTCTAGCGTCACACTCTGGTACGTTAAGAAATCTTCGGGAAACTAGGGACCATGGTCATTGGCCATCTACAAATACGTCAATATCCCATTGAACATCTAGAAACGCGTTAGCGTTTCCCATTGGCTATCTAGCAATGCGTCTGCATTTCTAGATGGCCATGCTCATAGCCACGCCTTCCGGTTTCACCCGCGTAGTTTCCGCGTAGTAAGTAAGTTATAAAATTCTGAGTTACAAGTTTTCACTGCTGATACGCGATAGCGCCGCCAATTGTAAACTGATTTTGATTGTTCTTTTTTTGAAGATCATAGGTTGATCGATCAGAGGTTGTCTATATTATAATATGCGGTTTTTGAAATATGAACTGTAATTTAGGGTTTCTAATGATACCTAATCGAGTGTCTAAATTTAATTTGAATGAGGCGTTTTCCAGACGCAAAAAGACTTGTCAAAGATAGTTCAAAACCATTGCCAAGAGTGACCCAATGTTGGTTTTTGTGAAATTTCTCTAACAAAATAAGACAGTGGCGCCACCTGCTGTGAAATTCGGAACTGTATTTGACAGGTCTTTTTACGTCTTGAAAATGCCCCATTGTAGTCAGTTTATGTTTTTATCGGCGAAAATGAAATTATTGTAAAGACAAATGAACATGAACACACAAAAACATGCTCATGTATCATTTTAGTTAGTTTAGTGATTCAATGGATGCCGTATCAGTTGAGCATATCTCCTTTGTTCATTATTACTCATCGGCCGAAGAAGCCGCATAGAGATAGAGCCAGGCAAAATAATTGTGAAATGTTTACTTCGAGTTGGAAATTTAATTTTCTCCTATTTAAACTTAACGCTGAGTTCCAGACTAATTTCGGGAGTTTCTAGAGAGTTTAACAACCTTATATGGATACCCACTTATTGTTATTGGGGAACGAACTAACTATAGGCTCATTTTTGCGATTGTTTAGATTAACTTGCGGTTATGTTGGTTTGTGTGAACCTGGGTGAGTTGTAGCTTTGTAGTTAAATCTCTATATATAAAAACATTAAAAAACATTGTGTTGGTTTGTGTACGCTTTAGAAACTCAAAAAGTCCAGCATCAATCGAGCTGAAATTTTACAATGATATATAATCCGCATCAAGGATTGTTTTTATCTAATTTTTGCATCACAATGTGTCACAGCGAAGAGTGGCAGGGTACAACTAGTTTTATACAAAAAATCATCATCATCATCATCAGCCTATCTTAGTCCACTGCTGGACATAGGATCTCCCATGGCTCGCCACTCAGCCCTATCCTCAGCTATACGTCTCCATCCACTGCCTGCCGTCTTCCGTATATCGTCACTCCATGTAGTCTCAGGGTGTAGAACACGTCTACTCCAACGGTTATCGGTTCTGCGACAGATATGACCGGCCCATTGCCACTTCAGTTTGCTAATGCGTTTGGATGTTTATTGCTCAATCACGTCGAACTCATTATACAAAATTTAATACATGTTAAAACTAATACTGGAGTTTTGTATTGAGTTATAAATGTAATGAAGTCATATATATTAATTAGCAGTACTCCGCGGTTTGATCCGCGTAAATCTAGTAACCGTTTTTTTTCTGCGATAAAAATTCCCCTATATGATAAACTATGATCAGACTAAAATCTATCTGCGTTCCCAATTTTATTTCGATACGTTCAGGTAGTTCGACGTGATTGAGCAATAAACATCCAAACTTTCGCATATATAATATTAATGGCATTTATTTGGCCCAACGCATAAGCATTGCCATTCAGCGTGGTAATGCCGCCAGCATGCTGGGTACGCTTTCGATTGGTAGTGGGCTTGAACATCTTGATTATCTGTAGACCTACAGTGGTCTATGGATAATTCAGCTGTGCTTTGTGTAAGTAGTTAGTTAGGTAGGTTTGTAGTATAGTGTAGTTCTCATTGTATTTTAGTTTTGTTAATAAAGGCTCTGCCCAGTAAAAAAAATGGCATGTACCTATAGTTGACATTTATCTATATTTTAGTTATTATCGTATAGTGGAATACTTATTTTAAAATACTTATGTTGGGACATCTGATACGACACGACAACTTCATTATAACAATAATAGAAGGTAAATTAGAAGGGAAGAGGAAGAGAGGTAGACCTAGGAGAAGTTACAAGAAGTGAAGAAGTGAACAAGAAGTGAACCAAGTGAAGGAGAAGATAAATGTAGTGTCGTATCAGGAAGTCAAGGAGAAGGCGGAGTGTAGAAGTACATGGAAGGAACTCCACCGACAAGAGAGTCGGTCTTAAATAATGAATGAATAAAGTGGAATACTAATTTGAATCTGTGAAAATGTAAACCATTTGCATGTCCTTACTTTTGTGTTTTGTTTTCATGGCTGGAGAACTACTGAACATAACATAAGTGTACAAATTTCTAACCTTACAGGACGACCGTTACTCCGAGGGCTCAGTAGCTCTTGGACTATCACTAATTGACGTGTAAAAAATACATTTATGAAACAGTAGCTGTACCCTCCTGTGCATGTTGTTACGCCACCTTAAGTGACAGCTGGGTGCTGTAACGTAACGGAGACCATTTTTATTGGTACAATAAGAAGTAGGCTACCTATAGTAACGGAGACAGTAATTTAGTAGGCTGTTTCAGGTTATGCTATGTGTCAGTTAGACACGTTTCACAGTATAAGTCAGCAGCAGGCTATTTGAGTCCAACAGCCATAACAAACATCCTAAAAAAAATTAGTCATGCCATTATCAGCAAAAACTTCTATCAGTGTATCATACAACACAAATGTTACACAATACGTCACTGGTAAAACCTACAGATATACAACTATTCATATATTGCTAGTCCGAACTCACAAGATTTCACCAATCAAAGAAGCGTCTAACGCGCAAATCCCGCTTTGTTGCTCCGTTGGCACTCCTATGCTACTCCACTACGCTGCTATATCAGCATGTTGGTGACTCAAATCCATACAATTGTCCTCTATCGAAAAACTGTTCAACACGGCCAAAGAGGTAAACAATTTCGGAAATAAAGTTAAATCCTCCCCAATGATCCAAATAAACGCCACCATTTTTATTACGCGTCGTGAGTTACTAACGTTAATTTAGCACCACATTTCTAAATTCAATATGAACAATGGAAGCTGCTTGAGCGACAAAAAATAATCCCCACTCAAAAACAAAGCCCATCATATTTCCTCAAAATTAGAAATGGGGTAAAAGCGTGAACTGTTCAACCCCACCATTAATTTGCGGTTGGAACGGCTCACCGAATGATCCATCAACGTCTCAAGAGATAAAATGACGTCACTGTAGATTTATTGTCACCAGCCTGCTGTCGCTACACCGCGCTACAGGATTCAACGTGTGGCAAAGCCGCGATCAACAAAAATACAAATTCTATTCTTTTATTTTTTGTGAGCCCATTGAATGTCGGACCTGAACTTGAAAAAGCGACGTCATTTGATAGTTTTCTAGCTGTCCTCTGAAAGTTGCAAAAGGCACGAGTCTGAACATTAAAAATGCTCTTAAAATTGCTCACGTTAAATCAACCGCAGATTCGCTCTTAGAGTTGAGTTTGCATTTCTGGAATGGGACGGACAAAGTACCAGCTGGAGGCTCTGGAATGGATCACGAAATTCTTGTTCATAAAAGACTTGAAACTCTTGAAAACGCTGCAACATTTCTAGTTTATTGCAATTGACCTGCATGGTCTAAAACTACAATCTGAGCCCAAATTGGCTGCCAAAGACTGGGCGTCCTCTGAAAGGCGCCAAACAGAGAATTCGATGAGTGTGCAACTGATTTTTATGACCTATTTATTACCGCCATGCCCTTTTTCTATCGGACTGTTCGTACCTAGAAAAAGCGACATTATTTCATGGTTTGCATTCCAAACGAGATTTGCCTCCTCTACTTCATAAGAACGTTTAAGCAGTGGAACGCGTAGCCCGAGTGAGGCTTGCAATGTTGGTGTCTTAGAGAAGAGTGGTTATTGTTTTTTCTGGGTCCCATCGTTAACTGCATCGTCACTTATCATCACCTAAGGTGTCGGTCAAGCGCAAACCAAAACATAAGCATTTCTTATTATTACCGTATTCGAAGAGTACGGCATGATAAGGAGTTAAAACAAGTAATAAAGTAATAGAGCACACATGCATTTAAAGTCAAAGTCAAAGTTCTTTATTAATAAATGTACAATTTACACGTAAAATTTATAAAAAAATCACGAAATAAATGCCCCAAATGTGCAAAGCAAAGTGCAAGTTACTTATTTGAGCCGTTTGGTGTTGAAACTTTGGGCCCCGGAGCTCATTTTCTAAAACCTTTACAAGCGTTTGATCTACGGGACGCGTGACAAAAATGTTTTTGGTACTCCATACGAGAATAAGCATTGATATTTGGAGTGGTAATGCCACCAGCATACCTGGCATGCTTCCGACTTGTTTTGAACATAATCTTGGTCTGGATCTTGATTATGTCGGTCTATGGGTAATTCAGATTTGCTTCGTATAAGTAGTTGATAAGGTAAATTATAGTGTAGTTCTTATTGTAATTTAGTTTTGTTAATAAAATTACTGTCCATTAAAAATGGAGCTGTTATATTTCACTTTAAAACTAATAAAGTGAACGATAATTTATACATTAGCTATAAACTCTCAAAAAACACCATCATTCTCTCTGAAGAGTCTAATAAAAACAAACATCTAAGTAATAGAGAACCCGTCAGAGCCCGTCCTAAGCGTCTCATGCGTCCAAAGCTTTTGGCCACCTTGATATATTGTTTCTTTGTCATAATAAAATATCACTTAGTTTTATTGCGCTGAGCGCTGTCTAGATGCTTGGAGTGAGAGAGACTTACGAGCTAGATTTTATTTTATATTTCAAAAAGTTATTTTACCTGCTCCAGGCTTTATAGCTGAGAAGTTATCTTTAAGCAGTTTATTGTGTTTTAAGTAAAGACAGGTGTTTTAAACTTAATTTTCTTTTGGAATACTTATAATGTTTTATGTTCAGGTAAAACTTTACAAACTAACACAGAATTTATTGAGTGCGAATGTTTATAAACGCGCAACATTTTTTTAGCGAAACGTTACATTTAACACAAATCTAGCATCTAACCACGGCTTCGCCCATTGAAATGAAGAAATATTCTAAATTATACACATTTTAACCCACTAAATTCTTCACCAACCTAAAGGTACAAGTTCGCGCTGAGACCGCGACCGAGACCGGAGACCGAGACCGGAGACCGAGACCGGAGACCGAGACCGGAGACCGAGACCGGAGACCGAGACCGGAGACCGAGACCGGAGACCGAGACCGGAGACCGAGACCGGAGACCGAGACCGGAGACCGAGACCGGAGACCGCAACAGGCACTTGACACAATAGTTGTAAGGGCGCCAGTTCGCTCCGAGACCGCGACACATGTCTCGCGACACGTGTCTCGGCCTCCTGTCGCGGTCTCGGCGCAAACTGGTGCCCATGCAATACCATAGTGTCAAGTGTCTGTCGCGGTCTCCGGTCGCGGTCTCGCGTCGCGGTCTCCGCGCGAACCGCTACCTTAACCGTCATTCACGACGTAAGTTGATATTTCTATGCGACTTGAGAGATAAGGTCGTTTTTATGTCATGGTATTTAAATGACAATATCCGAGCAAACCCGGAACGTGCCACTAGTTAATAGTAAATAAATAAATATTGGTGTCATTATATTGTACGTACCAACAGAATTTTTTTGTAAATTGAAGCGTGTTTCGGACACTTTAAAAATGGCACACGGCTGAAGTGGCGCGTGCCGAGAACTGGCGCGCGAGCCTGGCGGCTTCACTACGACACACATACTGGTATCATGTATATGTGCAGATCTATATTATTAAACATGCATTTTCTTTATGGTGTGACTAGCCTTATTTTGATTCCTCATTTAAACACTTTATTTTGTACAAAAAACATATTTATCTAATGCGATTTTACGATGAACTCACTTTTACTTAAATGACTAGGTTCTGGGACCGTGTAATGGATTTCAGCAAACATTTCAGTGCTTGGATTACACAAGAGTAATCTATACATCTATACAAATCTATATTTTTTTTTGAGAAAATACATTATTTTATTTGCTTCTGAAAACAGCTTTTTAACAATCAAATTGGTTACCGTCAAGTGTTGCTTGAGTCGCCTCATCTGCCTTCAACACTAAGACGATCACTTTACAAGTACAAAGTGTAGATTTAAGGGCGTGTAGGCCGTAATTTTGAATTTTTAAAACAACTTTAAGACCTTTAAAATAGTGTATTAAACTCTGAAAAAAATATATGTATTAGTTAAGGATCTAATCTAGTGCAATTCGCAGTCAATAACACGATTTAATGAATTTTACTTGATAGAAAAAAATCACAAAGTTACCCCTTTTCAAAAAGGTTTTTCAAGTTTATGACTAAACTAATGATCTTTTTTACTAAATTTTTGTACTAAACGAAAGCCACTAAAAAGTTATAGATGCTTTCGCAGAGTTTGACTTGATAAAAAGTATCAGTTATTCACTATGTTTTAATATCTACCATATATATAGCGCGCTGTTCGGCAGGCCTGATCAGTCGCGTTCAGGGGTGGTCGACTCTTCTAGGGTCAGGTGGGATAAAAGTACATACACGTGGGGTCCCAAACGAAGAGTGGCAACATATATTTGCGTCTCTTTCTTACGTTCCATTTTAGAGATAAGTAACCTGTGAAAATAATGATTTTATTTATTACGATATACGATTTTTAGTAACTAATAGCATCGATTTTGAGTCAATGATTCATTTTCATCTTGGTACCATGTTACATTAACAAACCAAAACTAATTTAATACAACTAAACTAGACATTGAAACCATTAAAGCGATATGATACGAAAAATCGAGTAAGTAGGCAACATTTTCACTACATTTATACAGAACATCGGCTTATAAGTATTTGTTTCACATAATACCTACGGTTTTTCTGAACACATGTTTTTACAAACACATCTGATAACATAACCGCACCAAAACATGTGAATGATGTCTAAGTCTCTTACTAAACTTGTAATTGTCCACATAAATAATGTATTGCTACGCCCTAACATGGTCATATGCTACGCAGATTGAAGTTAAAATCAGCTATGTAGGCACATGTTCCGATTTAATAAATTAAAATATGAATATCTAAAACATATCAGTTTATTTGTCATATAGATTTTCGTAATGGGTCCCAATAGGATGTGAAGTACGATGATGTTGAGTAAAACATTTTATTAATTTAGTTTCTGTCTTTTTATGCCCTGGGTGGTGTATTCGCAACGCAACCCAAACGATTCGGGCACGGGATGACAATCCTTGTCTCTGTGATTCCAAACGGATAAGCCAAAGACAGAGAGGTTTGATTCCGTGTTGAGATCAATCAGATTGCGTTGTGAATCTCGGTCCTGAATTTAAACTAAACTTGTAAATCAGATTCGGTAAAGTAGCAACCTGTATCCTGTTTGAACACGTAGGTGTATTTTTAATAACAGTTTGCTACACAGTGTCTGGCTGATCTACAACTTATTACTTTGTCCGTTCCTAATTATTAGATCATTTGTCCAACTGAAAAATGTGTATAAACAATTACATTATTAATTATTATCACGTGTATAAATCGATTAAGATAAATCGATTAGTAGAATAACAATAATCAGAACTATCGATTATTTTATCATTACTTAAATACTCATCTCTAAAATCGTCACAAAAAACAAAAAATGGCTTCTTGGTTTTGTGTTGTAAAAGTTTGCATCTTTCTTTGTTTTGTTTTAAAGAAGTATTCCTGATGTTTTCATTATGAAAGAGAAAAGAAAATGTGGCAGATCGCCTCCTAGACTTGGAAATAGGAATTCTCTACGGTAAGCATGTGGTACCTAAGTACCTAGTTAATAAAATTTCTACGTAGTGCCAAATTGCGATTTTTTCATAATCACATTGTAAGAGCGCCTGGTGTAAACTAAAACATATGGGTTCATTTTAATTATGTTTTCAGTTGCGAGTTGAGGGGCAACGTATTGCTATCTTAAGAAGAATGGTTTTCAAACCCATTTCAAGAACAGCTGTACAAAAAGCATCTTGATGTTGTTTATGATAGAAAACAACTCAAGATCTGCTGGACCAGATGCAAACTGTGATAAACAAATGACAATGCGACCGCTGACATAAAGCAAGTAACTACTAGAATGCATCAAAAAAAATATGAGGTTGGTATACTGAAGCAATTTAAAATAAAACACTAATCAGGAAAAATAACAATGTAATTGTGTTAGAATTTAGTGTTGGTTTCATTATCTCAACATTTAACTATTGTGCTTATTCAATAACACTATAAAAATCTCATTACATGCTATCCATGGCTTTTATTAATAATAGTTTAGAGTGGTGGGATGAGCGGGGCTTGTGCCTGATAGTGATATAGTGAGCAATATGCTTGTCCATAACAGGAGCGACACATTTCTCTGCCATGTAATATTTACAACAATTAAATGTATGACTTTCAACGAAGTGATGATGAAATCTATAATGCTGATGTTAATTAACTTTCAGATGCTGAGCCTTTTCAAACAAGAAAGAGGACCATCGAAGAAGGCAGAGTTTGAAGAAAATAATATAAAAGCGACTGCGACTCAGGCTGATAAGTCTCATTAAGGTGTAAACATCACATTTTAATGTCAGAATTCAATTTTTTTTGCTCTTTTTTGCCCAGTAAGATGTGCAACTATTTTCGGCTCATGGAACATTTTTGATTGTGCTTTACATTATCATATCATTTTTTTGTTTACGAATGTGATACAAAGATTTTTATTTTATATAAGAAAGTCATGCCGTTTACATACTTAAAAACTAGAATTCTTTGAGGGAACTTATTAAAATTATTTATATTTTGCTAATGGCCATATTGTCCAAATACCTTTATAAATTGTAAAATAAATGGATTGAAATAAATTTACTAAAACTTAACACATGTTTTGTTCAGGTCCACATGGAGCTATGGGCCATAAATATAAACAAGACAAGTTTCGTTTATATTTGGCCTGTAGTTCTTGTGGTACGTAAACTTCATATTATATTCCAACGAAATTTGAAATTTTACCGCCTACGCAAACAATACATTTCGAAATTTCCCGCCTTGAGCCTGGAAAAAGTTTCTAGGGGGCAACCGATAGATGGCGCTAGTTTTTCATGAAGTATGGAGTTGGCATTCTTCTCCGTGAGTAATATGTTCTGTGGTCGCGTTTCGGCGCTCACGGACGACGGGCCTGTGCTTGATTTTGCAATTTTGACAACCAATAAATTTTAAATATTACGATCATAGTGCCACAGTATAACAATATCAGTAGGTATTACTAGTAAAGCACGCTATGATCTTGATTTTTGATACCGTTTTCATTGGAATTGCAAATAGACGCTGATACTAATTAGTACGCTGTTTACTTTATGTTGTAGACCAATAGGGGAGTCTCAAAAAACTGACGTCGATAACACATCAGTAAAAAATTCAATGCAGATGCAATGGAAAATAGATTAGTATCGGTAAAATATTCGTCCGTCAAATCAGAAATCGGGATAAGGAAATAATGAGAGGGGAGAAATCCCCTGCGTAAATCCCCTAATATAAATGCAAGTTAGGTATCATTTATGATACCTAACTATATATTAGTACATACATCTTTGGTAGTAAGGTACTTAGTACTTGGAAGAAAAGTCCTCACATACGGATTTTACCACTTTGGAAGAGATTCTTGCGCAAACTATTCAATTTAGAAAAAAAATGTTAGGAACTTCAATACAATTTTTGAACACCTATCCATAGATACACGTATGATTTTGATAGATTTTTTTAAATTTATTTCCAAGTTTGTGACACCACCAAAATTTGTTGTTTTTTTTCGTTTTTGTATGAAACTGTTAATATTGTTCATAGAATACATGTACTTACCAAGTTTTAATAGTATACTTCTTATAGTTTCGGAGAAAATGGCTGTCACATACGGATGAACAGACATAACGTATTTTTAAAATTTGTCTACGAATCCCTAAAACCCAACTTCGTTCATTTAAAACTTATTTAAAATGAAATTTTGACACTCGACCAAATTTGATAAGAAGCCTTTTAGGCAGTAAAATTACTCGTAGAATTTAACTCGGTACTAAATTTCCGATTCGTATTTTTTCGGTTTAGAATCATTTCCTGAGCATAAAATTACAAAATAATAACAAATCCAGGTGGAGCTTCAAGCACCAGCTCGAAAAAACGTTTTTGGCCAATATTCCGAAAAAGTTATAAAGCCTATTATTATTGTAGAAAATAAAATTTCCATCTTTTGTTGCCAGTAAACTTTTTTTCGAACTTACCGATTACGATTTATTATGTCCAATTTAATGATAACAATGTAAAAAATAAGATGTGAATTCCGTT
This sequence comes from Ectropis grisescens, assembly GCA_017562165.1. NCBI lineage: Eukaryota > Metazoa > Arthropoda > Insecta > Lepidoptera > Geometridae > Ectropis > Ectropis grisescens. Next base: position 28,362,248 of record CM029788.1, read on the forward strand.
CCCAGTAGCATAAACATGTCTCTTTTACCGGAATGGAAGAAGGGTTATGTTTTTCGCGCGTATCTTTATGTTTGTATAACTTTTATTTCCTTCCAAACGGCTGGATGGATTTTGGTAACTAAGATATTCTAAGACTGGTCTCATTCGCCAAAGTGTCCATAGACTCCTTAGATAGTAGGAAATATTTTTTACGTGTAGAGATTTTTTTGTAGTCGGTTTTAAATTAAAGTAATTCTATCATATTGCTCGTTGCTCGAATGAACAGCACCGTTCATCATCATAATTGAAGAGTTGAACGAAGAGTTTGGTCTCCACTTTTGTAATAAGAACAACTAAGCTGTGAAACGCATTGCCAGAGTGGGTTTTTGTCGAAGGTTCGGTCCTTGGGGTTACGAGGTACACTGTGTTTGTTTCTATTAGAGAAGCAAGTTCCATCGTAGACCACATCATTTTCATCCACTATTTTCGGCATCATCACAACCGTATCATTAAATGGCCTATAAATCGTAAACGGTAAGTTTTACAAAAAAAGTTTACTAGCAACAAAGATGCAAAATTTTATTTTCTACAATTGTTGTCAAAGTATATAGTTTCAAAATATCGGCTAAAACAGTTTTTTCAAATGGCGTTTGAAACTCTACCTGAATCTGTGAGCATTTTGTAATTTTATGCTCAGTAAGTGATCTTTACCTCATAGAAAAAAAATTGGATTAGAAATTTAGTGCAAACTTGGCCAAAAAACCGTCTATATTTACTGGCCTTGCATTACATTTCACCACATTTTTAAATTTTTGACGAACTTGTGAATTATTAGGAAACATTTAAAAAGATGCATGAAATTTTAAAAGCTGTTCTCAACTTATAGTGTGACCAAAAAGAAAAGGTTGAGTTTTGTATACCTACGAGTATAGATAAATTTAATATTTATTCGTTTATATAGCTACAAAACTCTTATCATAAACAAACAAACGTAAACAAATCTTGAACAAAAAATGAGTTTAAATTACATAGTCCAATATTTTAACGTTATTTCTGCACTGTGGCACCGATTCCGCGGTCGGTGACGGTCGCGAGAACAAGACAGCGTTAAATGCCTACTTTGACAGAATTACCTGGCCTTAAATACGGTAAGTGATGTCCAAGTCAAGTATTCCTCCGCTACTTACCACTCAAGAGATTAGTTTCTGAGTCTCACTAATAGCTGACTGCGCGTCGCTAGCGTCTACGATGCAAATTATCTACCTAATAACGTGTGTCAATAGAAATCGTTGTTATTTCCATCAAGTAATTAGATTTTAAAGTATTCATATTTTATGATTAAAAGTTGCAAGGTAATTGAATGTTTCATACATGTCCAGACAATGAGCTGTTTTGTGTGATCAATGAATATCTTGTTTTTTCTAAGTGAAAACTTCTTTTGGCGATCCATAATATACAGATTTTTCGTGGGCTGTGAATTGAATTCTAGTATCACACTCGGGAATGATAAGAAATCTTCAGGTAAACTCAGGACCATGGTTTAGCCATCTAGAAATGATGACGCATTTCTAGATGGCCACGATCATGATCACGCCCTCCGGTTTTCACCCGCGTAATTTCAAAGTAAACTATACTATTCTGAGTTGCACTTCTATCGGTAGTTCCTCTGACTGCCATTTTTTTGTTCTGTTCTGTTCTGACTGTTCGTATCTTGTAATAGCGAATGTTTCATGTTTGATGTTAAAAACAGTAGGTAGGTACCTACTATAAGTAGTATTTTAGAATATATAGAATATAAACTATCTCTGTTCAAACATAAACCCTATCTGTTTAGACGTACCGACGTAACTAAGCAATAAACATCGAGACATTGATATTATATAGATTAATTTAAATAAAAGTGGTTAAATGCGAGTTGCAAGTCGGGCTCGCCCATGAAAGCTTCCGTAGCAACAAGTAACATAATTAATATAAAAGTTCTTGTAGTTCGTTGTTACTTAATTCAGTGTTTTTAAACAATAGTCAAATTATGACGTATTAAAATAAAACTACTAACTAGATCTCATTCAAACCAATTTTCGTTGATATGGATGAGTGAGTAATGTTATAATAATTACTTCTATTAAATTATTTTTCGCTTTTGAGTGGCTATTTGTGGTGTTGAAGTCGGTTTAATTTTTTGTAAAAAATAGTTTATTTGTATCAAAATCTTAATGCGGTTTACAGATTACATCTACTTACCATGTCTAAATAGTATAGCTCTTATAGTTTCGGAGAATACTGGCTGTGACATACGGACGGACAGACAGACAGACATGAGGAATCTATAATGGTCCCGTATTTTGCTACGGAACTCTAAATACAAACAAAAGTTACTGACAAACAAAACAAAATAAAGTGGAAATTGGCGACCTCATCACTAAAAGTGATATTGACATGTATAATATTAGTAGGATTTCCTAGATAGCGACAGAGATGACCATGTCACGTAATTCAGCATCAAATCACGAATCAATTCAAGGACTCGTTCAATCGGCTTCAGCAAAATTTAGCGCCTTTGCATTTTTAAGTAGACTGCGACAGAAAACTTCCTTATGGCTTCCTTTCACATGAAGAATACTTTACAAAACTTAAGGATGACACTTTCTTGTAATTTTGAGTTTGAATTTTTAACCTCCAATGTAAAATCGGTAGAGTATTATAAGTTTGACGTGTCTGTCTGTCTGTGGCATCGTAGTTCTCGAATGGATGAACCAATTTTGACTTCATTTGAAAGGTCAGTTAGTCGGAAAATTTCTTGCTATATTTATATTTCATCAAAAATATTCATTATTTTCAAAGTTATCCGCTCTATTGTTAGATACGGTTAAATTTTAGACGCATATTGATTTACTTGCAAACAACATGTGACCTATAATTTTAAACAATTGCAGTGGGAATTCTTTTAATTAGAATTGTATGTACCTCTATAATTGTGTATTTTTAAATGAATATTGTAAATTGAAATACAGTCAGTTTTCCGACTCGATACCTAAGGCCTTTTCAAGGAATGCACGCGCGCACCTGTTCTTTTATGTTCAGCGTCGGTTCGGTCCATTATGCCTTTTAAATTTGTCACTAACCTTGAAGAAACCTGTTCTTATGTTCAGCTCTAGTCCATTATGGGTTGTGCCAACCTTGAAGAAAGACACTCTAGACCTGAAGACACCCATGATATCTCCATCAAGATCAACCCACTCAGGCATATTATTCCAAAAATTGATGTTCTTGTTACGAAGGCGGAGCCAAAACTCTTCGTTCGAGTCTGTGTAACATCAACAACCAAGCAATGTTGCTTTCTGGTGGAGCTAGTTGGAGAACAATAGTATAATATTTGCTGTGCATTTTGGTGACAAAATAAACCTATTTTTCCACCAGAGATGTGCTATGCAGAAAAGCTGTAAGGATGCGCAAGCTTAGCTTGAAACTTTGTGACCGTTTCCACTAACGCTAAGCTGTGAGTGTAACTTGGATATTAAGATGCTATGAGATTGCACTACCGTGAAGTAAGTAAGATACGAGGGTGATCCAAAGTAATGATAATCAGTTATTTCTAGTGCACACAAAATACAAAAAATTACAGTCACTTGCTCAATTACCCACTAGTTCAGGAAAAAAAAAATCATATAAATAGGCCACGATTCCCAGGAGCTACATTCATTTGAATACGGACTGTCAAGGAGTGAACATCAAAATGGAAAAACACGAAATCAGAGCTGTCATTAAATACCTCTGCTTGAAAAAAATTTCTACCAAAGACATACACAGCAACTTGGTGGAAACATTGGGGACTGTTCTCCTCCATATTCCACAGCTGCACGCTGGGCTAAGGAGTTTAAGCTGGAAAGAACATCGACGGAAGACGAACACCGCGAAGGGCGCCCATCGACGTCCCTCACTGAGAAAATGTGAAAAAGTTGAAGAAGTTGTATTGGAAGATCGAAGAGTGACTATCAGGCATGTAGCTGAGGTCACAAGGATCTCATATGGCAGCATTCAAAGAATCCTTGTGAACGAATTGCATATGAGAAAGGTCTCCGCGCGTTGGGTACCGAAAATGTTAAACGACGAGCAAAAGAAGAAACGAGTCGACATGTCAAGAGCAAATCTCGAAAAGTTCCAGGCAGACAAGGATAATTTTTGTCACGTTTTGTGACCATGGACGAAACCTGGATCCACCATTTTGATCCTGAAACAAAACAACAATCGATGACATGGAAACGATCCGATGTACCGACGCCGAAGAAATTCAAAGTGTCAAGCTCAGCAGGGAAGGTTATGGCGTCTGTTTTTGGGACGCTGAAGGAATAATCATGGTGGACTACTTGGAAAAGGGGCCACTATTACAGGCTCCTACTATGCAGAACAAATAAGAAGATTGCGGGAGGCTATTAAGGAGAAAAGGCGAGGCAAACTGCGGGCTGGAGTGCTGTTCCATCAAGACAACGCACCGGTTCACAAAGCTGCAATTGCCATGGCTGCCATTCAGGAAGCGGGCTTTGAGCTGGTGGAACACCCCCTATTCACCAGATCTAGCCCCAGTGACTTCTATCTCTTTCCACGACTCAAGGAACACCTCCGGGGCAAAATTTGACGATGATAGCGACGTGATGGCCGCGGTTGAGGACTTTTGAGAGTCAAGATAAAGATTTTTTTCTAAGGAATTTTAGGTTTAGAAAAGATATGGACTAAATGTATAGACTTGCTAGGAGACTATGTTGAGAAATAAATTTAGTTTTTGATTTTATTCATTGTGTTTATTATTGATTATCATTACTTTTGGATCACCCCTCGTACTTAGCTCAATCAAGCTATACAATGCAGCGATATGTTTTCCATATAAAAACATAGCTTAGTTGAACTTATTTTCTCTAGTGCCGTGTTATCTAGACCAATGAATAGAATTACGGATTTTCTTCATGGAGTTCCTTGACTTTAAACAATAATCAATGTATACAATGTCATGTAGGTAGTAAATTAAATTGTATCACCTGACGCTATTCATTTATTTTTTTACTTACATTGGACGTAATTAAATAAAGAGTGTGATTGTTGTGACTACGTTCTAAAACACATCAATTGCAACGTAGCATAGCACATATTTGGTGGAAAGGCAGCTTGAGGTAATTAATTGCGCATGCACCCTGAATGTTTGAGACAACCGACTGAGCGGTCCGCGGTGAATAATGCCACTAACAGTGAAATTCAATTAATATAACTGAAGACTACAAAATAGTTATGCTGCGATTTAAATACAAGTATTTGGATATCCATAATACAAAAGCAACATCGTTTCATAGTTTATGTTCCAAAGACACGAATGAAGATGTTTAACTCTACTTTTGTGATAACAACGTTTATACTGTGGAATGCGTTGCCTGAGAGGGGTTTCCCGATGGCTATAATCTCGGAGAGTAAATCGGTTTTTTCTAGGTAAGCACGCTTCATCGTAAATAATCACGTAACATCTCCGCATTCATTCAGGCATTGCCACAGCAGTATACTCGTTTGTGAATAATACGAAAACCATGTAGAATTCTTCATCTGTGCGTGGTAGATGGTCACGCGCTCATAGGGTTAAAATCAACCATTCGCTAGGTTCAGTCTTAAAATCGAGTGCTAAGTCCACCAATATTAATTTATTTTAGTTATTATTAATATTTATACTTTGCTCGTCCTGTCGCGTCTTCTCGTTTATACTGTAAAAAAATATAAATAATAGATCAGGAACTACGCTAGTGAAACTGCGGAACACTTGTAATAACATATGTTGGATTTTAGGAGATATTTGGAGTCAGCACGGCTAGCTATATAATTATTCACCACCACAAAAAGCATTGTCCGAAAAAAAAATTTAAGTCCACGTAACATCTCCGCAATCATTCAGGCATTAACACTGCAGTACTAGGACGTTATAAATTATAAGAGAAGCATTTAAAATTCTTCGTCTGTGCGTGGTCGGGCGGTCACGCGCTCAAAGGGTTAAAATTCAACCGTTCGCTCGCTTCGTAATTTATTCAAATAAATTTGGGACATGCGACGCGGCGAGAAAATTGCCTGCTTAGGACTATGTAACACTTTGTTAAGCTGTGCCCTAATGGAAGGTCACTTCGTGTTTCCAAGCCTGTCTGCTGTAGTGGACTTCTTGTTTTTTTAACCGACTCCAAAAAGAAGGAGGTTCTCATCTCGGTTGTTTGTATCTTTTAGGGTTCCGTAGCCAAATGGCAAAATACCCTTATACAGACATGATATTCGTCATGTCCCGTAATTTGACCGTAGACATGACGAATGTCATGTCTGTCTGTAAGTACTCGCCAGACAGGTCTGCAGCCCCTTGTTGGGATATAATAGGAGACTATGTGACAAGTTTCCATCTTACCTCAAAGACTCACCCAAAATTTGCGGTCACTTCTCGAAACACTCGTCTTAGCACTCTATGCTATTGAAAAACATTAACCGAAGATATATATGCTTTAAAGGTAAACATCTTGACGAAACCGTGTTCCTGCTTATGCCTTCAAAAAGGTTATTCCGGCAATTTCACAACTATTGCACTTTAAAAAGACAGAACTCAAGAAATATCGTAGTCATTTAAATAATTACTACTTCATTTAAACTTTAAAACGTCAACCATCTGGTTTTTTTATATGGAGATAATAGCTGAAACCGGTCAAGTGAGAACCGTCTATCTCGTACGGTGGTTCCGTGCAATAACAGTTTATATTTCCATTTATATCATTCAGATCGAATTTCATTCCATTCTCCCGACTCGTACCCGGCTGGTTTTCGTTATTTGTTGCAATACCTAGTATTAGTACTTATTATACCGAGTATAAATTGATAAGCGCTAATGAATAATAAATAGCTCAGTTTTAGTGACTTTTGTTGAGAAATGTCTCATAGGTAGTTTACCTGAGTTGTGATGGGACTAAACTTAATAAAGTCAACATACAATAGACACTCCCATTCTGTGTAGATATTAATGCTGGCATATGTTGTAGTAATTATGGGAATGTGGGTAGTCACATAACATATTTTTTGTTTATATCTATGGACACGGAACATAACGAAATTGAATATTTAAGTACCTACACCTTACCTATTAAACACCTTTTGGAAATAAAGTTAGGTACTTAATAAATTTATGTTCAATATTCCTGACGTCATTGGATCTTTAGGATAGTGGATGCTGTATTATAAGTACTGATTTTGTTTTTGTTGTAATTGTGATGATTTACTTAATGGTGATATTGTCGCTTTCTTACGTTAAAGGTAGGTAGGCTGAAATAAATATACTACATAGGTAGTTAACTTTCGGGAGCGCGTTGAAATGTTTTTAAAAACTAATTTAAATAAAACTAACTACGTCTAGATGAGCCGAAGAGTATATTGAGACTGAATTTGCTTATTACAATTAGCCTTAAAGAGAACTTATAATCTAACCCAGACGCAACTATGCATTTCTGGGTGGCATGGCGTGATGTCGCCTGATCCTGCGTAGGCGCAAACGCTAGGTCAGCAACTTATGCAGGTTCGCGGGAACATAACGCCTTCCCCCTCAGACCCGAAGTTATTGGAAAAGGATTTTCCATATAACTTCGCTTCTACATTTTCCTTATCCTATTTATGTTATTATATGTACTATACTCTAACTTAATACTAATGTTGTCTCTACAATACGCAATTCCAATACTTGAAAAGGGTGAGTAGAGGCAACGAGCTTATATTTAATTTAAGTATGTAGTAAAATTGGATTTGCGTTCACATTTTCAGGGTCGTTTACATTAGAATTGATTTTACGTAATTTTTCGAACAAGTGGTATAAACTTTTTCCAAATGAGGTACGCCAAGCATGACGATAACACTAAATAGAGAACACTTGTGGCTATGCCAAGGCTTTTCACTTCACTTAAATTTGGAACACTTTTCACACTCTTTTTTAAAAGGTAGTTGAGATGCTGCACTTCGTCTAGGTTGATATCTTGCAGGTCTATAGGTTCGGCTTCTTCTGTGGTATTATCTGGTAAGGCAGGTAAGTTTACAATAGGTAAATGGCTGTATGAATTTCCCAATTCACGGAAATGGTTCGCTCGTAAACGAAGAGCATCAATTATAACATCACATGGTTTTGGATTGTAATGAGGTATGTCCTCTCAATGGCTCTTGGGTGACGTCATCGTCACATTTTGGGTAAGTACTTTTGTATATTTGGAGAATATAATCCAGCTGTTATCTGAAATTCTCTGGACCTTTAAATCTTCTGTAGTAATTCGGTGTGCAACACATTTTGAGGGGTGTTGTTGGTACTGCATCAATTGTTCAACGCAGGTTTCTCTGGAGTAGGGGCAATGTCGTTCTCAGAGCACAAATATTCCTTGGCAGTTATCTCTTTGCATTTTTGGGCAATTGGGCGATATCTTTTCTCATCCTGGAGTAAATAAGGATATTGGGGAATAATGGTGAAGGTATCGGTAGTAGAGTGGTTGAGCATGGGTAATGGGTACAATTTATAATATACATAGCATTCCTGTTCTACAAGTGGTACATCTATAATAAATCTTATGTTACTATCCTTAAGGTAAGTTTTGACAGAAAATGTTTCCTCTAAATTAATTAAATTCTGGTCATTTACTGGATACATGAGGTTGCCGTATGTACTTATATCTTTCAACAACTTTAGGATTTCTACAGAGTCTATTACAGTTTTATGTAGTACTGAAACCTTGCTGAGGGCTAAAGCCGTCTGTACATCGCTGAGTTTTGTCGAAATAGAGCGGAAGTTACTTATAAAAGATTGAATACATTTATAATGTGGAAAATTACAAAGTCATCATTATCTCTAGATTTTATAAATTGTTCTATTTTGTTAACTCTGTCGTTCAATATTTTTGTATTTTCGTTTACCATTTTAGACGAGTTTACTATGTGATCCAGCATTTCAGAAATAATAGTAATTTTACTAGAAATGGCTTGCTCACGGGTTTTAGTGTCCGTTATCAGTTGTTCGAAATGGATGGCGTCGTCATTGTCTAGATTTCCTGTTATTACTTTAATTAAGGAACCTAGAGGGTCAATAAGGCCACGTTTTACCCGCTTAGTTGGCATTAGTTGCCCTAATTTCTCTACAGCCTCGTCGCGGATGTAGTTTATTTGGGACTGGAAGTCTTTTAAGTTACTGACAAGAGAAGAAGCATTTTTAGAAGACGATAGTTTGGTACAAAATTTAGAGTACTGTTGCGAATTGAACTGTAGATCGGATGCTATGCCTTTCAGATCTATGGTTTTTATTATAGACCAGCTGTCGTACTGTACAAAAGCACGGCCTTGTTTGACTGGGAGGAGACCTGGATTTTCATTTATTTCTTGAAGTTGTAGGCCCTGGCTCAGGAACCCTCGGGTTTGCATCACCCATATCACCACCGCCAGGAGGGGACGCCACCTGCGGAGGGCGTTTTATATTTTTAACTGGGACTTTAGTTTCTCTATCTCGGACTTTTATAGGTAGTACATTTCGTTCCACCTCACCACATACTATTGCTTTTTGATATTTTGGCTTATCCTTAGATTGTCGTTTGTTAACCGCCTTTGCGTATAGAGTTTGACCTCTTGGAACTGTGGTCCTATCTCGCCACCGCGTTTTTTCTCTCACCGTTTCTTTCTTACTTTTCATTTTTGCCGCAATGTGTTTATACAATTCTTGAGTTCGTTTTCGGTGGTCCTTTAATAGCTGTTGTTTGTATGCTTTATCGAATTCCACGTCAAATGTAGAGTTAAGCTCTGTGTGTCCGAATACTATTTCAAATGGGGTTAAATCTGTAGCACTATGTATAGTATTGTTGTATGCCATTATTGCATAAGTCATCCTATTTGTCGCGTCTGTATATTTCACTTCATATTTGGCTATTCTGTAGATTTCTATTATAGTAGAGTGAAAACGTTCTACAATGCCAACGGAGTTTGGATTATTTGGTGTTGTTATGTGTAGTTTTATTTTGTATAAATCTGTAAGTTCTCTGAGAAGTTCGTTATTAAACTCAGAACCCGGGTCACAACTTACTCTGCGTGGGATGCCATAAAACTGAAATATTTAATAAGGGCTCTCACTACCTCTGGTGTAGATCGAGATGGCATTTCAATGCTTGGCCTAATTTACTAAATGCGTCGACTATGGTTAAATAGTGTTTTGATTCTATTGAAAAGACGTCCATAAATACTTCCTGAAAGGGCGCGTCTTGAGTGTCTGTTAGTTGGAGTACTGGTTTAATTGGTTTCCTGTCATATTTGGTTGTCCTACATTTGTCGCAAGCATTGATAACGGCGGAGACCGTGTCAAAGCATATCTGGCCAGTAATAATTTCGCTTAATTCTTTTCACAGTTTCGGTGATTCCACGGTGGCAAGTCTTGCCTTCGTGTAATTTTGTATAATCAGTTTTGTTCTGCTTCATCTTCAATGTTGATTACCCGCTCAGTACATTCGTAGAAATTAATTGAGCCTTGCTTGAAAAGGGTGATTACTACGTTACTGAATTCCGACGGTGTTGTGTTGTTTCAAAATAAATGAAGTATTTTATTTTTGGTCTAATATATTTCTTTAGAAATTCGCATATTAGATCTGGTTTGCCGTGAGGAAGGAAAACTTCTAATATTTTCTGATGCTTGGTGGAGATGTCAGTTACTTGGAGGTCGTTAGTAAATTTATGGAACACAAGTATTTGGTTTGGTTTTGTATCTACGGCTTCTTCTAGAATTGGTATGCCTAGTGACTCTAAATCTTTACCGGAATGTATAGTTTCTGTCGCGCTTGAGCTTGTGTCTGAAGGTACTAATAAGTCAGGCTCCTTTCTCAAGATTTGGTCTATGGTGTCGGTGTCTGAAATTGTAATAGGGCTGTCGGTTGCTGTTCTCTCAGAATCTGATATTGATATGGTATCTGAGTGATCTTGTTCTTCGGGGTTTACAATCATTGATCTGTTGTCGTTGTCCTCGGCGGTAGTTAGTGCATTCAACCTAAGTCGGGAGAGGGCATCCGCGTTAGCATTAAGTTGGCCATTTTGTGCTTTATGTTGAAATCGTACTCTTGAAGGCGAAGTCGCCATCGTGTCAGTTTGCTCTCCTGGCTCTTTAAGTTGGTACAACCAAAGTAGAGGTTTGTGATCGGTAACAATGTCAAATTTTCTACCGTAGAGGTACGGTCGGAAGTGTTTAGTGGCCCATATTATAGCCAGTAATTCTCTCTCTATGGCACTGTATCTCTTTTCTGTTTCGCTTAGGGTTCTGCTGGCGTAAGCGATTGGTAAGTCAGATCCTATAGTCCCTTGAGAAAGTACTGCTCCTAAAGCTACCTCAGAAGCATCGGTGGTTAATATAAATGGTTTACTCATGTCCGGATACTGTAATATAGGTGCATTAACTAACAACTCTTTACACTTCTGGAAGGCTTCTATATATTTTTCTGTCTTCTCTACGGTTTTGCCTTTTCTTAAACAAGCGGTTAGCGGTTGAGTATTCTTGAAAATCTTTATGAATCTTCTATAGTATCCTATGAAGCCTAAGAATCTTTTAATTTCGGTCTGTGTTTCAGGGATCGGATAGTCTAACACTACTTGTATCTTGTCGTTGTTTGGTCTGAGTCCGTCTTTCGTCAGCGTGTGTCCTAAATATTGGACTTCCTTGCAAAGAAATTCCGATTTGTCTAATTGGACCTTGAGGTTGGTAAGTCTCAGTCTGTCGAAGACGGCGCGTAATTTCTCTAGGTGTTCACGGAGCCCGTTGGAGTAGATGAGTATATCGTCAAGGTACACAAGGCAATGGATACCCTGTAAGCCTCTTAATACATTGTTCATTGCTCGCTGAAAAGTTGCCGGAGCTGTCTTGAGACCAAATGGCATTCGGAGGAATTCGTAATGCCCGTTTTGTGTGGAGAAGGCAGTTTTCTGTCTATCTTCTTCTGCTATTTCTATTTGGTGGTACCCAGACGCGAGGTCTAGCGTCGTGAAATAGTTGCTTTTACCTAGTTTGTCAAAAAGGTCGCAAATATTGGGGAGTGGGAATCGGTCGTCAGTTGTGATTTCATTTAGTCGCCTATAGTCTATTACCATGCGATATTTCACCTGGCCAGAGGCATCCGACTTCTTCGGGACTAAATGCACTGGGGCACTCCATGGTGAATGTGACTCTTGTATCACATTATCTTTGAGCAGCTTTTCAACTTGGTTCCTAATTTCTTCCGCTTGGGCCGGGGCTTGTCTATATGGCTTGATATAAATAGGATTGTCGTTAGTCGTCCTTATGTGGTGTTTGACCTGGTTGGTGAAAGTTAAGGGTAATTCTTCACTATAGAGTATGTCCTTATATTCAGTGCACAGTTCTAGTATAGCGTTTTGTTCTTCTGGTGGTAAGTGATTAAGTCGTAATTTTGTCAAATTTTGGGTGAGTATTTGGTCAACTTCTACGTCTGTTAAGTCTGTCGTTAATTTCACATATGTAATTTTCATCTGTGAGTTTTGGACCTTAAAAGGTTTCGTTATTTTTAAAGTTATGTCGGCGTCAGAAGTATTTTTGTATAACGGTGGTCGCATAATAATTTTCACATTTCACTAGGGCTGTAGGCATTCGGATTTTTGAGTCGAATTCCAAAAATTTAGGATAGCATCCCTTTTCGAGATCTACAGGCAGCTCTACACGAGTTTCAGTGCGCGCTTTGAGGTTAAATAAGTATTCCTGGTCGTTCCAAATCGGGATATTGGCATGTTGTGTTTTTAAAGTTTTGTCGTTCAGGTCTATTTTAGCCTTTAGCTTCACTAACAAATCCCAGCCAATAACTCCGTCATACTTGGGGTCAACGTCATAGATGAAGAATTTGTGATACATGTCCTGGCTGAAGGCCTTAAAGAGTGGTATGTCCGCTACCTCTGTATGAGAGCTAGACGCGTGCGTGCTTGTTACTTGAAACGGTTCGTATCTTTTGTACTGGGCGTAGTACATATCCGCTTTTGTTGGGCTGATAAAACACCTGCTACTGCCGGAGTCTAACATGAATTTGCCATCTATTTCCGTGATTTTTATATAGGGTAGTTTGAGGGCGGCATCATAATTTAGTTCGATTACCTCGGAAATCTCTGGGTCACTTCTACACGAAAATTTTCCAAATTTGTTTCTTCCTTATATTATCATATTCCTGCACTGGTTCCTGCATTTCCATAACAGGTTGTGGACACTCCCGGGTTGGGTCTGCGTAATAATAATTCTGCTCTTCCTGGTAGTTGTTGTCGCTGTATTCGTACTCGTTCGGGTCGTCTGTTGTTCCACATTCCTCGGCGACTATTTCGTTTATGGGTAGTCTTGGCACTGGTTGTGCGGCAGTCCTCATCGTCACATCGCTAGAAAATGGTTGAGGATGACGATAGCCTTGAGGCTGCGGCGCTCTGTAACCGAATTGTCCCGGCTGTGGTCTAAATCCGAACTGATGTTGTACTGGGGGTCTGTAGCCCATCTGTTGTTGGGCAGGATGCTTATAGCCAAATTGCTGCTGAACCGTTGGCTTATAGCCAAATTGACCGGGCTGTGGTCTAAAACCTAGGGGTTGTTGGGTCGGAGGCCTATACCCAAACTGCTGTTGTGGTGCAGGTGGTTTGTACCCGGATTGATTTTGTGGCACTAATGGCCTCGCTAGCATAGGTTGTATAGCATTCGGTCTGACTCCAAAATACGGGGTCGGAAGTTACTATTTGGGGGTTGCATTATTGCCTGAAAGGCTTGAGGCTTCGGATCCAGCATGGGTGGTTTGGGTGCCTGGTTGTGAAGCAACCTGGACCTCATTAGATACTGCTCGTGAAAATTAACTTCATCCATCACAGTTTTAGGGCCTCTTCTAAACTGGTAGGGTTCTTTAGTCTTACTATTCTCACTAGGTGTTCCGGCAAATTATATAGGAAAACATTGAGAGCTGTATTATTATGGATAATGGCCTTTGCATGTTTAACTTCGTTGGAATTAGTGACATTAGTGTTAATTTTGGAAATTAAAATGGCTCTTACATCCTGAATGCGGCTACAAAAATCAAGGTATGACTCATTAGATTTAATTTTTAATGACTCCAACTCTATGGCTACACACTCTTCGCTTCTATGATCTCCGAAATGCTGAATTAGTAGTGTTTTGAAATCGTCATAACTTTCAAAATCACCCTTTCGCTGATAAGGGCGGCGGCTCTACCTATGACTCTACTAGTTATTGACTGCATTATATATTCGTTGCGTTGAGCAACGCCTTGAAATTGTCTGATTACATACTCGCATTTTCTGAGAAATAATGCGAGCATTTTAGTGTCCCCGTTGAATTCAGGGATGAGCTTAAGCATGTCGCGCAATAAGGGCGGTGCTATTTCGTTAAGCTCAGTCATTTTGCTGTTAAATAGTTTCTAGTGATACTACTTATATACTTACTCACTTAATTACTAGTGCAATTATAGTCACCGTTTAAACTATGTTATAACCTAGCGTACTTTTGTGCATTCGTAATCACGAGTACGTATACCTATTATATTTAATTATCTAATTGTGCAGTTCTAGTCACAGTTTAAATCTATGTAGAGGACCTGTGCAGTTTTAGTCACCTGGTTCTACAACTTAAACTAAACAGTATTTCATGGATAGGATGGGAGGAAACGAAGGATTTTACTCCAGTGAGTACTCTGTTCGCTATAACTTACTTGCCCATCTTCATCCGGCTCCGGTTAACAAATTTGTTTGGTTCGAGGATTACCACTGCGGCCTTCTTCCGATTTTAGGGAAAACCGCTGTCACTGCCAATCACGAAGGTACTAACACTTTCCAAGCACTAGTCACGGATTTTACGTGGTCGCGATAGCAGCGGCTGGTAATCCTACCGGCTGCGCCAGTTAACTTTCGGGAGCGCGTTGAAATGTTTTTAAAAAACTAATTTAAATAAAACTAACTACGTCTAGATGAGCCGAAGAGTATATTGAGACTGAATTTGCTTATTACAATTAGCCTTAAAGAGAACTTATAATCTAACCCAGACGCAACTATGCATTTCTGGGTGGCATGGCGTGATGTCGCCTGATCCTGCGTAGGCGCAAACGCTAGGTCAGCAACTTATGCAGGTTCGCGGGAACATAACGAGGTAGTATATGCACTATTATATTATTGTTTTTGTCGTATTTGTATTTTTTTTTGTGATATTTTCTTTGACGCAGAATAAAAAGAATATATATATATTTATATATATATTTTGAGATTAGATTGAATTAAGTTAAGAAAAGAGTTTGAGTGAGTGAGTGAGAGATGGAGTTAAGAAGATATAACAGAGTACCTACTTATTTCAACAGGTCTCCAACATATTTTGTAAATACATCAAATGAAATTTAATTGTAATGTGACGAGTCTGTGTAGTGGCGTTCATACTATGTACTTAATTTTTGTAATTATATATGTGAATGTTACTTCCATGACAATAAATAATATTCTATTCTATTCTATTCTTATCAATGATCTCAAAATAAACTTTGTATTTATTTTTACTCTGTCTTTTCGTCAGATTATTTAATTTGCAATCTTCTGCTAATTAAAAACACACTTAAATAAAATATGTAGCTAAGCCTAATTAATATTGCTACCGAGTCAGAAACTTGCGTGAAATACTATATATTACGTATGTAGAACTAATAGAAAACCTCAATACTTGAGTGTTATTCTGAAACTTAATAAAAAACAGATACAAACTTTTTATTTTTAAATACTAAAAACAAATATTATGTTAATTATGGTTTGGTCCACAATAATAATGTAAGTAGCTAATTTTAATATTACTAATAAAATAACATGATTTCTAAAATATTTATTATAAAAACTAATTTAGTGAACAATTGTAAGCTAAATAACAATAAAATTATAACAATACACACATTAAACAAAAAAAAAACAAATATGAAGAAGAAATAACACTTAATTTTTATTTAATATTATTCAGAATTGTCAAAAAATAATTAGATACACAAACACGCAAAAAAAATGATGTAAGTATTCAGAAATTATTATCAAACCGACAAACAAGGACCAAAAAAATATTTATAATGTTCTCGTTGTTGCATGGAACTCCAATAAACTACATTAAAAATTACTAAAGCAGGTGCAAAGACCGCTTTACGCGAATGCACAAAAAAACATCTCTGTCTCACATTACATAGTACTATCATTTTTTATCTCATTCTTACGAAGCAAACTCACTGAGTCATGGCAATAACGACCTTGTCTACTTTAGTTGAAAGATAGCTTCCATGTGTGATAGTCATGTTGTTTTTTTAATTTCTTACACACAAATGTTCATAAAAAATGTTTACAATAAAGTATTATTACAGTATTACTCTAATTTAACTAAATTGAGCTAGAAGCTCGTGATCCTAATAAAGTGACAATCAATTTTGAATCGTATTGAACTAGGTTTTAAAGCCAAAATGAAGTATATCAAGAATGTAGTTCTGTTTACGCTGTTCGCGATGAACTTAGTGGACCAGCCTGCCCCTGAGGTGGTAATCGAGCAAGGGATTTTGAGCGGTAAAGTGAGCGCAGATGGGTCGTTTTTCCAATACTTTGGAATACCCTATGCCACTACTAACAGCAGTACGAGGTTCAAGGTCAGTTGTGTTATCGTTTTGTTGAGTTATGAAGATATTAATGTGATAAGTAGATATATTATAATTGTTAGTTGACGTAATATCCAATAAATTATGTATTGACAATAATTTTGGCTGGCCTCGTTGCTTAGTGGGTAGTAACTCTGCCTGCGAAACCGAGGGTAGTGGGTTCGATTCCCAGTGGTTTCGATTCCCATCCAGTGCAAATATTTTTGAGATGAATTCAAACGTTTGCACTGTGTCTGGGTGTTTCTATTTATAATAAGTATGTATTTAAAACTATAGTATAAGTATTATATCAGCTATTTAGCCGCCATAGTACAAGTTTTGTTTAGTTTGGGGTCAAATGGTGTTGTGTGTTAATTGTCCACCAATTTTTTTTTTACCTTTTATAGCCTCACACTTGACCGCCATCTCGCCTGATGTTAAGCAACGATGCGGTCCACGATGGAGCGTTTATTATTTATTTTAATTATTTCTTACTAGCAGTGTTCCGTGGTTTTACCTACGTAATTCTAGGTTATCCGATCCGCTCAACAGTTCCGACATCGAGCATCAAATATCTAAACATCAAAATTTTCACATTTCTAATATTAGTAGGATAATTTCGAGTGACGAGTATAGTGTAGTACTAAGCAGTGGTTTATACTCGTATCTATTTGTCACTGTGGTGTTATAGTCAGACGCTAGCTTACTATCAGGTGAACGTCTTGCTTGTCCCGTCGCTGTTCTTCAAAACCGATTTAATCGTCATAAAAAGTAGTATGTCTACACGATAATTATCTCAGACTATAGTGTAATCGTGGTCCAAATTTCACTCGATTAACATTTTTTTCGACGTGGTTGAGCTACAAACATTTCTAATTTCGGATTCATGAAGTTAGTCAGATAGTATGTATAGTATGTATTTCCTCTAAATACCATATAAGTAACAGATTTTATCGATAAAATAAAATTTGTAAAACCTTACATATCCATATTATTTGGTTTGGTTAGGAGGACAACTATTCGTACTACCGATTAATCGCCAGCCAGGTTTCTGAATAAACGAATATATTATCCATGTTGACTACATGTAATAATTATTTTAGGAGGTGTCCATAAATTACGTGAGGTGTTTATAGGGGGGGGAGTAGAGCCAAATTTCATCAAACCTTACGTTGGAAAGAGAGGGGGAGGGGTTTCGGCAGATACCACGCAATTTTTTTTCTTAAACAAAAAGAAAATCTAGTTTGGTCCGTTTAATCCAGATTATACATCCTTAAGATTTAATCTTAAGCGTAATCGTAAAACCGAAAAAGCTAATTGATTGTCACATAAACAGATCATTTGATAATCTATTGATTCATTTTCTATGACGACCTGGTCATTATTCTTTCTTATTCATCGATTAACACAGCATTCAAAAATTATCCCAAAGACTCGCAAGTAACTATTTCTTTCAGTGAATATTAAGTTCCTCAGAGACATGAATTGCAGAATGGATTCAATTTATTACTCCGAACAATAAAAATCTGAACACCCCCGTTAAACAGTAGTAACAAAACCAAGACATCCTATAGTAATTGCAACGAAATTTTATTTTAGCAAAATTTAAGGGTAATGTTTAACTTCATTTTGCAATTTGAATGATATCCAGAATAGAAAAATACATACCTAGGCCAGTAAAATAATAAAAGTCTCGGCGGACATGTAAACTGTTGGCCGAGGCAAAGTCGAGGTTGACAAACATCTGGTCCGAAGCTTTTTTATTTACTGGCCAGAGTGTGTATACAATTTTTCTATTCGACGAAGGCAGAAATCGGCAACTTCGTTTAGCGCATCGCCGAAATCGCCGCTTTCTGGCCGGAGGACAGAAAAAATTTTTGCTCAGAACTGAGCTTACGTATGGATTTTTAAATAAAATAAATGGGATGTTGAGCGTTTAGGTATGGTATTAGCGTGGAGTTGCAAGGATGTCTACGGTCAACCGTTTTCGATTTTTTAGCGATTGTAACGCCTTCATGCGTTTTGTCAAGTTAATGGTCGAAGAATTTACTTTTTAGACCCTAATAGATCTAATAGATCATACCCACGCGCTTCGCGTTGAAAGCACGCAGAAAAAAATATACACAATTTTTTAGATGCAGTATTAATTCACTTACTCAAAAACTTGATAACAAGATAATGCATGAATATGATCAAAGTATTATTAGGTTGTCCATCTATTAACATCTTCTTTTCTGGTTTTGCCAATGTCTATTGAATTACTTTCCAGATCCAGGCCAACATTTGTTTTGGGCACAATAGTAACCTGGTGGACATCCGCTGGTATCTGTACATGCCTGAAATAAAAATAATGAACATTAGTTACATTCAGTAGAAAATTTTATTTAATATAGGCGGAAAGTTGTATGAAATGTTTACTTTATTTTAAACAGATACTATATAATATAGTAAATGGTAAAGCAGTCTAACAATTACAATACAGTCTGGTATTTTTTTAATTAATAAAACGGAAAATTTTACATAATATTCCTTTCCCTGTATATATTTTACAAGAAAACTTGTTTAAATTTAGTTTACGATAGAGGGTAATGTTTTAATTTTTTTGGCAAATTATATCCTTACTAAAAAGAAATAAATAATAGTTTAAAGAAACAAAAAAAATACTCTTTACATACAATTCAATTAAAAATAGAAAATGAATTTATTGAAAATAGACTAAAAAAATATACATTGTTGCTAAAGCTAATATAAAGCGTGTAATAAAAAGGGTTGAACATACATGAGCGAATTCCATTAAAACGACTAATATAACACCAAGAATAAGGATTGACGCTTTCATGTTTGCTCTTTTTTAGAAAAGTTATTCTCCACTTTGACTGATTATTGATGACTGTTGGCTGTCTTTCAGTGCAGTTGGTTTATATAGCTGACGAGGGCTCAGAAGTGGCGATACACGAAAAGAGAGGGGGAAACACGAAAACATTCCATGAACATAGATAAGACATTTATCATTACTTGTTTTTGTAGCCTTGGGTTCACTAATGATTAAACTTTTAAGAACAATCGATATTTAACACTATTGTTAAATATATGTGTAAGTGTTTCCATTATTCTCATTAATTAATGAATGTATTATCATTTTGTTAAGGGTTATTTTGATAACAATGAATTGAAAAATAACGTAGTATAGAATCATTATAGTTAACTAGATGTTCGCCCCGGCTTTGCCCGTGGTTCATAATATAGCACTCATCAGGATCCCGTACATATACAACGGTGAAAGAATGACTGAAATGGTTCAGTAATTCCTGACAATATCGCTTTCAAACAAAATACCTCTTCAGCTACCTGCTACGCCACCTGTCGGAAATTGGTCGGACCAACTCAGATTTAGAAAAAAAATGATTAGCAAAAGTTTTTATTCAACAGGTATTTCATCTGTGATATTCAATTACGCAATCTTAGACACATGCTGTCATGTGTCATGTCAAAGCACGAAACGTACGAAAACTCTCAAAAAGGAATATTTTCCCCGATTTCGTTACATTCTTGATTCATGCGCCGCTTTTATTAATAGTAGCGTTATGTTCTATAACCTATAGCCTTCCTTGATAAATGGACTATCCAATAGAAAAAGAATCTTTCAATCCGGACCAGTACTTCCCCGAGATCCTAGCGTTCAAACAAACAAACTCTTCAGCTTTATAATATTAGTATAGATTGCTCATTGTTCGAGACAAAGACGGTCACGTAATTTTTTATTGATATTTTCATTAACCCTTCAGTACTCACGTTCTTTTTAGTACCTCACTTACACTTCGGCGACATCTTATTAGTTGAATATTGTTGCGTGAGTAAAATTCTCATAACGAGGGTACTGAAGGGTTAAAGAACTACACTCCGCGAGGCATAAGCTGAGCTTTGCATTTGTGTGAGTGTACATGGATAGTGTGGGTGTGACAACCGGCCTTAGGCGCGGCGCCATTCTGTCTCGCCGCGCTCCTGCCTGATTGGTGATCACTCACACTAATGCAAAGCTCAGCCTATACCTCGCGGACAAAATTTCAAGCTCCTGCCTGATTGGTGATCACTCACACTAATGCAAAGCTCAGCTTATACCTCGCGGAGTATGCTAGTAAAGGTACAGCTGAACATTCATCGCTAAATGCTGATTCATCGCTGAAAAATTGGTGCTGTGAAAGGATGTCGTCTTGTGGTAGCAACGGGATTGTCATGTTATAGCAACAGGACACAATCCTATGCATAATTACGTATGAATTTATATTAGTCAGGCATGATCAGATCTCATACTATAAAGCTCTATATATTTATTATTGTATATAGGCTTATTTTGCTCAAGTATAATTAGATTTAATTGCATATAAGTCTATATATATTTCTATATATAAAAATGTTATGTTGGTTTGTGTACGCTTCAAAAACTCAAAAAGTTCTGCACCGATCGAGCTGAAATTTTAGAATGATATAATATAATCCGCATCAAGGATTGTTTTTATCTAATTTTTGCATCACAATGTGCCACAACGAAGCGTGGCAGGGTACCTATAGCTAGTGGTTGTATATAATTGTATGTAGGTCTACATAAATATAATTGAATATGATTAGGCAAAATCATTTTTTTGCTCCTGATCCTTGTCCTTGTATAGTATTATGAGTATAATTAAGTACTTACATGGAGTCGAAATGGTTAGCACAAGCAAAGTATGAGTTTTATAAACAGGGTACCAACTTTACGAGCAACGCTGCCATAACCCCTGGGCTGCTCTGTCGAGCGTCTTATACTTTACCCCTACTCCGCGGCCGACCGTCACGCGACATGCAATAGATGAACGAAAAAGTTTGATGCGGTCACGAAGCGATGATATAAAAGTTTCACTTTAATACTCGTGCCTAGACAATCATTTCACTTATGCATATACAGCATAATCAGCCTACTAAATGACTCGGGGTCTTCCTCGCAAGGAGAGAGTCAAAGCCCAGAGCGAGTTGGTGGATAGCACGTGACCTCGAAATATTGTAGGTACGGTCGGTTTCCTCACGATGTTTTCCTTCACCGTTTTAATGTATATTATTTCTAAAGACAGTGGTTCGCGTGAGGATCGGCAGTCGCCGTTCTCCCGACTACACCAGCTGCAACTTACCTACTTGTGCATACCTAAATGTGTACAAGGTAACAGAACGTTTTTTTTAATCCATACTAATATTATAAATGCGAAAGTAACTCTGTCTGTCTGTCTGTCTGTCTGTCTGTCTGTCTGTCTGTCTGTCTGTCTGTCCGTCCGTCTTTACTGCCTAAACCAACCAACAGATTTTGATGAAATTTGATACATAGATAGAATAGATCCCGAGAAAGGACATAGGCTACTTTTTGTTCCGAAAAAAGAGTTAAAAGGGTTAAAATAAGGGATGAAAGTTTATATGGAAAACTTCGTCATTATTGAAGAACTATGAAACTTTACGTCTAGATATTTAACACGAAACCATAAAATGTATGTTTTAGCAGTTTTGTAGTTTCGAACTGTACCTACGGGGGTGGAATTGGGGGTGAAAGTCTGGAAGTTCAATATTATTGAAGATAAAACCATGAAACTTTGTATCTAGACACTTGAAATGGAGTCGGTAAACGTTTGTTCCAGCAATTTTATAATTTCTAACTATACGGGGATACTTATATAACCGCTTGATACACTGGCCGCTTTTCGCGTTTTACAAATTTGGCGGGAAAACGGGTGTCAGGTTACATAAGTGCGGTGTTTATGTTTCGGTTTATGAAGTGCCACCTTACTTTTACCCGTTTGAGCCATTTACTCTCAAGAGCGTTTCAAGACGCTTCTAGCGGTATCATTTATTTATAATTAATGTGCTTAAATAAATTCAATATGGCCGCCGCTACAAAATGGCGGATAATTTATGTTTTATTAATCCCATCAATATGGGTATCAAATGAAAGGGCTCAACAAGCAGAATACAATATACTATACAAAATTGAAATCCAAGATGGCGGCCGCTACAAAATGGCGGATAACGTAGGTTTTATCAATCCCATCAATATGGGTATCAAATGAAAGTGCTCAACCAGTAGAATACAACGTACTACATAAAATTAAAATCTAAGATGGCGGCCTCTACACAATGGCGGATAACTTAGGTTTTATCAATCCCATCAACATGGGTATCAAATAAAAGGGCTTGACAAGAAGAATACAGTGCACTATACAACCTCAATATTTAAGATGGGCGCAGCCACTAAATGGCGTATCAGACAGAATTTTGATAGTCGACGAGATTTCCATGGTGTCTTATCAAATGTTATGCATGATGGACGCTCGATTAAGGCAAATTAAGAACTGCGAAAATGAGTTTTTTGGAGGAGTAAACGTATTACTTTTCGGTAATCTTTTACAATTGCCTCCTATAAAATGATCAGGAACACCTGTTTTCAATTCTAATACGAAATATATATATGAAAGTAGCTCTCTGTCCGTCTAATGCCTAAGCCACTTGAAGAGTTTGTTACAATTTGGTGCACAGATAGACTAGACTTAGGAAAGGACTACGGCGACTTTTTATCACAGAAAAGAGTTGAAAAGAGTGGAAATGAGGAGTATAAGTGTGCGTGGAAGAATCTTTGCACTCTTTGTATGCTATTTTTAACCGACTTCAAAAAGGAGGAGGTTATCAATCCAGTTGTATTTCCAATTGTGAATCAATTTAGATGGTTATTTTTTTGGTTGGTAGATTATAGTTCAGAGGTGGTCATATAAATTTTATCGAAATCAGTGGGGCGGTTTTTGAAATATGAACAACAAACTAAAATTTGCGTTCATGTAATCAGACGATATATCTACTAATATCTACTAATAGACTCTAATAAAATTTGGTGGACCGTCCCAATATGATTTTAAATTAAAGTCTGTTTTGATTAATTTTTTGAGAACATAGTTTTTTTTTGTAATTTGTCGTGTAAATTGTACATTTATTAATGAATATAAAACTTTGACTTAGACCGATTTTTATTAGGAAACGTTAATTTGTATGGTAGTAGACATACGAGTAGGTACTGCCTCAATTACTTTAATAAATATGTGGCGCGGACGAAGTCGCGGGTAAAAGCTAGTACCTTATAAGTTTGCACTTGGCCGCCTGATGTTAAGAGAAAATGCGGTCGATGATGGAGGTCGCCAACCTAAATTATAGTTAAAATGCAAGTTCGTACAAAGCAGCCGACTAATAAAAATATATATATAGTATAATATTACAGATGTATGTTGTGTGTGAATTGTCCACCAATTTTTTTTTTTAACTGTCAAAAAGTAATTATTATCAAATATTTAATTTTCTGTTTGCTTTTGTTACTTTCGGTTTAAATATTACATAACATACATAAACAACTCAGAGAGGAGAGAGTCAAGGCCATAATCCGCAACGTTGGTCCAGCATGTGTTAGTGGATGACACATGACTTCGAAAGATTCTAGGTACTTGTCGGTTTCCTCACGATGTTTTCCTTCGCTGTTCTATATTTATAAATTGCCCCCAAAAATTTCATAGCATCATGATGATGCTTTTAATACAATCTACAAACGAATGTATAATATACTCATATCGATCTGGAATCAATTATTATAATATTTTCAGTGTTTATGATACCTACTTAAATGTTTCAATCGTTATAATGGGAGTATCGCAATACAACTAATATTATAAATGTGAACATTGGGATGTTTGTTGCTCAGTCATGTAGGAACATCTGAACGGATCGGATTTAAATTTGGAACACAGATAGATTACAGCCTGGAATCGTGCTAAAATAACAGGAACGGGTAATTCGTGGTTGAGGACGTGGCGGATTTGTTAAGAGTATTATTAGTTTTTTTTTACTGTTTTACAAAATAATATCTCCTTTCTGGCTCCCAGAGTACTAATTTTGCTCAGCTTGACTAGTTAGGGTTAGTGTCTGAGAAATGTTCACCAATATTTATATTACGTATTTAATCATTTACTTATTCCTATCAGATTTGAAAAAGTTTAAATTATATCTCCACTTTTATCGTTCCAGGCACCGCTGCCTCCTCCGTCATGGAAAGGCGTTTTCAGAGCAGTTGACGAAATATATTCCTGTCCTCAAAAGGATTTCTGGGGAACATTAGGGCGAAGAAGATTGCTTAAAATCAACGTCTATGTACCTTCAATGGCAGAAAGACCATTACCAGTCATGGTGTACATTCACGGCGGAGCGTTTTATCTTGGCTCTGGGGAACATTACTTTATGCTGAGACTTTCTTGTTCAACATGAAGTAATCTTAGTCACGTTTAACTATAGACTTGGTGTATTAGGCTTTACTTGTCTGAATATTAAGGAGGCACCAGGTAATGCGGGGTTAAAAGACCAGATAGCAGCATTAAGATGGGTCAAGAAGAACATTGCAGCTTTTGGTGGTGATCCAGACAATATCACTCTGTTTGGTCAAAGCGCAGGAGGCGCTTCGACGTCTTTGCTACTCGCCAGTCCACTTACAGAAGGCTTGTTCAATAAAGCCATAGTCCAAAGTGGATCAGCTATTGCAAACTGGGCTACAGACAGAGATCCTATTTCAACCGCTAGACTTATAGCAAAAACGCTCGGTTATAGTGTAACAGATCCTAAAGACATTTACGACATATTTTCTAAAACTCCATACAAAGAATTGGTAGCAGCATACCCCAAAAAACCAATCGGAAAATATTTGGATACAGAATTGCTATATTTACCTTGCATTGAGAAGTCATTTGCAGGAGAAGAGGCGGTGATAAGCGAACTACCATTTAATTTGATTAACAAGAAACCGAAAGACATACCGTTGATGTTTGGTGCGACTAGTAGAGAAGGTTTATTTTTAACTGCGATGGATACTGAAGAAACAATAAAAGAAAGAGACAAGAAATATTTGTTTGCATCTGATTTAAAATTTCCATCAGAAGAAGAAGCAGAGAGAATAGATAACATGACAAGAGAAGTATATTTTGGTAAAGAAAGAATGAGTATGAAAACAATAGCGAACATTTCTGATTTGATGACTGATCTATATTTTGGACTACCTGGAGTATTTGAATCAGAAATTATGGTGAAGAAAATCAAATCGCCAGTTTATAATTATTACTTTGATTACTCTGGTGGGCGGAATTTTTTGAAATATTTAACTGGGAATAAGAACGAGAGTGGGGCTTGCCACGCAGACGAGCTGCTGTATTTGTTCCGAGGAGACATGTGGCCGTTTCCAATTGACAAACGGGATCGTAAAATCATCTACTACATGACAAAAATGTGGACTGATTTCGCTAAATACAGGTACATTAAAAATTATCAAGTTATTTGGTACTTTTCAAGTTTTATAACACAATAACTTTTTCCCCCATATTGCGGAATAACACTGTAGCCCATTGTTGTTGTGTATTTTAGTTTTATGACGTCAGAAACAACAAAAATCTGTGATCATAAAATCTGGCATTTGAATTTATTGAATTAACTTTGTTTTCAATTAGCGTAAACTTTGATCACATGCTTGGAAACCTAATAACGACTAAAAAAAAGTTTATTTTCTAAGTACTAAGATCTGTAACCGATTTTATCTTTGTTTGTTGTAGTAACCCAACTCCGGACAGTTCAGACGTGCCAGTGAAATGGACTCCGACAACGCAAAAGAAATTGAACTTTTTATACATAGACGAAGAGCTCAAAATGGGTCCAATACCAAATCCAGAACGATATCAATTGTGGAAAGATATCTACGACAAATATAGGAAGACTGATTACAGTTAATATTAGTTCAAATATATATGTATTTTTTTATTTATCTGCATAATTCCAATTATTTCCAAAATCCTAAATCCAGCAGTAGGAATTAAAACTGTTTTTTTTTGTTTAATTTGCCACTTACATGTTTGTCCGAGGTTTGCTCAATATCGTTGAAAAACATTTAGATACAGATCACTGTTGAAAAAAGAGGGAAAAATAATCATTAGCATTCAAAATGGTCCGAAAGCTCAAAATCGCTTAGCAAGCTATGGAAAGGGTTATGCTTGGGGCTTATCTACGGGATTGCATCCGCATTGAAGTAATTCGTCAGAGAAGTAACGTCACCGACATAGCTCAGGAAGTAGCAGGGGGCAGATCGCATCTGTCACAGACCTGATAACTGTTGAGGTAAACGGATTCTCGAGTGTAGGACTCCCTGAGACTAGATGAAGTGACTATATGCGAAAGACGGCTGATGGCGGTTAATGACGTAAGACCGAGGATCGAGCTTAGTGTAGTAATAAGGAAGAGGCACATCTGGCCTATATCCAGCAGAAGGCGCATACAGGCTGATGATGACTCGAACAGAATCTGAGCTATTACAACTAATTTATATTTTGAAATTTCACTCTGATTTTCGTCGCATTTCATCGCTTTATCATCAATTCTTTTCCCTCTCTTTTTTTCAACAGTGATTCGTAACTAAATGTGATTTTCCAAGACATCGAGCAAACCTCGGTCAACCATGTAAGTGCTAAATGTGAAAAAACAGTTTTGATTTCTACTCTGGCATTTGTAATATTTTATTTATGGAAAAGCACTGACAAGACGAGCAGGCCATGTATGATCGTAAGCAACATTCCTGCCCATGACAGGACAGTCTCGTCACTCTCAGTTATTTGACTGCTATAGTACCTACATGCTTTGCTTAGTTTGGGTTTAGATGTTGTTATGTGAAAAAGTGGCGACCAATTACTAATCTTATTGTTTTACTAACATTATATAAATTTTCTAATTTATTTGGTAAGTTTTTTTTTGTATTGGTGGGTCTCTTCACAGAATCTACTATAAACCTTACCTACCTAGTAACTTTACCCATGGGCTTGATGGAAAAAACAGATAAATTCAAGACAAGACATAAATAATAATTATATTAAACCTCCGCGTGACGAAAGCAATACATTTATAGACAGCAAATTGTACTATTATTGTGCTCGAATAACTACGAAATATAAAACAAATAAACTTGCGTGAAAGCGTTCTGGTACGAGCTACCAACACGGATTGCTCTTAGTTGTAAGCTACCAGTTTATTTCTCCATAATAACATAAATTAAACCATATGTGTATTTCAAATTTAAATAAAAATAACAATAAAGTCCTACAGACAGTCGGTACAACGCATTGTTTTGAAATTAAATGATAAACTGTGGAAGATGAGTTTAGTGGGTTATCGGACCTTGCTACAGATAGGGACGTTGAATTAGAAGTAGACAATTTTCTAATCAATATTAACATGTTCTGTGTAAAGAATGTAATATTGTTCACGTTTGTAGCTATTAATTTAGTAGATCAACCTGCTCCTGAAGTGACGATTGAACAGGGAGTGTTGAGTGGCAAAGTGAGCAGAGATGGGACAGTGCTCGAATATGTTGGTATACCTTATGCAACGACGGAAGGGAGATTTCAAGTAAGTTAATTAATTTTATCTAACGAAGTCAGAATATATTCTTCTGTTTAATATAAAAGGAATTGTAGATACACGAAGACATTTTAAAATATTTCAAGCATTGCCTCAAGATTTTTACGAGAGCTTATTTACCGCTATCGTGCCTTGTGTTAAGTGATGGTTCACAATAGAGTGCGCTAACCGACAAAGAAAAACTGATTTACTCTGCTCTTGGAGGCCTATAATATGCGTATATCAAAGATTTGAGTTCGAAATCTTTTTGGTATATTACATCCATCACAAAATGTCCTCTCAAGCATCGCATTCTAAAGTCACTTTCTACAGCTATGAGAAGTCTAATAGAATAAAAGACCAAGTTTAATACATATATTTACTTGACATTATCATTATAACGATGATCCTATGATTTATATTTACATTTAAATGAGTATTATTTCAGCTGTCTGGTTCCCATAATTACACGATTAATGACACCTGTGTTTAGCGAAGGTGTGTATGAGATCTACAAAAATTAATTTAGTTAATGAACTTTTGAAATCATTATTAATAAATAATACGACAAGAAATAATGTATGGCCAATCACGCGTTATCATCGGGTAAATATTAACGTCATATTAAACCTGCTTAGACAATTTCAAAACTAAACACACTATACAAAGCAAAGCCGTAGCAAAAAATAATTCGAAATCTATGATGCAACGTAATTTTACCACACTTAATCAAGTTTTGAAGAAAAATAACAGTTCGGGCATCTCATGAAATCCAGTTTTTCTAGGTTGGCAATAAACGTGCTAAACAATTCACTCTTTTAGGCACCACTCCCGGCTCCTTCATGGGACGGAGTGCTGAAAGCTATCCACGAGCATTACCAATGCCCTCAAGCAGTAGCTACGCAAGTCATCGGCTCAGAAGACTGTTTGAAAATCAACGTGTACACTCCAACTTACTCAACTGGATCTCTCCCGGTAATGGTATATTTCCATGGAGGAGGATTTGTATTAGGATATGGAGGAAAACTACTTTATGGACCCGAATTTTTAGTCAAACACGATGTGATTGTCGTTACATTTAACTACAGACTTGGAGCATTAGGATTTTTATGTCTTGGTATCAGAGAAGCTCCCGGTAACGCAGGCATTAAAGATCAAATTGCAGCTTTGAGGTGGGTCAAAAAAACATAGCTGCTTTCGGTGGTGACCCAGATAATGTGACAATATTTGGACATAGCGCCGGTGCAGCTTCCGTTTCATTACTGATAGCAAGTGAAGTTACAGACGGGCTTTTTTGCGAGAGCCATAGTTCAAAGTGGAACAGCAATATCGTTTTGGACAAGTATGCCTCCAGTGGTAGTTGCAAAATCTGCTGCTAAATATCTTGGCTACAACATCACAGACCTTTATGATCTGTACCAACTATTCGCAAACATGCCACTTAGCGAAATGTTAATTCAGGCATTAGGTCGACCGCTAATCGAACTGATGTATTCTAATATTATTCACATTCCATGTGTTGAAAATAAGATACCTGGTTTAGAAGCAGTTATTACTGATCTACCTTACAACTTACTTATGAAGAAACCGAAGAATATCTCCGTAATGTATGGTATCACTGACAAAGAAGGAGATTATTTGATATCAGAAGAAACGGAAGAGTCACTTGAGAAACTTAACCGTAACGTGATTTCTTTTCCGGATTTGGAATTTCCATCGCAAGAAGAAGCTTCAGCTCGGTCACAAGAAGTAACGAAATATTACTTTGGGGATAAAATAGTACATCAACAAACTCTTAGCAATTTATCGGATTTATTTGGAGATATTTATTTATCTGTTCCAAATATCCTTGAATCAGAAATAATGGTAAATCATGATAAAGCTCCAATATATAATTACTATTTTACATATTCCGGGGGTCGGAATTTGATAAAAGCTAGTTTTTGCAAGAAAAGTGACGATACTGGAGCTAGTCACGGAGATGATATTCTCTATTTATTTAATGCTTACGTCTGGCCTTACTTAATTACAAATGAAGATCAAAGAATTATAAATGTGCTAACGAAAATGTGGACTAACTATGCAAAGTATGGGTAAGTTTACACCTATAAAAAAAGTTTTGTATAAAAAAATTATGATATGCAATTATTTTTCTAAGTCTTTGAGTGCTTTAAAATATTTCTACCAAATTATTAAGAATTTTTAAGACTATAAATAAATTATTTCTATGTAACAATCAAAATTAATATTCTCTACAACATAACTTTACAACTTTGTGTAAAGGTACTCAAAACTCAAATCTTCCCTAAACATTGGATACCCAAGACACATAAAACCCAAATCATTGACAGAAAAAACCTAAAGGGGCCCAAAACACAGTTTTTTTTCAGAGTGACGAGACGAGCGAGACTTGAGCCTGATGGTAAGCAACAGGCCTGCCACATGACACCAGAAAGAGAATGATATAAGCTGCTTTATCGCTATGACCAATAATTTTACTGGAAACATTGCCCTTCAAACGGGAACACAGTGATGTTTGCACATTACTGCTTGGCGATAGAACAATTGGTAAAGGTGTTGTACTTCCCCAGATGGACTCTACGAAAAGTGCTACCATTATCAAAACTGTTTGGCTATCCAAATCCAGTAAAAAAGTACCCAAAACCACAGTAGAGTTCATTTAAGTGTCAATGTACTGTCTAAACCTAAACACATAGACTAACATTAAATTAATTTTGGGTTTCAGAGATCCAACTCCCCCCGGTGAAAAAGAAATACCAGTGAAATGGAAGCCCAGTACAAAGGAAGCTTTAAATTTCTTATATATCGACAAAGATTTACATATGGGTCCACTACCTCAACCACAGCGATATAACTTCTGGAAGGATATATACAAGAAATACAGAAAAACTAAACTTTAACCTAGTTTTCTTGCGTGTTTTAAATTATGCCTACTTAAAATCTTAATAATTAAAAACAGCATATTTAACAATTTTATACGGTTTGGTAACGTTTATAGCTTACGTAAACTGAGATGTTTTAACATCTGTAATCGTAAAATTGTCAATATTATTCATTTATAAATAATAACAAACCCGCGAGATAACAATCCTAAGATAGGTACCGAGAACTGCCAGCAAATTCTAGGTACGTATTTGAGACAAGCTAAAAATGTGTTACATAGTTTTGCTATTATACCCCAACATGAAGTTGGCAGACCTGGCTGGTGAGTGGTGGCGGGGCAAAATGAATCCCTCAATTTAGAGCACCTGACAGGTTGAAAGTCCCACCAAAGTGATTTGTTTCGTTGACCAAAATGAGTTGATCGTGTTGATAGCACCGACGCCACCGACGCAGGATGTTGCCCAGGGTGCACCATGTGGAGATTCCCGGACCCACGCACCCCACGGTGACATATCTACATATAAAAATCTAAAGTCATGGTGTTTGTCAAGTCGTGGAGCTTGTTTTTAAAGGTCTTAGAATAGATTCCCGTTGGAAAAATACATAAAATGTTATATTTAATTTTCGGGCGTATTTTCAACCCTCTAGGAAAATTATAAATAATGGTCCTTTAGGCTCAAGAGTTCATTTTTTTTTGGTTTTAAAATATTGGAAAAAAACGAAACCCCTTTTTTACTGTATTTAACTATTTGCTTAAAAATTATCTAGATGCTATTCTGAATCAAATGACGCCTCAATCATACTGTTAGGATACTCGTAGTTTGAAAAAATTCGACCTAAAAAGCACTTGTTGACTAGACTAAATGACAGGAACTACTGGACCGATTTCAAAATTTCTTTCACAGTTGGATATGTACGTAATCCCTGAGTGGTATACGTTATAATATTATGTACCACTGTGCTAGCAAGTTGCTAGTTCATAATATGGAAGAACGACGCTTACGAGGTCAGCTGGTCTACAGATCAATTTTCGACATTTGTGACGTCATACAAATGTAGAGAGCCAATTTGAACTTTTTTTGTAAATAAAGAGTGACGAGCTGAGCAGGATATGTGCCTGATGGTAAGCAACATCCCCGCCACATAACAGCATAGTCACACGTATCTATTGGAACATGAAGAGTTGAAATCATTACCTAGCAATGCACTGCACTCGCCACCCAGATATAATAATAATAATAATCTCAAGAGACTTTCGCTAGACGGTTGGGTTAAGGGCCAGATCCAGAAGGCAGTCATCCTTGACACAGCACGCATCGTCAGGAGGTTCTCTCTCTGCAGCCCTAACCACCGGTAGCTTGGGTCCTGCCCGCTGCTGGCGGCACCCTAGTTTTAAGTTTTTTATAATGTTTATATTTTATATACCTATTGTAAAAAACTTAGAAATTAAGAAGAATGAATAAATAACTGAAAAATAATAATAATATAATAATATAATTCTTTATTACATCCACAAATTAACACCATAAATCTTAGAACTAAGTAAAACGATAATAAATTATGCAGAGCAAAGGGCGGCCTTATCGCTTAAAGCGATTTCTTCCAGGCAACCTATGAATGAACTAATAGTAGTAGAAATCGTGTACTGTAGGTGGTGTAATTCAATAAATATACATAGTGCCAAAATACATAAATAATGTATAATACTCATAAGCAGATTGACACAGCTTAGGTAATTACTTAGATAAATACATATAATATAGGTACATAAAATATACAAAAACATCCATATTTATATAATTAGATACATACATACATAGTATATCAATATATATATATAATATATATCATAAATGAATATAACGATAAAGTATAAATATAAAATCAATGAAATAAGCGTACCAATCAAGAAGAGGAAATGTAATGCTGGTAAACAAGATTTTTGAAAATGGGAAGGACTTAGCTTGTCTTATAGTGAGAGGAAGATCATTCCACAGCAAAACAGCTTGTACTGTGAATGATTTGGAAAAGGAAAGGTTTGCATGAGTAGAAGAGGGAAACCTAAGTTTAAGGACGCGAGTGGAGCGAAGAGGTTGGGAGTTAGGCTCAACAAAATGAAACCTCTCTCTCAGGTATAAGGGAGTGGTAGGGTTGAACAAAATTTTATAAAGAAAAAGAGGATGTGAGCGTTACGGCGAAGACGGACAGATAACCATTTGAGCTTACGGCGAAATTCAGAAATGTGGTCATATTTTCGTAAGCCAAATATGAACCGTATGAAAAAGTTTTGCAAACGTTCAAGTTTGTTCAATTGCTCTTCGGTTAAATCCAGATAGCAAACGTCAGCGTAATCCAATATAGGGAAAAGAAGAGATTTTACAAGCGCAGTTTTAGTAGTAATCGGGAGAAAGTTTCGAGTCTTCTCAAAGAAGCTGCTGAGGCAAATATCTTACGACTAACCTCTGCCAGTTGCGGACCCCAAGAAAATTTCGATCCATAATAATACCCAGGTTTTTAACAACTTCACTAATTTTGATGGGAGTATCGTCGAAAATCACCTGTGGTAGGTGAAACCAATCAATCTTGGAAATCATTCAGGAGCTGCCAATAACTATAGTTTGTGTTTTTTTGGATTCACTGTGAGGCCAAATGATTTGCTCCAAATTAGTAAGCTATTTAAATCTGTATTAGTAGCGTTGATGGCCTCATGCAATTGTTCAGGAGATGCTTGAGTGTAAATTTGTAAATCGTCTGCATACAGATGGTAGGAAGAAGTTAATTGTTTTGAGATAGCATTTATGAAATTGCAAAAAGCAAAGGAGATAAAACGCCGCCCTGTGGAACACCGGCAGTGACACTACACCATGAGGAGTAAGAGTCATCGATTTTGATTCGCTGTCGGCGTCCCAACAGGTAATTACGAAACCATTCAATTGCCGATGGAGATATGTTAAGAGAGCGAAGAATTTCCAACAAAATGTCGAAATCGACATTGTTGAAAGCACTGCTGAAATCCAGTAGCGTTAGTACAGTCAGTTTACAGTGACCAATCCCATCTCGTATGTCGTCGGTGATTTTGTAAGAGCAGTGGTAGTGCTATGCCCCATACGAAAACCAGATTGAAATGGATTGAGGAGATTGTTCTTGGTAAGGTAAGAGGAAAGTTGTTGGTGGATGAGACGTTCTAAAACTTTGGAAAGAAAAGGAAGGATGGAAATAGGACGATAGTCGGAATGGAGTTCAGGATTTGTCTTCTTTGGAAGTGGAATGATTTGAGCATCTTTCCAAATACTTGGAAAGGTGCCGGATGTCACGGAATAGTTGAGGATATGCTGGATTATTGGAACAAGTTCATCGAGTATGGGAATGATCATCTTACGACTAATACAGTCGCTACCAACAGCATTAGATGAGATTGATAGTATGCTCTTCTTAACATCACATGCGGCAAATTGACTGAAAAAAAGGGTCATAAACGGGAGGGGCTATAGAGGAAAGAGATTCAAGAGTTTGACCTTTGATCAGGCCACAAAAACTGTTAGAAGAAGAGAAGTACTGATTTAGTTGGTCGATGTTCAATTTTTTAGAAATAGTATCTTGACGAGATTTGCCAACTCCCAATGACTTTAGAAATTTCCATACCTTAGAAGGATCTTCATTTTCAACAGAATTATGAATATGTCGGCGTTGCGCATCTCTACACGCTCTGTTGCAGACGTTACGGTAGTTTATATACTTCTCCTTATTTACATCAGATTTGCGATGCTTGAGCTTATTTTTGGCAATTAACTTTTTGTGCATTAGCTCACGAATTTCATCATTTAGCCAGGGTGCCGGTAAATGTTTCATTTTAACAGCGTGTAAAGGGGCATGAATATCATAAATATTTGTTAAAATTCTATTGAAATACTCAATTTTAGTATTCACGCTATCTGCATTCAAGACATCTGACCAATTTGTCTCTATAACATCCTTGCGTAGACTATCGATATTGATACTATTAAAACTGCGCTGAAGAAGAATTTTGGGCTTGATTTTGGGAGGGCGAATTTTATAGGAAAGAAAGATCATATCATGATGAGAGAAATCATTTGCTGCACACTGGCCATGTTTGACAGCATGAGCGGGAGAGGATATTAGTATCAAATCAAGAAGAGAGGAGTACAGTTTGGAGGGCTATGAGTAGAATCAAGAGGAAGAATAGTTAAATTGAGAGACGTGGCTAACGATGTAAGTTTACGGGACCGATAATCTTGTTTGAGCAAACAAGTGTTGAAATCACCCATAATAATAACGTGGTCGTACGGGTGGAGATATCTACGAGTAAATTTTCAAGAGAATTGAAGTAATTGACCTCGCGAGAGTGGGGATAGTACACCCCGAGAAGTATTTTGGTGTGATGTAATTCAACCTCTATGAAAAGATGTTCACCGGCATCAGATGGGGGCGGCTGCACTGACATACTAACAATGGTGAAAGGAATCTGCGCACGAAGATAAATGGCTACGCCACCACCACCTTTACCAATACGATCATTTCTAAGAAGTCGAAAACCAGGTAGTAACACAGAATTTGAGGGGATAACAGGCTTCAACCACGTCTCAGAGACAAAAATTGCATGAATATTGAGTTTACAAAGGACGCCAGCATATCTGGATAATGAGCCGTAACACTCTGAGCATTTATATGGAAAACGTTAAAATTTTTAGGAACATCTGAAATAAATGAGTCAATGGAATCAGCTAAGGTAGGAAGGGTAAAAAGGCTGGCCGCACTATCATCTAGTGAAGAACATGTCGAGTGATAAGAACCACAAGACATAACAATAAATAAGAAGGTACGTTACTAAAATATCTATAAAACAATATAATATTAATATGAATATATAGAACAAATATATATATATAATAAATAAAAATAATTAAAATTATGATTTTCAAAGTTTGCAATAAACAAAACTTTTCGCCTGCCTGCCAAATTGTGTCATGTTACTAAAGAAGAAAAAAAAAAAAATACAAACAACACTGGGCAATGCTAAGTACTGGTACACTAAATACAGTAAATACTACCTCTACAATTATACAGTTTAAAAAACACGTACTAATACATAAAGCTACATTAACATTTAAAAAGAAATAAAAACCACTTGCACTCAGAGTTAGGTAGGTAATTACCGATTACATAATCCATATCACGCCAAAGAAGAAAAAAAAAACATTTATTTGACATTGGTATTGTGTTTGTCAGAGGAGAGACTATAGATATGACGCATAAAAAAAAAAACTAAATAGAGAAAATAAGAAACAAAAACAACATTAGTCAACATTAGCTTATCATACAGTCATTCCGCACATAGCTTTAGTTTTCTAAGTAAATAACAAAAAATACATGAAACTACAATAATCATTTTCATAAGAAAAAAAAACACTTGCACTGCATTGCCGATTACATAATTCGTATCACGCCAAAAAGAAAAAAAAAACATTTTTTGACACAAACATTGACGTTATTGACTTTTGACATTGGCATATTGATGCGAAACAAAAAAAAAGTATTAAACCTAAATAGTGAAAATAAACAAAAAATATTTAACTAGATAAATAGATAATCTAGATATTAGTTTACATTTACAGTTCTTCGGCGCATAACTGCGACCGTAACGTTGCAAATGGAAAGTCTGTTCAAAGAGGATGTTGCCTTGAATCTCCTGTGAGTGAGCAACAACGCAAGTAAACAATGCAAATAAAGAACAACAATAAAGACTAACCATTGAATAATAAGGGTAAACCAAATAAAAAGTGACGACAGAAATATACTATCGAAGACTACCTCTAAATTAATTCCGGCAACAATTTTGCAAAAGGTAAACACATGAAATGTTATTTCGGTTTAAGGTCACGTCTTGATCGGACGGTCTTCGAATCCTTTGAAACGACAGGTGCTGGTCGACTCGCCGTACCCTGTGCTGCGACAGATGAAACCTGTGGTGAAACCACTGTTCTACTCCCTTTCATGTGTGGTGTAGGGGAGTTAAGGGACGAAGACTGAGGTGCCTGTATGGTTGTGAGGTCTTCCATACTGTTAATACGATGGCGAGTGCCGTCTGGTCCGGAGACAAAGATACTTCCGTCTCTCGTCCAGCACTTTTTAATTCCAAAGCGCCGACGAGCTGCCAGAAACAAGTCATGGCGAGTTTTCGTTAAGAATTCAGCCAATGTAATGCCCGAATCCTTAAGACCACTTTTTGCCATACATATCTTATCTCGAAGAGACATGTCCTTCAATTTAAACACCACAGGCCGTGCCCTATCTGCAGCAAATCGACCCATACGGTGACACCTGTTTATGTCAGAGAGTGAAAAACTTGCTATCTTCAGTCGCTCTGCTATTACCTTAGCCAATAATTCACCTGTCTTCTCATCCTTCTCTTCAGGGAGGCCATGTACAAGTAACATCTTTCGACGTGACCTCATCTCAATCCCATCAACTTGCTGCGCCAATATACTTATTTGTTGTTGAACGCTTCGGAAAGTGGTGACAACAAAGGCTTTAAAAAAGCAAATTCTGCAGACAAACCATCTGGGCTGCGCTGAAGTGGGACTTGGAAGCTGTACCTCTATTGAGTCAAGGCGCTGGTGAAATGAGGTCATCATTTGTTGAAGAGACTGCTGAATTGTGTCCATGTTGTTGTTATAAGTGCGGTTAAATAATTAGTTGCAAATATCTTGTTTCACAGTGTATGGATTTAAGAGATAACACTCACAGGCAGGCAAGTATTATTAATAACTACATTAAGGCATAAAACTCACAATGAAATAAACTTTTACTATTTTAGAGACAATTAAACTTAATGAGTGTTAAAAAACAATGTTTGCACTTTGACACCTACCCGCTTTTTTTTTTAAAAAAAAAAAAAAAAAGCGAAGATATCTAAGATGTTATAACTCTAAGCCCTGTTATTTCTCTGAAAATATTGCCCTGCAAACCGAAACACAGTAATGTTTAAATTACTGCTTGGTGGTAGAATAACTGAGAAATGTTTGGTACTTCCCCAGGCGGACTCTGCCAAGAGTCCTACCACAACAAATTTAAATTTCATAAATTCAAGTTACAAGCTTTTGGAGTACATACTAAAATCAGGAGTGTTAGTTCTCAGATCGTATGTAAAACATGCATTGTTCTAGTAATTTATTGATAACAGCATAAATTTCATGTCCACATTTAGAAATCGTAATAATCAAGTAATAAAAGATTTGAAAAAAAAGGAAAGTCATAACAGATTGAACTAATATCAAAGATTTTAATTAATAAAATTAACAGAAAATTATCGGTCAATAATTAAAATTGTAAAAAAAACACTGCACCAAATAAAAAATGTGTCAGATAGACCTAGCAGTGGCAATGGTTAAAGAAAACAAAATCGAAATCTAAGATTTATACACATAATTAGTTTAGTCAAATAAATCAAAAACGGCCCCTAAAATGTTTCTTTTAATCACCAACTTTATACACACCAAAGCAAATTATTTTAAGACATCTAATAAAAATCGTAACTACGTCCTTTCGTATCTAAGAACCCTCATACCGAAGGTCTAGAACTGCTTAAATTTCATAAATATTATGCAATAAAATTAAATTTACGGTCCTCCACAGTGCCGTCTCGCTTAAAAAGATAACCCCGGGACGACTTAGCCGTTATTTATCGCCAACTTTACGCTTTCTATTCATAATGTTGTGGTGAAATTTATATTTTAATCTCTTATTAAAATTTCATATTCTTGGAGCTTTAATTAAATAACTTGCGGTGAAACGTGTGAGAAGTGCATACAACGACATACGTAAATCAATGAATGGTAGACAAAACCTATGCATAACAATTAAAAGTAGTTCAGAGAGACGCAGAACAAAGAAAACTAGATACAAGATAAGTAAAAAAAGAAGAAGAATTAGTTATAGGCATTAAGTGGCGTTTATAATATATCATGAGAAAAAGAGGAGAGTTACATAACTAATAAATCTTTTTACATGATGAGGAGTGTTTAAATTAAGAAAAGCGCCCATAAAAGATGATGATGAAAGTAGCAAAAAAATAATTCGTAATCTATGTGATGAAATGTGTAAAAGAAATCATCTTTACGAAAGGGAGGTTAGATTGAAGCAAAAAACTAACGTACTTTTTTTAGTGGATAAGCAAGCGGATAAGAGGTGATGAAAAACCCAGAAATTAAGGTTTAATTAGATACCAATAAAATGTTTGGTAAAAAGATATTTACCTCTGTTTTCATCGAAGAAAAACTTGACGGTATTGATGGGCACCATGCCTGACGTAAAGCGAGAAGACGGTCCAATGTGGATCGACTGTGGATAGATTTCGAATTTTCGTTTTCATCTTTGTCTTTTCATAATTATGTAAGCATAAAGACCAGGTACGGAATAGAGTTGAGTGTGCGAAATATGAAGATCGGATTTGGTGTACAGGATTGGAACTCAGAAAACCAGGCTAATGATGATTCTGGATGTTGCTAGGATTAGTAGATTTATTGATCCAATTTTCACAGAGGTAGGTAGCCCTTAAACATGAAGTAAAAGGAGAAAACACACGCTTTGGTATCATTAAAATAATTGTTTTAGTCACAACAGCGACCAACGCGGAAGAGAGTAGGCATACACAGCGTTTCCGTTTACAGTCCACGTGGACAATGGAGTTTGATAATATACTGTGGCGTGAGGGCGGGGCTAGATTTGTGAATGGTGCTTTATTTTGTATGTGTTAGTGATTTGGCTGTGTGATGCATCGGCAATGGATCGGTACAGGTATGTTTGTATGTAATAATGCGGCTTTGCGCTAATGTGCAACTTTCCCCTTCCGCAATAAATAACAGAAAGATTTGAACAATGTTTTAGCTAAGGCTACTTACTCCCTTATGTGCTTGCACAAAAGATAAAGTTGCTCGATGAGTCATAATATCAAATTGTGTTTGTGATCAACCGCCCCGGCTTCGCAGGAATACATTGCTGATACTAGGTATACTAAACATACTAACATGTCCTGATATGATAAATAAACAAATGAAAATGGTTAGACGTCCGATAGAAACAGAGACCCTCGTTTCTATCGGACGTCTTGAAAGTAGAAAAAAAGCTTCACCGGTTTATGGTTATCGTTCTGAATTACTTCTGTTATTATTTCACTTATTAAGGCCTAAAAAAGTCTGACACAATATTTATCCCTATTTTAGGGGTAACCCACAATAACCATTTTCATTTGTTTGTTTATCATATCAGGACATGTAAGTATATTTAGTATAGTATTAGCAAGGCATTCGTGCGAAGCCGGGGCAGGTCGTTAGTTAATCATAAACACAATTTGATATTGTGACTCATCGAGCAACTCGATCTTCCGCGCAATCTCCTGATTATATATAAAATATACATGTTTATAATTTTTGTTAGTGGTATCTTACCACTGTAAGAGTCTTTGCACAGTCACCTTGGGATAATACCACACCTTTGACAGCTATTTTACCGTCGAGCAAAAATGTGCGAACATTATAGTAGAGTAAAGACAGTACAATAACTGGCCAAGGTGAGGTACATCTATTCTCCAGGCGGACTCTGCAAAGAGTATTACCTCTACAAAAAATGAGTAAAGCTGCGTAGTGATGTGCCGCTTTCGATAAGAGTCTTCCTTACCATCAATGTATGGCTTGTCCCAACACTATTTGTTTTCAAAAAAATCTTATTTTACAAAAAATATTACGTACTTTTTCTAAGATAATCAAGAAAACAATTTATAAATACTTGATAACAATATATTGGATTTTCTTTTTTTTTCTTTTGCAGTAAAATAAAATGTACCTCATTCGTATATTGTAATTTAACATTCTTATACAGTGATATAATAACTGAGTTTAATATTATAGTATGAATCCTATCTATTCCACAAAGTGATTGGTATTGTTTGATGAACCATTCTCTCGCTAGATTCAATTACTGGCTTCCCTAGATGGAATGAATTGCTAGGACTCTTGTCTCCCTTGTAAAGCGGAGTGCACTAAATCGAATTCAAATAAGACTTCTATCGCATCGGTATCTGGCATTGAAAGTAATCCGCATTTGCCATTCATTGCGCTTTAGATAAAGCGCCCGGACATTTTTATTTTTCATGTAAAATGTGCGCTTCGACGCCGTAACTGGTAACACTGAAAAGAAAACTTTATAGTAAGGAAGTAAAGTTCTTATTTAAGTGGTGGCGGGAACGGAGATTGCAACACAGTTTTTGTGCTCAGGAAGGGATAGATCTCGAGTAAGTTTTCATGTTTTTTAATTACGTGTTCTGTAAAAGTCTGTTAGCTTGTAACATGAATACGAATGAACTTACATTCATTGGTTTAAATATTATTTTGAAATTTAGCTGTAACCCCCGAACAAAAACACCTATCGGTGCTATGAGTTTGACGTCAATGTCTGTTTATGTATCTGTATACGGCATTGCAGCTCTCAAACGGATGGACCGATTTCGAAGAAGTTTTTTTTAAATTTGAAAGTCAGTTAAATTTCAGTACTTCTTAGGCATGTTTGGTTAACATACATTCTAAATGGCCGCTTCCAGAAAGTATCTATATAGTCTCCTTAAATGGTGAATTACATTTTTTTCACTACTTCTTCAATATGGGTATCAAGTGAGAATGAATAGTAGAATATTATACAAATTTCAAATCCAAAATAGACTGAAGTAAATCAGATTTTTTTATTTTGTTCTTGATAATTCATTTGGTGAAACTAGATGGTTATATTACTAATGTGCTGTTGTCACTATTGTAATATAAACAGCCCACTAAACGTTCCCACAGCTGGGACGCGGTGGGTTCTCTCGTAAACCGATAATCCACCACGCTGGCCCAGTGCGTGTTGGTGGATGACACATGACGTTCTCCCGACCAGACCACTTACACTTACACTTTTGTATTATCCGTATAACCATATAGCCGTACAATCATAACCAGCCTTAACACTTTCCTCTTCCTCTACTAATCCAAGAAATATGTTAAAAAAAAAAAACGTTTGTTTGAGCCATTTGCTCAAATAAACGTTTTTTTTTTTTTTAAGATAAGATACATATTACAGATATTTAACATTATGATAGTTCTTTATCAATGTACGGTATAAATGTAAGTAGGTAGGTAGGACTAATTAGCTCAGCAAAATCAACTGTACAATTAATGCGTGCCCTGTATCCCACACTAGGGTGGTCCTGTGTCGTGGGATACAGTGCCTCTCCTTCTACATAGTATGTAGATACATAATAGCAAACTGAACTAGGTACGTTTATCTTAAAATATTTTTTTTTTTGTTAATACAGGAAGGTACTTACTGCCAAAAACTAATCAGATTATGTGTGATAACTTTTAGATAGATAGGTTAGTGTGATTGTGCGATGAAGATGATAATGAATTGAGAAAGCGTGTGCTTGTAAATACGTATTTAGTCTAAAAATTAAAATAATGATAATGATATAACATAAATAACAATATAAAAAAACAAATGACAAAGGCCCCCGGAGTCTGCGGAGTGGCTAAATTAAATAAATAAAAATAAAAACCAGCCGTAAATTATGTTTTTAGGGTTCCGTGGCCAAATGGCAAAATACGGGACCATTATAAATTCGTCTTGTCTGTCTGTCTGTCTGCCCGTCCGTTTGTCACAGCCACTTTTCTCCGAAACTATAAGATAATGCGGTTCACAGATTACATCTACTTACCAAGATTCATGTACTATTGAATCTTGGTAAGAAGATGTAATCTGTGAACCGCGTCAAGATGTTGATACAAAAAATAGAAAAAAAACATAAAACTTTAGGGGTGTCCACGGATATCCGTGGGGGTGTCCCTACCATACATAGAACAGAAACTCAAAAATTTTTTTGATCAATAATTACCATACGTGTGGGGAGTATCCATGGATAGGTCATCAAAAATGATATTGAGGTTTCTAACATGTTTTTTTTCTAAACTGAATAGTTTGCGCGAGGAACTCTTCCAAAGTGGTAAAAAGTGTGTGGGCCCCCCCTGTAACTTCAACGAAAATTGGTTTGAATGATATCTAGTAAGTAGTTTTATTTTAATACGTCATAAATTGACTATTGTTAAAACACTGATTAAAGTAACAACGAACTACAAGAACGTTTATATTATGTTACTTGCTGCTACGGAAGACTTCATGGGTGAGCCCGAGTCGCACTTGACCACTTTTATTTTCTTTCAAATTTATATGTCTGTTTTCCACCGATCTCTTCTCTAAATCATTTCTTTATTCCCGCTTTTTCATTTTTACTTTTTATTCGTTTTAAATCAAGCATTCGCCTATAACAATTTTTTTTTTATTTATTGTTAAGGTACACAAAACAGTATACAATCAAATAACAACAAAGTTATAAAACAACAGGTACAGTTCCAAATCGTATACCTAAATATGTGTACACAACGTGAACTAAAAAATATTGTAACAGTGGCAAAACTTTAGTTAGTAAGTATTTAGTAGTAAAGAAAATTTAGTTACTAGTAAGTAGAGTTAATAATATGTTTGTTGAGTTTGAGGCTTACATATAATGGAATTAAATAATGGCTAGTATATTTCTCTTAAATTTGGCTAAATTACATTCAAATATATCAATAGATTAATGATGTTTCTTGAGGATATCTTTCATCAATCTCTATTCAAAATCATTCCCTTATTATTTTTTATTAATGTTTACCCTTTATATAGTAAAAAACAAGAATTAAGTGTTAACATTGACATTTATATACGATGGTTCCTTTTCATATCATACTTAAATGTCAATGTTTGGATGTTTGAAAGCTTCGATGTTTGTTGCTTAATCACGTCATAGCATATGCACGGATCCGGTTGAAATTCAAAAGACATTTAGACAAACACATAGACTACTTTTAATCCCGAGACAATGACGAGTCCGGGAACTATGCGAGTTGTCTGTAAATTAAATGTGAGTAAAAATTTTATGTTGTTGTCTGCATATTTTTTTTTAATTTTTTTTTAAATAAAT
Source organism: Ectropis grisescens (assembly GCA_017562165.1). Lineage (NCBI taxonomy): Eukaryota > Metazoa > Arthropoda > Insecta > Lepidoptera > Geometridae > Ectropis > Ectropis grisescens. The sequence continues at coordinate 28,406,351 of CM029788.1, forward strand.
GGTGACTAGACGATCCGGACATGTGCCTGATGGTAAGCAACATGTCTGACACATAACATCACAGTGACACGCAGCAATTGGAACATGAAGAGTCCAAATCATTACCTAGCACTGCACTGCGCTCGTCACCCAGAGATCTAAGATCTTATATCTCTAAGCCCTGTAATTTCTCTGGGAACATTGCCCTTCAAACCGCAACACAGTAATGTTTGCACATTACTGCTTGGCGGTAGAATAACTGGCAAAGGTGTGGTACTTCCCCAGGCAGACTCTGCCAAGAGTCCTACCACTACATATTACCACTATATATTTTTTTTCATATCAAATGTGTTCCCCAATCTCTGTTCTAAATCATTCCTTTATTTTCCACCCTTTATTTGGTAGAAACAAGCTGTGGGTGTACATTACCGGTGTGTTATTGTCACTAAAGTCGTAATTAAGTCCGCAACGGCCCCGCCGTAAGCCCGGCTTACTGTTGCGCAACCCTACCAGAACCCGCTAATTTAAATTATTGGAATAAATAGCGGTTAAAGGGAGTTTTGTGTATTTGTCATCTCGAGCTCATAGTTGTTTTAATTGTGTATTGTAATTGGATGCCTTAATAACAGATAGGTTTGATAAATAAACCTTTTATCTTGCCAATCTATTAGTCGTTTTCAGAAGTAAAGGAGCATAAGCAGTCCACTTAAAGTTTTTACTTCTGGGACTCGGGGCTTTCCTTCGCAAGGAGAGAGTCAAGGCTAGATCCACCACGCTGGCCCCATAAATGCTGGTCTATGAAATCATACAGTCGTTCGACTTAGTATTTCTTTATACTGTGCTGGCACAGTGCAGCTTGCTGGATAACACATGACCTTGAAAGATTCTAGCCAAATATAAGGTTTCTTTACGGTGTTTTACTTCATCGTTTTTAAGTTAACGGCTTTACGGATATGTCATCGAAAAGAAATTGGTGCGCGTGGATTTGAACTAGGTGCTCCGGATCGGCAGTCGCTGTTCTCCAAACTAGGCCAGGGGTAACTTGAAAATGGCCTTGCAAAATTTTGAAATACTTATGTAATTATTTCTGTTCAACTAAATCAAAATACGTTATGGTTGGACGGGGAACCACAATGCGCTGTGAAAGCGGACACTGGCACGAGATCGCGCCTATCGTGCCCCGATATAAGGCGCCGCGTACAGAACCGTACAGAACCAGCCAGGGGTGACCCCAAGAGTCCAACCCCGGTAAATAGGTTCGCCTCAAGGCTCCTGACCTCCGCTGAAGGTAGAGAGGAAGATCAAGCACGACAACCGCACGGGGCACGCTCTCGTGCAGCTTCATGTAAATATTAGTATTCATCACACAAATATTTGCACTAGGTGGAGATCGAACCCACGATCCCCATCCAATTAACGTATATTTAAATATATTACGACATAAAATAACGAATATTTAAAATGAATAAAATACATATGCATAGCTGGTGCGGACCGTACGGTGATGATGACGTAGTTTCGCGCTTTTTGGTCACCCAAAAAATTCACACATACACACTCACATATATACTCATAGAGCTCACAAACAATGTTCGATAACAATAACTAGAGTTCTGTGATGTTGGTTCCCTCAAAAAGTGCGTTTCTTCGTCCGTAGTTTCTTCAGTAGATAATCAATTAGATAATATTGTTTTTAAGCTTTCGCGATTTGAACACATAATGTTTATAATGTACAGGACTTAACCACGATTTAATTCATTGTTTAAATACCTCGACGTTTCTGCAGCGTTACAACCGCCGTGGTCACGAGAAGACTACGACGACACACAACACTAACCGTATCACCAGGCTTCTCCGAACTCACTCCGCGATGCGTACATTTATTTATGACTGGATTCCACGACGCCGATAACCGAAAACCATCCTCCCGGTTGAAATTACGATGTTTTTTAATTTCTAAGGCTTTCCGAACTATTCTTGCGTAGTAATGACGTTCGGTGGAGAGAATCTTCGGGTCGTGGAGCTCGATCCAATGACCAGTTCCCGCATCAATCAAATGCTCAGTAATCGCAGATTTCTGTGTCTGGCGATTTTTTACAGCGGCGATGTGTTCTTTGATCCCTTCAGCAATTGTACGCTACAATTTTTTCCCGCAATTTCTTCAGTCTTCTCGTGACCACGGCGGTTGTATTGCTGCCGCAATGTCGAGGTATTTAAACAATGACTTAAATCGTGATTAAGTCCTGTACATTATAAGCAATTAGATAATATATACGATGGAATTAATTGAGAAACCTCTTTTTAACCCCCGACCAAAAAAAGGGGTGTTATAAGTTTGACGTCGATGTCTGTCTGTCTGTCTGTCTGTCGGTCTGTCTGTCTGTCTGTCTGTCTGTCTGTCTGTGTGTGTGTCTGTCTGTGGCACCGTAGAGCTCAAACGGATGGACCGATTTCAATGCGGTTTTTTTTATTCGAAGGTTGATATCCGTGCGGATGTTCTTAGCTATGTTTGGTTAATATCGATTCAAGATGGCTGCCTCCACAAAATGGCGGACAAAATATTTCTTCACAACTTATCTCAATATGGGTATCAAATGAAAGGGCTTGACTAGTAGAATACAATACATAATAATAAATTTCAAATCCAAGATGGCCGCCACCACAAAATGGCGAATTACATTATTTTTTTCACTACTACCACAATATGGGTATCAAATGAAAGGGCTTGACTAGCAGAATGTTGTACAGATTACAAATCCGAGATCCGAGGTAGTCGGGGGTTAACCAAAATTTTTAATTTTGTTCTTGTTTGAAGTCAGTTAAAAATAAAGTAATTTCCAATCAGTAATACCGGCGCATCACTCCCGCCGGCTCGGAATGGCTCACACCTGAGCGTCCTCAGAAATATGGCGTCTCTAATGAAACGCTTAGGCGGATTTACATCTGTCATGGTGTTGATTGATGCGAATCTTTTTCTGTGTTAACTTGGAATGAGTTTTCTTAGGAGTTCTCAAATGAATTTTAAGATTGCTGCAATTTGTTTCGTGGAAGGGCACAGCGTTTGAATTGTGTAATGTCGTGTCATATCAAACAAGTTGAAAATAGGTTAGTAGAATAAATAAGAAAGATATGGAGATTATTTGCAAAAAGTCACCAAGTTTACTTTCATGCTTAACATGATAAGGGATACGCACTTACAAAACACACACTCACACACACACACACACACACACACACCCACACACAATGTTACACGGATTGATAAATGCACGCAGTGCTCGTATTTTTGGTGTTTCTATATGGTTTGTTGTTTTATTTTATTTTCACTCATATTACTTATCGTTAAAATCTATTTTTGAAAACTACACAGTAATCTTGTATCAGCATGTTCACATAATGTAAATCCGTTATTGGCCGTAAGATAGTTTGTAAGTTAATGAATATCTGTTTTTTAAGGGCTGTGGATTTTGTATAAATAAATAAATAAATAAATAAATAAATAAATAAATAAATAAATAAATAAATAAGTTTTGCATAGTTGGTTCATTAGTTAAGTGCGAGAGGAACTTATGATTGACGTCATATTAAAACATTCCACATTTTGGAAATCGTTACCTGAGTGAGTTTTTCCCAATGAAATCTCGCGAAATCAAGAATGAATCCGTTTCGTCTGGTTAAGCACGCTCCATCGTGCATATAAATAAAATCATGGACCGCATCGTCACTCAACGTCAGGCGATATCTATAAAAAGTTAATAAATAACACAAGACTTCATTGCGTAAGACCACGTTTTGTCGTTGCCGGTGTTACTTAGTTTTTTTAATATTGCCACTCCAAAATCAAATCACACCAAAATCAGACTAGCTAGAATAGACTAAGGTATAAAATATTCCAAACTCACCCCTATTTTCCTTTTTTTCTTCTAATCCATGAACTATGTTAAAAAAGACAATCATATTAAATCAATGAAATAAAAAAAAGTCAAATGACAAAAGTTAACGGGCCTGGAGTACAGACTCCAGGCCCGTTTGATCACTAACGGGTGGGATTCGGTTACACGAATTTCAATAAAATTTATATATCACCTCTGAAGTATGATATACCAAACAAAAAAACATCAAAATCGATTTATAATTGGAGACGCTATCACGTATCACGTATCACTGGCAGCAAAAAATTGAGTGGGACGTGTTTAAATAAAAACAGTTTATAAAAGCATTATCAGAAAGAAAATGATTTCCACAAAACCGTCAACATCTCGTTTGAAAAATTGAAAAAGAAAAGGTTTCTCTTTCAATTGTTCAAATAAAATTGCCAATATTTTTTACCGTTGACAATTCCCTCGCAACAAGCAAAGCAATCAGCCATTTCAGACGTTTCCGTGTCTAATCCAATTTTCTTATTCAAAAACTCGCATCCTCGCACGAATTTAATCCGCAAAATTACACGTAACCCCATTCATTAGTTAACCGACAACTCTAACGCGCCTCGAGCAAGGCTTATGTAAATTATATTGTCATCTTCAAGAGTAGGCATTAAGCCGACGCTGTACCTTGAATGGTGCAAGCTGAGAGATCGTGCGTTTGACAAGAGTGTCAGGATATCGTGGGGAGTTAACAGATTGGTCATCTTGAACATAATTTAGTTACGGCTGGTCTAGTCGCGAGAACGGCGACTGCCAATCCGGAGCCCCCGGGTTCGAATCCCACCACGCGCACCACTGTCTTTTCGAAGTCATGTGCGTAATTTAAAAACGGTGAACGAAAACATCGTGAGGAAACCGACATGTACCTAGAATCTTTCGAGATCGTGTGTCATCCACCAACCCGCACTTGACCAGCGTGGTGGATTATGGCCTTAAACTCTCTCCTTGCGAGAGAAGGCCCCGAGTCCCAGCAGTGGGAACATTTAGTGGGCTGATTATTCTGCTCATAATTTAATAAGCAATTAAAATCAATTTAGTTGAAATTTCTGTTTAAGTAGATAATCCTACTAAAATTGTACATTATGTAAGTTTAAGTAACTCAATCAAATCGGAACGTATGAACGGTTCCAATTTGAAACATAGACTATTATAGTCTAAAATAGAACATAGACTAATTTCTTTTCGTTGCTGGAAAATAACGGAAATGGGAACTATGCAGGGGAGATTGCGGGGCATTGCTAGTAATTTACAACGTTAAAAATATGTACATTAATTTGCAAACTAGACAGTAGTGGTTAGTTGGACTTGAAAAGTACCACGACTTTGCTTGTTAATCTACCATTTCAAGATTTGGTTTTTGTTCTCACAGTTGGGCTTCCAAACCTCATGAGAAAGTCAAAGAAATAATTACGCTGGCTAAGTGTCGGTTTGCGAATGAGTGCGTGTTGGCGAATAGATGTTCTATCACCAATATGCAACATTAATGTGTTCCGATCTGATTCTGATGAAAACATTTCCTTCTCTCGAACTCTTCCATTTAATTTCTCGAAAACTTGTAGGACAAAAAGGTACGTTACGGAGTGATTGAGCAACACACATCCAAACATTGACATTTATAATTTTAGTCGGATTAACATTGCCTCGCAGATTTACCATGCAGTATCCATTCCCGTTATTTTACAGTCATAAAAGTAGCTTTGTGTTATTTCTGACTATATTTTAATTCTGTTCCAAATTTGAAAACGATGTCTTCAGACGTTTTGACGTAATTGAGTAACAAACATCTAAACATCCAAACTTTATCATTTATAATATAGAATTAGCATTGCTGTTTAAAATTTTCCTGTGATGAAAAGAAGCTTGTAACATACCTCAAAATATCTTTGTCCCAAATTTCAACAGTATTCGCTCAGTCGTTGCCAAGCTGCATTCTTACAGCTTGGGCAGGGGGCCTTCTTTCGTAAAGAGAGAGTTAAGACTATAATCCACCACGCTGGCTTATTACGGGTTGGTAGATGACACAATGTCCTCCAAACATTCTAGGAACATGTCGGCTTTTTCAAGTCCGTTTTAAAGCCAGCGGATTTTTAACCTCCGATCAACGACGGCGGGATGGGCCTATATGTGGTAGCATAACAATTTTTGTACTTATTTTAGTTGGCATAACGTTTTTAGGACTAATGATAATTTACCATAACAACAAAACGCGTTTTCGCATATTTTTTACTAGCATGACCACATATAGCACAAAGATAACTTAGCATAATGTTTCAAGAAACGTAATATTGAGGTTAGATATGTTCGTAATCCGTGAGTGCTATGGGCTATATTTTATAAAATATGTACTACGGCAAAACCGGGGCAGACAGCTAGTATATAACATTAGTAGCATGAATCAAATCGCTAGCCTTTTCTATCTTAAACCATTTCAGGGGTGTTTTACAAAACAAGTATACCATCACATTGCGAGATTATTCCACTTTTCATATCTACTTCCCTATGTACGTACTTTGTATGTGTTTGTGTTCGTATTTTGTACTTCTTATTCACCTTTCCGAGGACGGGGTGTAATCACGTAGATTACAATTTCGGTTTCAGGGCAAGATTGCTTATGAAAAAATAAATATACCACAATAAAATAATAGAAGTAATTTGTCACTTTTGGAAGTCGGGCCTTCTATCATAAGGCCTAAACATTCTTACTTACAAGTACATTTTAAATGCAAAAGTTTGGCTGGTCGGATGTTCAGATGTTTGGATTTTCGGTGCTCATTCACGTCGTTACGTTTGAACGGGTCAGGCTGAAATTTAGAACCTGGTTACGTTATAGCCTGGAATAACACATAGGCTACTTTATATCACGGAAAAATAACGCGAATGAGAACTGTCTAAAAAATCTGTCTGTGGCGCGTCAAACGAAGTTTTCAGTTCAAAAATTGTGAGAAATTCAAACTTACAGCACAAACAAAGTCATCTTATATTTACGGGTAACAAGAGCAGTGCAGGGCTTAATAGTAATTTTTTACTGAGAAAAAGGAGGAAGTTATCAATCCAAACAAAATTTTCCATGTATGTTATCTGATTTCTCGAGAACGCCCTAAGCGATTTTATACTTATTTTTTGTTCGAACGGGTATGCTATGTATATGCATAGCCCCGTATAAATTTTATTGAAAGTGGTTTGGTAATTTTAAAAATTTAAAAACAAAAACTAAAATTTGCGCACAATTGTCTTGATGACGTAGTTATAGATTTCACAAAAGTTATGCAATTCGACACGAAATTGTGTAAATGTGTATTAACGAAAACTTGTTAGACACTAAAAAGTATTAAATAAACAATTTTTACACAAAAAAAACTGAAAAAAATATTTTTTCTGAAATAGTAGGAACCTTTAAAGTGACAAACGTCGAAGTTTTTTATAAAATGTTTGGAAAACGGTGGTGTCGAAAAATTCTAGCTGCCTGATCGGATATTCCTTGATAGGATCGATTAAGATATACAGGTATTTAAATCAAAAGTGATTTTTATTGGTCATCATTGCTTTACACCAAGCAATATATCTGACAAACCGGTTAACTTGATATTGATAAAAAAAAATGTTTGAAAACATTTTTTTTAAATGGTAATGTTTGTACTTCACCACCATCACGCGTGATGTTAAACGACGATGTGTTTTACAACGGAACGTGTTTACCTAGAAGAAACCGACAAGCTTACCTATTATTTAAAATAACTTATTTGAATAAAACCATCTCCGTTTCACTACACACAACAATAAAAATACGTTATCATTTCTGTTTACACAGAGAACAAAACATTTAAAACCGAATCAGTACCGTGACTGCGCTACCCTCAACTCGGACCTACCGTGAACTTCCACCGTTATTTGGTTCTGGTTCAACATTTCGCAAAACGTGGCTCATATCGTCGAAAGACGCGATTCCCAATAGGGATGACGAGTGAGAAAAAATATAGAGGTACAATCCCATTTAATACCCCAGGTAAATTATGGAAAAATATGGGATTTAAGTTTATTAAACATTTTATAAATCAACAAATACGAGTATAATAATATGTAGACCATCAAACTTCCAGAGTAAGGGGTTCGTCGTCACAAAGACATGACGTCTTTGTAAAAATTGTACATTGACGACTGGCCTCGTGGTTTAGTGGGTAGTAACTCTGCCTGCGACGCCGAGGGTTCGATTCCCAACCAGTGCAAATATTTGTGTGATGAATTCAAATGTTTGCACTGTGTCTGTGTGTTTTTATGTATAATAAGTAATATATTTAGAACTATATAAGTATTATATCAGCTATTTGGCCGCCATATTACAAGCTTTGCTTAGTTTGGGGTCAGATGGTGTTGTGTGCGAATTGTCTATCAATATTAATTTATTTATATTTATTTATTTTAACTCTGACGACCACAGTGCAGTGCTAGGTAATGATTTGTACTCTTCATATGTCAATAGCTGTGTCACTGTGCTGTTGTGTGGCAGAAATGTTGCTTACCATAAGGCACATGTCCTGCTCGTTTCGTCACACTTAATTAAAAAAAAAGTTTACACCTATTTAATTCAACTATCCCAATAATTTTACCGTCCCGTCGTTTATCACGTCAAGTACTACTTTACATGATTTTGACGTTGGTTCTTGCGATATATATTTTTTTAATTATTTTTAATTTCGATGTACACAAGAATGTGTCTTATTATCTACCTTTTTAATATATGTTGGTGGAACAACGTTCGTGAAATCAGCAATTTTTTTTTCATCTTTAAAACCTTAAACGGAAATTAAAACGTATCGAATGTTTTCTAATTTCCGTTTACCTGTTTGATTGTTTTTTATTCTTTAAGTGTTTATATTTTACTGGTGTGCACAATAAAGAGTTTCTGTCTGCCTGTATGTTTAACAAATTAAAAAAAAACGATGGACGATATTTTTCGAAACGAGTTCACGGTACACCCAAGGATTAGAGTTCGTATAATACCACCGTAAAGTGACCCTTCGGCCCTCGCCATAAGATAAACATTAGATAAGCACGAGTTATGGCAAACGGCTGCTGTTTAATTTAACTTAGACCGTGATCGTTGTTCGGATTATTGGGTGGCAATCGAACTTACTTTATTGCTAGGGTTGTCACGTTGTTCTATGTGGTTGGAGCTCCATCAGTATTGAGCATTAAATCATTGTAGTCTTATAAGCTGTGTTTCCTTAGTGGTAAGAACATACGATTTACAATCGTGAGGTCACAGATTGGAAGCCCGTCTGCACCTTTTGAGTATATTGCTAGGGCAGATGTATCAATTTTCTTTACCATTGGTGAACAGTGAAGGAACACGTTAACAATCAAAGAGAATATCTGAGATTCTGAGAGAAAACTAGTGTATTCAAAAAAAATATTTTGAGCATATGTGTAATCAGCCTACCTGCAATTGTCCGGCTTTGTGAATTATGTACCTTACTACTCTCCTTTTGAAAAAAGATTCCAGGTCTTGAGTGAATACTGGAGAATAATGACATTAAAACATTAACAAAAACATTAGAAAATGCCCACAAGTATAAAATATCAGTGTTCTAAGAAAGGTAAAAAAGTAAAGCGATATTCTCGGAGTTTATTTGAAACTGTATGACATTATCCATAAGATATCAACATATTAGCCAGCGAAGGTTTCAGTAAATTAGGCATATTTGTCGTAATACTGAATAAAAACCGTTACCGATACCGTTACGATAAAAATAAACAGTGAAAATAGTAACTAAGAAAACATCATGTAGTTATAATCTGACACTCAGTGAAGTTGTAATATACCTAAGGCACAGGCTAAAATTAAGAAAATAGAGAACTCAAATGAAGTCTTATCAGAGATTGATTATGCGTTGAAATTATACAAACAAAAAGCAATATTCTGAATTCCCCCACAACACGGTGCCATATCACACCTCCCGTTTCCAACATAATCTCCATACCCCGCCAACAATACGAAGGCCACGGGAAATGGAACAATGAAGCGATTAAAGGCATGAATCCTCAGGGTGAGGCATTTGCATCTCATAAGGGGCCGTGAATGCGAGATGACGCCAGATGGGACGAAGCTCGGAGGATAACCATAGGGTTCTGGCCATCACTCTTATTCATTTCCCCTGTGGCTCTACTGTGGTTTTACTGTCAAAAAGTTTCAGTTCGTGTTTGAAAATGTATAGTTCAATAATATCACCAGATATTGTAAATTGCGGTAAGGAATCTAGTGATCTAAGAATGCATCTGAATCTTGTAGAATTAATTTATTCTACACATCATTTTCAATAGAAAACTATCATGGACACATCTCAGATGTAAATCTAGCAAGTACAAACATCGTACATGTACGAGTAGTATAAAGAAATACAAGGTTATGCGGAAAACTTGTGCTAAATCACAAGCTGAGTCACGGTATAATTAATTACTTTACAGACGTTTTACTATTAAATCTATCTATAACCATAAAAAAGCACATCCTTCGTTTACGAAATTAAACCAGGAAAAGTCGATGAAAAAGATGTGCAAGTAGGTTTGCGTTTTTCCGTTTGTGAAAAATGTTGGTAATGATTAGGACAAAACACTTCTTGTTTGAGTTAGTACCACTTAAGAAAGATAACATACATACGGTTAAAAATAATAGAATAACTACATTCATTTTCATGAGTATTATTACACTGGTTTACAATTCCCGCGTAGTTCCCGTCCCGGTCATTTTTCGCGGGATGAAAAGTAGCCGACGTGTTTTTCCTTATTTTAATCTAACTGTGTTTCAAATTCCAGTCCGACCCGATCATACGTTACGACGTAATTGAGCAACAAACATCCAAATATCCAAACATTGACATTTACATATTAGTACGAGTAGGTTTTGACCAGAGCTCATTATCAGATTAACTGCAAAAAACAATATTAATATGAATTCCGACGTAGTCAAATGAACAAACCGAATATCTGTAAACTAGAGTGTAATCATAATATTTACAGCCGTTGAATTAGTATGGAATGCGGACCCGAGCTTGAGTGTAATTACTAAACTAGGGATGGAATACCAGAGCAGTTTCCGAGTATCGATAAATCGGTACTTATACAAGAGTTTGTGGGTAATTTGATCCTCTTTACTATGAATCGGAAAATTGAAAGGCTTTGGAAAAATTCAGTGTAGGCGTAATTTAGTTTCTCAATTGAAATTGTTGTATTGTATGTATGTTGAGTCAATTTTGTAAATGTCTACGAAAATAAAAGGTGAAAATTATACTATTTTATCGTTATTCTCAAGTTTAAAATTAAAATTCCATCTGATTGACGGCATATAAATGCCGTGGTGTGCTTAGTTTGCTCAAAATAGTCGAAAGTGCATCATAGCGCAGTTCACTGCGCGGTCAGCATTGTAACATCATCAAGATGATGATAATGCTGAATAAATTTATCCTTTGTATATATAGCGCACACAGAAAAAAACGTAATGGTGATTAAGCTTGTTGGCCAAGAACGAATGAGTATGTAGCATTATCGTAAGGGCAGTCATTGCGCATCAAGTTATCTATATTATTTTAAAAGATATTAAAATAAACCAGATTTAAAATGAACCGTTTTTTATTTGTTTTTACAAGATACAATTATTTTTTTATTTTTTAAATTACACGTCCCAACTTGCTAGATGTTTCGGCGATTTTCGGTTTTGTTTTAATCAGGTTGTTGCAGCTGATTATATAAGTATAATTAGTTTGCATTAGACAGTCTTTAAAATATTTTTTAATTTGTTCAAACTATACAGTTGCATTTCAAATGAAATGGCTAAAACTGTGTAAATTAATAAAATTCTATACAAACCTTGTCTAGAATTAAGAGTACTTAAATAACCTTTGGTAAAACTTCTATAAGTTGTCTTATTAATGAGCTCATTCCGAGCATATTCAATCAGTGTATTTTCAGTTGTAAACAATTAATCCTACTGATCCTACTTATATATAAATGCGAATGTTTAGATGTTTGGTTGTTTAGATTTTTGATGCTCATTCACGTCGGAAAGTCTGGACGGGTCGGATTGAAATTTGAAACACAATTAAAATAATGTTATAGTGGAACATCACATAGCTTTTTTAACGTGGCAAAATAACGGGAACGCAAACTAAGCGGGTAAAACCGCGAAGCGCTGGTAGTTAATTATAAATTTTGATGAAAAGTATAATTTTCTCTTTAATTGTCTATTAAACACATGTCCCATGTTTTGACGTTCGCAAGCTTATGATATTCCATTTTGGTTGAAGCCAAGCAATGATATCACAAGTCATACGTGAAAATCGACAGTCGACTCGACTCATCTCTACATAAAATTATAACGAGAAGCTCTGAATAATTATGAAAAGGGGAAGCGACGCCGAGCTAGAAAAGTGGGGTCGGCCAACTGTGAAACGTTCACCTACGTACGCGAACGTATACCTACGTACACGTACATCAAAAGGTAGCAATAAAACTTACCGCAGACACGTGGTTGCGCCGGATTCGCCCGGCCTCCTCTCGACCCCGCTTTTGTATTCTCAAATGTGGGGAAGAATTAATTTTATAGCTCGGATTATACGAGTATTTGTTTCTACTTTTTGCTTAAATAAAAAGTGACGAGACGAACAGGACATGTGCCTGATGGTAAGCAACATGCACGCCACATAACAGCACAGTGATACGCAGTTATTGGAACAGGAAGAGTCCAAATCATTACCTAGCACTGCACTGCGCTCGTCACCCAGAGATCTTAGATGTTACATCTCTAAGCCCTGTAATTTCTCTGGTAACATAGCCCTTCAAACCGGAACACAGTAATGTTTGCACATTACAAGTTCGTTCTTGTGTGGAATACTGCTGCCACCTATGGGATGGGTCGGCAAAGTACCAGCTCGAGGCTCTTGACTCGGTTGAACGGTACACTGTTAGGCTAATCGGCGATAGAGACTTAGTAGCTATAAAACTGCTAAGCCTAGAACATCGTCGAAAAGTGGCTAGTCTGACAGTGTTTTACAGGATACATTTTGGAGAGTGTGCAGCGGAGTTGCACGACCTGATATTGCCTTCCCCTTTCCACTACAGGACGAAGAAGTCGGCTCACTACCACCCATACACTGTGGATATTCCCAAAATCCGTACTAAGCGGTTTGAATCCACTTTTCTCGTACGTACAGTTTTGGAGTGGAATAAGTTGCCGGCCTCCTTGTACCCTGAGAGATACAACCTAGAACTTTTCAAGGTCAGAGTGAATAGGCTTTTTAGTTTAGGTTTAGGTCATCTTCGACCACACCGTCGCTTACCATCAGGCGAGTTGGTGGTCAAACGCGGACCTATAAGCGATAAAAAAAATACTGCTTGGCGGTAGAATGCCTGGCAAAGGTGTGGTACTTACCCAGGCGGACTCTGCCAAGAGTCCTACCACTACTATTTCGTCGTTTTAAGGATCTTTTCAATTGTTTCTGGAACTAATAACGTTAACATAATTCATTGTAGGTCTCCATAAAAAGAGAAACCTTTAACTTAAAATTCAATAGAGAAAACTTCAGCATAAAATTAAATTGAGACATTCTACCAAATTTCATAAAAAACTATCACTGAGTCATCCAAAGAAATTTATGCTAAATTTTGGTTATTAAATGTTCATTTTTCAATAACTGTTACATCGATTTCAATAAGATTTATATAGAAACACCACACACACACACACACACCTCGAAACTATCACCTCTAACACTTCGAAACTATGGTCTACGAAATAAAAAAAGAAACATCAAAATTGATTCACAATTTGTGGACCTATTACGTAACACATTTATAAAAAATCAGACTTGAATATCTCCTCCTTTCCTAAAGTCGACTAAAAATAGGTTATTTAATTATTATCTGTACCATTTTTACAAAATAATTATTGATTATAGATGTCATACTCGTATTAAAGGTCTAATTAAATCACCACCAACGACACGAATGTCGATAAATAAAGGTTAGAGATACTCAAATATATCTATACTAATATTATAAAGCTGAAGAGTTTGTTTGTTTGTTTGTTTGCTTGAACGCTAGGATCTCGGGAAGTACTGGTCCGAATTGAAAGATTCTTTTCTATTGGATAGTCCATTTATCGAGGAAGGCTTTAGGCTATAGAAAATAACTCTACTATTAATTGAAGCGGAGTATGAAACAAGAATGTAACAAAATCGGGAAAAAATATTCCCCTTTTGAGAGTTTTCGTACGTTTCGTGCTTTGGCATGACACATGACAGCATATGTCAAAGATTGCGTCATTGAATTTCAGTAATCTGTGCCTCGAATATAAACCTTTGCTATTTTTTTTTCTACATCTGAGTTGGTACGACCAATTTCCGACAGGTGGCGTAGCAGGTTGCTGAAGAGGTTTTTTGTTTGAAATCGATATTCTCAGGAATGAGTGAACCGATTTCAGTCATTCTTTCACCGTTGGATATGTACGGGATCCCGATGAGTGCTATATAATATACCACGGGCGAAGCCGGGGCGGGCATCTAGTATAATATAATATTAAACTGTAACAGTATTTGTTTAAATCTGCATGTATTAGATATATATATATTTACTTACTTTAGTAATATCATATTAAAGAGGTACTATTCTGTATCCTGTACCGGTTATTGTTGGGAATACCACACTCGATGTTGTTGACGAATACGTCTACCTGGGTCAAAAGATCCAATTAGGTAGATCCAACTTCGATAAAGAGGTCCAGCGAAGGATCCAACTCGGATGGGCAGTGTTCGGAAAACTTCGGCACATCTTTGAATCCAAAATACCCCAATGCCTAAAGCCAAAAGTCTTTAACCAGTGCGTATTGCTAGTGATGACTTATGGAACTGAGACGTGGTCCTTCACTGTGGGCCTCATAACGAAGCTCAAAGTCACACAGCGAGCTATGGAGAGAGCTATGCTCGGAGGTTCTTTGCGCGACAGAATTCGTAAAGAGGATATTCGCAAAAGAACTAAAGTGACCGACATAGCTCAAAAAGTAAGCAAGCTAAAGTGGCAATGGGCAGGCCACATCGCTCGCAGAACTGACAACCGATGGGGAAGAAAGGTTCTCGAGTGGCGACCACGAACCGGAAGGCGCAGTGTTGGACGGCCTCCCACTAGATGGACAGATGACCTCACAAAGGTCGCTGAAAACCGCTGGTTGCAGGTTGCGCAGGACCGTTCGTTGTGGAAATCTAGGGGGAGGCCTATGTTCAGCAGTGGACGTCTTGCGGCTGATGATGATGATGATGATTCTGTATTGTTATTTATATGTATGGCCGTTGGTTTTTATACACTATAATAATATACTCACTAAATTCACATACATTCAAACGTTTGGAATATTTGAAGCAAGAACCCTGCTACCTCGATTTCACGTGTTTTCCGAAAATCAAGCTCAAAACTCTCAGAAGCTATGAAGGAGATGGAAGACTGATCACCTGAATTAAGAACTTAATATAACAAAGATACTCCCAATGCTCAAACGCTGGACATTGGCAAAATTACGGTGACATTACCGAATGGAAGCCAAAAGAAAAAGTTGAAGTTAAAATATCTTGATGAAATCACATGATCTATGTATAATCTATATATTATATAAAAATTAATGCCACTTTTCGTTGTAAGTAAACTCCTCCTAAACGGCTCGACCGATTGGAATGATTTTTTTTGGGTATGGCCCTGGCTGATTTAGATTCACAAATTAGCTCGGCAGATGGCGCTGCAGTTGGTATCTAGGTTAGTATCTGAGCGAAGCCGGGACGGGCCGCTAGTTAGATATACTTTGTGTAAGTAGTTATTTGGGTATGAATTATTTTAGAGGTTATAATAGGTCTCAATATAATTTAGTTTTGAAAATAATGGCTCTGCTCATAAATATAAACAATAGTATATCACGTTTAGAAAAAAAAATTAAGTGACGACACGAACAATATTAGATCCTGATGGTAAACGACACAGCTGTCATTAACTTCATCGGAGACTTCTACTGTAATAATACTTTTCTAAATTATCATTCCAGCAATGTCCTTTGGCATTTAGCTATAATAGAAACATTATTTGTTAGTAAAGTTTGATGTGGGTGGGTTCTTGAAAAAAAAACATAGAAAAGTTTGCACGCTTTTCTCAGCTCCTGAAACTACAACTACTCTACACTCAAGCCTTTGTCCAAAGTATACCACAGACTAGATAATAATAAAGCCAACATTGTTACTGGAAAAAGGTGCTTTAAGATGCACCGCCCCTTACTCGGGCACATGCCTATTAAGTGCATTAAGCTTTTAACACATGTCTAATTCAACGGATCGCGTCAGATCTTCTGAATCAACCAAGTTCATTTACTAAAGAAAATTCAATTTTAGCTGTACTACAAAAGAGTTCAGTTTTGTATGCCTCTGTTTTCAGTTAAGATTTTTTGAAAGTGAGACAGGATAGGACCGAAGTGTCTGTACAGGCGCGAAGTTAGGTCGTCTCATTTATTATTGAGAGGAAAACCTTGCAGCGTTTTCTGTAGTCCTGCGATAGTCCAAAGTCGGTTACTATCGTGTTTTTGTGGTTATTTTACATGTTTTTGTTGCTTAAACTCGGCGTTTGGGGTTATTTTATGCGCTTCTTAATGTTTGTCCCTAAAAAACAATGAGGTTATTATCGCTGGCGATACAATTAAGGATTAAATGATTATGATCACGACAGTTAAAACTTGTGATGAGTTTAATGCTTTTGAAGGTATTGTGGAGTTTTATTTTAGACGCTACGAATATTATTATTTATGTTTTTTTAAATAAAGAGTGACGAGACGATCAGAACATGTGCCTGATGGTAAGCAACATGCCTGACAAATAACAGCACAGTGACACGCAGCTATTGGAACATGAAGAGTTCAAATCATTACTTAGCACTGCACTGCGCTCGTCACCCAGAGATCTAAGATCTTATATCTCTAAGCCCTGTAATTTCTCTGGAAACATTGCCCTTCAAACCGGAACACAGTAATGTTTGCACCTTACTGCTTGGCGGTAGAATAACTGGCAAAGGTGTGGTACTTCCCCAGGCGGACTCTGCCAAGAGTCCTACCACTACAATTTTGCTTGTGCAGCTCATTTTTTTAAACAATTAGTTTATATTTGTTCTCCATGGCTAACATTAGGCAACATACATTTTTACATAACGTACTCGTAGAATAACGGGACAAATTACGTGCATACCTAGAAAAAAACGATTCACTTTTGACTCGAAGACGGCCAGGTTATATTCCATCCAGGCTACGCATTCCATAATCATTTTTGATTTTTTGAACTTTATTTGAAATCAAAAATACCTGTAATACATAAGTAGCAATTGGCGACCTTATCGCTAAGATATGTGAAGTGTCAATAATATTTTTTCACAATTTATTTATTTATTTACATCAATCAGCACCATTATAGACAACGACTTACACTAATAAGAGATTAGCTGGACCAAGTACAATGAACATTTTAATTGATTATTTTAAGATAGTGATATTATTCTTACATGATACAAAAAATCAACTGTCAATAGCAAGAACCATACAAAACTATGTTAATAATAATTGATATCAGAATTATTCCTCGTCCTTTTTACAATAGTCATAATGAAAAATAATAATAAAAGAAAGAAAAATTAACGCTAAAAATTATACGTAATTAAATTGAATATTTTAAATTAGTACGTCAAAATATAATAATAATCGATTATGTAACGTCAAATAACAATTACAAATTCCACAAAATAATAGGTATAGCTTTGTAAACAATAATTCATATTCCAAATGTCATGTCATGTCAATTATAAGGTATATACAATGTATCTTAACAAACAAAGTAACTTTTACACTTTAGGTCCAATATGGATTTCAAGTGTAGATATTTTCGAGTACATGCAGTATTCAAGTTCAACAATGCGGTACGCATTATTATTGTCCTAAGATAACTCCAATTTTTTAGCTCGTAAACTCTGTAGCGTTACTCAATTGAGAGGTATTTCTAAGGCCAAGAATCTTATCCGTCAATTCGACAACGGCTCAGGTGGCGGCGGCGGTTTCAATCACAGTTTAGAAATTATATCTTCGTCGCTGCTCCGCAGTTGGAAGCAACAGAGTTAACATCAAGTTCTTAGGTTTGAGTGGTACGATTGAGAAACTAGTCTATTTCCAAGAATAAGATCAATATAGAGGTAATTAAAACTTACGAACTCTGCGATTTGATTAGGTAACTACCAAAGAAAAATATAGGTACCTAAAATGATTTTTTATAAAAGTAGGTACGAATTATATATCTACACTAGATGCCCGCCCCGGCGTTGCCCGTGGTACATTATATAGTACTCATCAGGATCCCGTACATATACAACGGTGAAAGAATGACTGATATCGGTTCAGTCATTCCTGAGAATATCGCTTTCAAACAAAACACCAGCTACCTGCTACGCCACCTGTCGGAAATTGGTTGTACCAACACAGATTTAGAAAAAAAAATAGATTAGCAAAGGTTTTATATTCAAGAGGTATGTAATCTGTGATATTCAATGACGCAATATTAGACAAATGCTGTCATGTGTCATGTCAAAGCACGAAACGTTCGAAAACTCTCAAAATGGAATATTTTTTCCCGATTTTGTTACATTCTTGATTCATACTCCGCTTCTATTAATAATAGCGTTATTTTCTATAACCTATAGCCTTCCTCGATAAATGGACTATACAATAGAAACAGAATCTTTCAATCCGGACCAGTACTTCCCGAGATCCTAGCGTTCAAACAAACATACAAACTCTTCAGCTTATAATATTAGTATAGATTTCAAACTTCATTTTTCAACCGAATTCAAAAAAAGAAGGCTTAGAATTTGACAGTATTTTTGATATTTGTCGCCTCAGTACTTTCAATTCGGTAAATCGATTTTGATAATCCTTTCTTTTTCTTTAAGCAGGCATACTTCTGGTAAATGTCATAATTTTTTTATGAAAATCGGTGGAAATCGGCTATTTTAATGTGATCAAAAATAAAAAATATAAACATCGACGAAATTTTGATGTCTACTATAACTAGCGAACTATGCGAGTAACCTTTTTAAATTTAAGTTTGTTGTATTGTTTCGAATTACTATATTACAGAGAAGAAAAATTAATTATTGATATACCTGAGCTATCCTACACCTATCCATACATTAAATGAGTGCGACGCACTAACGGTTCGACCGGTTTTTGTACTACAAATGGATTTGTATCAGCATGGAAATTGTAACTCTGAACCAGAAACGACCCAGGTCAAAAGTCGTAAAGTCAAAAAACAATCCAAGATGTGTTATAAAGTCCCAAATACACGGACTAAATTTACTGAAAGATTTGTTTTTTTTTTCTGGGTCCACACACTTATACACTACTATACTGCATATATACTTATACTGCAATATAGTCACATCGAACTATGACAAGTATAGGAATTCAGAGTTTTAAGGAATTTTGTTATTATAACTTTACACTATTAATACAGAACTTAAGTAACACATAAAGTAATCCGCACTATGGCATGTTGTGATTGGCAACTTTATGGTTTCATTTTTGGATTTATGGTACTTTGCTTGAATCTGCTACGTATTATCTGTAAATAATTTATAATATTTTTAAATTTATACAAATGTATAAACATCATATTTATTCACTGTTTAAAATTGTTTAATTTGGTATAACTATCATAATAATTATTCAACTGTTTCATTTTTGTTCACGCTAAACTTACTAACAGGTTGTTGCTTTAATTAAGATATTCAAATATTTGTAACTATTGTTGGATTGTAAATATTTCTAACTATTGTTGGATTGTTGTTTGTAACAAGTTGGAAGATGCCACTGGTTTTCGAAACACAGTTCTAAATAGCTCGGGGCCAGTACTGTCAGTCTTATTTTTGTAAAGCTCATTTTTATAATATTTTCCGAATAAATGAAATGAAAATGAATTTAAATGAACATTCGGGGACATACTTTTGTATTTAAGCACTAGCGATTCACTCCGGCTTAGTCCATAGTACATAATATTTTATGTAGTCTATAGCACTTAAAGATCAGATACATTTCCGATGATGAATGAATTTTGAAATAGGTCCGGTAGTTCCTGAAATTAGCGCGTTCAAATAAAAAGCCTCTTTAGGTTTTAAAATATTAGTATAGATAACATTAAGGTTATAAATAAAATAATGTATTCGGTCCGGACAGCGAGTGTATTCAACATTTAAATACATACCACGTATAAAGCAAAGTATTTAATTCACCATCCAACACCCACACCAACAAGTGCCGATTTCGGAAATTATTCGTCCCGGTTTTTTGTCCCAGATTGTTACAAAGTTGAGAGTTGTTTAACAAATCAGCCGGGGACCGAGTGACGAAACGGAATTGTCGATACCTCGATACGGTACGTACTGAGATACGGGATGATATATTTACATGTGAAACTTTTCCTATTTCTCATTATCCATCGTTCCTCATAATTCAATAAAAATCCTTTTTTTAAGTATTATATAAAATGATAAAAGTCAACATTTGTAACTTGTATTTTTATTATTTACATAGATTTTTTTTTTTAAATAAAGAGTGACGAGACGATCAGGACATGTGCCTGATGGTAAGCAACATGCCTGACACATAACAGCACAGTGACACACAGCTATTGGAACATGAAGAGTCCAAATCATTACCTAGCACCGCACTGCGCTCGTCACCCAGAGATCTAAGATCTTATATCTCTAAGCCCTGTAATTTCTCTGGAAACATTGCCCTTCAAACCGGAACACAGTAATGTTTGCACATTACTGTTTGGCGGTAGAATAACTGGCAAAGGTGTGGTACTTCCCCAGGCGGACTCTGCCAAGAGTCGTACTACTACTACTATAGTAACTTATAATCGACTAGCTTCGTAAGTTTATTGATAGTTAGCATGCTTGCGTGGCTTTTTTTTAAACTAGTAAGACAGGCACAATTTAAGGAGTAATGACGGTACGTTTAAGCATAACATTAAAAAATACTTAATTTTATTTTTTTCTGTTTGAAAGCGTTTAACATCACGAACATTGGAATTTTACTTGACTCAATGGTATTTGACTCGTGGACACTTTGAAACTTTGAGTAAATGCTTGCAGTTGCTAAAAATCATCTCTTATGAACCAGCTTCCCTCCCTTACCTCCTGAAGGAATTCTGCATTGACGAGGCGAGGAGCTCAGTATCCGTGGCATGGTCACCCATGGTGAAGTTAAAGAAACCATGGTGAGGCCGTTCGTCTTAGTTTTGCCTCCAAACCGTCGATGAAGTGACCATGTAGATTTGTAGGTTGCGCGGTGTATCTACACCAGTGCAATTGAGCTAAGCCACCATGCTTGTCTTGGAGTGAGCATCGCGACTGTAGAGTAGAGGTTACCGCGGAAGAAGACTGTCGCTATTACGGTGCGCAGCAGGTCCCTATCCTCTGCACCCGACAAGTAGTAGGCGGCGAGACCACACCCCATCGCGGGGACCCAGGATGTCCACACGCGAAGGTGTGGCACCCACTAATTGGCCATGCCCCAAGGGTTTCACGACGTATCTTAGGTTCAGTTGCACCGTTGACGATGGAGTATGGCATTTTAAGGCTCGGAAACAGGCAAGCCGAGGCAGATTCACGGAAAAATAAGAGAGCGGTCCTGCGTTCTCGCCGTAATCGTAGTTAGGTTTACATCGGTAGTCAGTTAGGCACTATGTTCGTCTATGCCATAGACGAACATAGTGCCGTAGACTCTATGGCATCGAGTATGGCATAACCCGAGTATCTCCCCCAGGTAGTAGGGTATCCATACCTAAATGCATTTCCTTCACTTAGAAAAAGGGGGGTAACCAGCGTGAAGGAATTTCGCCGAAATATAGGTTAGTGGATAATTCAGCAGTTAGCAGTAACTATCCATGTCCTGAGCTCCTCTACTCGACCCATTTCCGTTCGTCGCTCGTTCGCTTGTTTTTGCCAAGTATCGGTCGAGTGATCGGACAACTTCAATTGTTCGGGAGCCGACCGACGCGGCGACGGAGCTTTTACACGCCATTATACGACCTACGCCTGCTATTTCAGGTGTTAAGGACTTTTCACTTCCGGAAAATCTATATTTAGGAATTAGTTCGTGGTTTGTGTTAGTTTTGCTGTGATATATTGTATTTCTGGAATATTAGTTTTCGAGTAAACAACAATATGTAGGTAATTCTTTTAATATTGACTAAACACCTTTTTCGACAGACTTTTTTTAAGTACTTGTACCGTCGAAATTGATTTATAGAACAAAATGATTGACGTCAATTGTTTGACAAACAGGTACAGATACTCGTATTTTGTTTTGACGTGACAACGTCTTATAAATTGGTTTGCCGGGTGACACTTCAAGAAACTGCGTTACGCTCCGCTCACGTTATGCGCTCACAACGAGAGCGAGTGAGAGGCACGCGTCCCTTCCACTCGGGCATGGTTAGCCCGCCTAAGAGCGAGAGAGACAGACATAAAAAGTGAAAGGCACGCGTCCCTTCCGTAAAATTATTTTACCACTCAAAGTCGTTGTCACGTAAAACTTTCGCCCGTATACCGACTTTACAGGCAACCAATTTTTTTCTTTTTATGTTGCTTGTAGGTACGGGAAAATATATTACAATTCTACTGTACGTGTGTATGTCACTAAACTCCTCTTACACGGCTCAACAGATTTGAATGAATCTTTTTGTATCCGTCTGGCGTATGACGCCTTGGGTGGTTTCGATTCACAAATCAGCCCGGCAGATGGCGCTACTAGGTCCGCTAGTATAATATATATTTTTAGGACTAGAAGTGCCCCGCCGTTTTACCCTCGTATTTCACGTTATTTTCCCAAAATAAAAATAACCCTATGCAATCCTATGTCTTCTCTATTCCAGACTATAATAATCTAACAGCGATCAAAATTTCCACCCGATCCGTTCTTATGTTTTGGCGTGATTGAGCAATAAAGATCCAAACATCTAAATATCCAAGCTTTTGCATTTAAAATATTAGTAGAAAAATTATTATCAAAAGAAAAGTCTCTCTACAAACAGAACTCGCCATTGAGATCTTTGTAGTGACAGGATTCTTTACATAGTTCCTGACTGGGAAAGTATCGCACTTTTGCCAGTTATTCTAGTTTTAGTCACTTTACAGGACATTGAGATAAATCAAAGGTATTATTTACCTGGTTGACAAGCGCAGTGAAAGGTAATGATTTGAAGTCCTTAATGTTGAAATAGCTGCGTGTCACTGTGCTGTTATGGGCAGGCGTACGGCTTACCATCAGGCACATGTGCTGCTCGTCTCGTCACTTTACTCTATACATACTATAAACATCATTTATTCTCTCCAAAAACAGAAAACCCGACTTCATTTTAAAATTCAATTCAGACACTTGGCCACATTTCATAAGCCTTCGAGGTACGTATTTGTTAGTAAATTTTAGTTTTTTGTTCATAGTTTACAAGAACAAAATTAAAAGTTTTGATTAATCCCCGACTACCTTAGATTTGTTATATGTCTACTAGTCAAGCCCTTTCATTTGATACCCATATTAAGGGAGTTGTGAAAAAAGAAATGTAATTCGCCATCTAGTGGTAGCGGCCATCTTGGATTTGAAATTTGTCATAGTGTAAAGTATTCTACTAATCAAGCCCTTTCATTTGAAACCCATATTGAGGTTGTAGTGAAAAATATTATATAATTCGCCATTTTGTGGTGGCGGCCATCTGGGATTTGAAATTTGTTATAGCGTATAGTACTCTACTAGTCAAGCCCTTTAATTTTATACCCATGTTGAGGTAGGTTGTGAAGAAATATTTTGTCCTCCATTTTGTGGAGGCGGCCATTTTGAATCGATATCAACCAAACGTAGCTAAGAACACCCGCACAAATATTAACTTTCAAATAAAAGAAACCGCATCGAAATCGGCCCATCCGTTTGAGCTCTACGGTGCCACAGACAGACACACACACAGACAGACATCGACGTCAAACTTATAACACCCCTATTTTTGGTCACCACCGCACCAATTTCGATAAAAATATATATGGACCTCTGAAATATAATCTACCAAATAAAAAGTGGTCAAGTGCGAGTCGGACTCGCCCATGAAAGCTTCCCTAGCAGCAAGTAACAAAATATAACAGTTCTTGTAGTTCGTTGTTACTTTAATCAATGTTTTAGCAATAGTTAATTTATGACGTATTAAAATAAAACTACTCACTAGATCTAATTCAAATACATTTTTGTTAATGGTTTACATGGTATTGATGTATATCATACAAAAAAAATGTATGATATACATTAGTACATTTGTTTTTAGTTTTGCCATTCTCTTATTTTAGAAGAAGCAGGGGGAGGGAGACACACATTTTACCACTTTGTACAAATATGTTACAAACCTCAATATCATTTTTTAAAGAAAGACCACACGTATGGTTTTGATGAAAAAAAAAAATTTTGACTTTTAGTTCTAAGTACCTAAGTATGGGGCACCCCAAAATTTTTTTTTTTTCTTCTATTTTTTGTATGAAAATCTTAATGCTGTTCACAGAATATATCTAATTACCAAGTTTCAATAGTATAGTTCTTATAGTTTCGGAGAAAAGTGGCTGTGACATACGGAAGGACAGACAGACAGACATGACGAATCTATAAGGGTTCTGTATTTTGCCATTTGGCTACGGAACCCTAAAAAAACATCGAAATTGAGTTACAATGTGCGGAACTATCACTTATCATACATAGAATTTCAATAGAAATTAAGAGGCTTAGAGATATAAGATCTTAGATCTCTGGGTGATGAGCGCAGTGCAGTGCTAGGTAATGATTTGGACTCTTCATGTTCCAATAGCTGCGTGTCACTGTGATGTTAGGTGGCAGGCATGTTGCTCACTATTAGGCACATGTCCTGCTCGTCTCGTCACTTCTTATTTAAAAAAAATATAAGACAAAACATTCACCGAATTGAGATCCTACTCCTTTTTTGAAGTCGGATAAAAATTATCACTATCGCTTGAGATGTCCCATGACAGCGTTGCTCCTTTGAATTGCTTTACTATTCGACGTTCTATCCAATTAATTGATAATCCAGCAATTCCGTGCATTGGCGAGTTTCAGTAGCGATTACTCATTTTCCAATTATCTCATTCAACGCATCCATTTTTATAATAATAGTTAAAATGGTGACAAACCTTTACCGGAAAAAATGTGGGGGGACATTGTTAAAGGAGTATTATATTAAAACTGTGTATACAGCCTTATCCAAGATGACGAAACATACATATTAGGACGCCAAAAGACGTAATTCCATTTCATACTCCAGGTGTATATAATGTTGATTGCAGCTGTGGTAGTTCTTATACAGGTCAAACAAAGCGTACAATTGCTGAAAGGATCAAGAAACACATAGCCGCTGTAAAAAATCGTCAGAAACAGAAATCTGCGATTGCCGAGCATTTTATTGATGCGGGAACTGGTCATTGATCGAGCTCCACGACCCGAAGATTCTCTCCACTGAACGTCATTATTACGCTAGAATAGTTCGGGAAGCTTTAGAAACTAAAAAACATCGTAATTTCAATCGGGAGGGTGGTTTTAGGTTATCGGCGTCGTGGAATCCTGTCATAGATAAATATACGCATCGTGGAACGTGGAGTAAGTTCGGAGAAGCCTGGTGCTACGATTAGTGTCGTGTGTCGTGTTGGTATAAATAGTAGAATTATCAATATTTAAATAATTTTTAAGTTCTACGTACCGTAGGTACCTACTAGTTTATTTATAGACTTGGTTCGTCGTTCAAAACTCCGTTTTATTCCCAGCGGCCCAGCGTCAGGTAAACGAGTGAACGTCGGATAAGCATCTCTGAGACAAAAGATTCTTAACAAAGAGCTGTCGTTGTTTTTCTGCCTCTTGGAGCGTAAACCTGTCCGATACGAGCGGAGTCGGGAGTTGATACTAGCTTACGTTGGAAAATGGTGACGTTAATTAACAAGGTATCATAAAATGAAAATGGATACCGCAAGAGTTCTTTTAGGTTCGCGTTCCTTTGTAGAGCGCATTGTCGCTTTTGGCAAGATGGCGGTAAAATGAAAACCTATTTATCGATATCAAAGTAATATTATAGTTTAACGAAATTAAAAATAAATTAATAAATAATGGACCTGTTAGACAAAATCACCATCACACTTATGCTATGCGCCTGTTGGGACGACTATAAATATTAGTAAAATATATATAAATTAACCGTTATGTTTTTGTCCGCGATGGACTTATACTACTAATTTTAACCAATTTAAACCAAATATGTACACCGTGTCCAGTTATATCCAACTAGAAATATAAGATAGTTTTTATTTCGATTAATGGTTTTTATACGACAATATCCAAGCGAAGCCGGAACGGTCGTTCTATTATAAAAACCTCTATTTTAAAAAATCTAATATTTTTTTCACTGCTTACTACAAACAGTTAACTTTCACTCCACCAGTCTATAGCGAAACATTGTATTGGCGTGTTCATTTGTGTTCCTTGAATATGTTATACTTTATTATTGTTGCGTAATTCATTTATTAAAAATCCAGGACACGTCTCTTTTGAATGATCAACGTCTGAAACTATCAAAGAGACTGAACGCGATTATGTTAGAACCACCATGACTCCAAATAATAAATGGACCTAAAAATATGAGTATTAGTTTTGAACTAGCGATTTAAATCCGTACTGAAAACATAAAGTGAAATTGAAGACTTAATCACAGTTTAAATGATTTACAAAAAATATAAAACTTTCGACAGCGACGAGTTAAGGCCAGGTATTTTTGTCAAAGTAGGCATTTAACGCTGTCTTGTTCTCGCGAGTGATCAGAGTTTTGTTGCTATATAAACGAAGAAATATTAAATTTATCTATACTCGTAGGTATACAAAACTCAACTTTTTCTTTTTTTGGTCACACTATAAGTTTAGAACGGCTTTTCCAATCTCATGCATCTTTTTAAAATGTTTCCTAATAATTCACAAGTTTGTCAAAAATTTAAAAAAATGTGCTGTAACGTAATGAAAGGCCAGTAAAAATAGGTTTTTTGGTCAACTTTGCACTAAATTTCTAAACCAGTTTTTTTCTATGAGGTAAAGATCACATACTGGTACTCACAGATCCAGGTAGAGCTTCAAACGCCAATTGAAAAAAAAACTGTTTTAGCCGATATTTTGGAAACTATATATTTTGACAACAATTGTAGAAAATAAAATTTTGCATCTTTTGTTGCTAGTAAACTTTTCTTGTAATACTTACCGTTTACGATTTATAGCCCATTTGATGATACAGTTGCGATGATGCCGATGATAGTGGATGAAAATTATGTGGTCTACGATGCAACTTGCTTCTCTAATAGAAACAAACACAGTGTATCTCTTAACCCCAAGGTTCGAACCATCGACAAAAACCAAACTCTGGCAATGCGTTTCATAGCTTAGTTGTTCTTATTACAAAAGTGGAGACCAAACTTTTTTTTCAACTCTTCAATCATGATGATGAACGGTGCTATTTATTCGAGCAACGAGCAATATGATATTATAACCTTTATTATAACTAAAAGAAAAAATATTACCTACTATCTAAGGACACTTTGGCGAATGAGACTAGTCTTACAATATCTTAGTTACCAAAATTCATCCAGCCGTTTGGAAGATACGTGGCAATAAAAGTTTTACAAACATAAAAGATACGCGCGAAAAACATAACCAAGAAGAGTTATGTTTTTCGCGGTTAAAATTCCGGTAAAAAGGGACATGTTAATGCTACTGGGAACAGAATTCACATCTTATTTTTTTACATTGTTATCATTAAATTGGACATAATAAATCGTAATAAGTAAGTTCGAAAAAAAGTTGACTGGCAACAAAAGATGGAAAATTTTATTTTCTACAATAATAATAGGCTTTATAGCTTTTTCGGAATATCGGCCAAAAACGTTTTTTCGAGCTGGCGCTTGAAGCTCTACCTGGCTTTGTTATTATTTTGTGATTTTATGCTCAGGAAATGATTCTAAACCTTATATAAAAAATACGAATCGGAAATTACCTACAGAGCTAAATTCTACGAGTAATTTTACTGCCTAAAAGGCTTCTTATCAAATTTGGTCGAGATAAGTTTTAAATTAACGAAGTTGGGTTATTTAGAGCTTCGTAGCCAAATTTCAAAATATGGGACCCTATATACGTTATGTGTATCCATCCGTATGTCACAGCCACTTTTCTCCGAAGCTATGTATACTATTAAAACTTGGTAAGTAAAGGTATATTCTATGAACCATATTAACATTTTCATACAAAAAAAAGAAAAAACAATAAATTTTGGTGGTGTCACAAACTTGAAAAAGCAACTCAAAAAAAAATTATATCAAAACCATACATACGTGTATCTATGGAGAGGTGTGCAAAAATTGTATGGAAGTTCCTAACATTTTTTTTCTAAACTGAATAGTTTGCGCTAAAGTCTCTTCCAAAGTGGTAAAATGTGTATGTGAGGACTTTTCTTCTAAGTACTAAGTACTTTACTACCAAAGAATTTACCTAACTGGCATATAAATCCAAGTAAGGTATCATAAATGATACCTAACTTGCATTTATATTAGGGGATTTACGCAGGGGATTTCTCCCCTCTCATTATTTTCTTATCCCGATCTCTGATTTGAATATTTCACCGATACTTTTCTATTTTCCGTTGCTTCCGCATTGAATTTTTTACTGATGTGGTATCTACGTCAGTTTTTTGATACTCCCCGATTGTTCTACAACATAAAGTAAACAGCATACTAATTAGTATCAGTGTCTATTTGCAATTCCAATGGACGGGCCTGCCGAACGGCGCGCTATATATATGGTAGATATTTAAACATAGTGAATAACTGATTATTTTTTATCAAGTCAAACTCTGCAAATGCATCTACAACTTTTTAGGGGCTTTCGTGGAGTATACAAATTTTGTTTAAATATTCATTAGTTTAGTCATAATCTTGAAAAAACAGTCCTTTATAAAATCATCTACAGTCTTATAAACTTAGCTTCTTATTCATATTTGTATTTCTCTTATTCTTATTAATTTATAGGTAGCTCTTTATTTCAGTTTTAAGCCTAGTTTTATTGAGACTTTCCACTTGTATGATTGTATTAGCATGAGAGAGTAATAAACATCCCTCCATAGTTTCGTTTTATAATTTAGATAGATATTTCAAACTAAATAAATTCATAAGAAATCATTGTCTCTTCGTAAAATTAATCATAAATTAAACTATTCATAGCTGGGGCACAACTCTTGCACTATTAGTGTCTATCTATCCTATTTGGTCCGTCATTTGCAAAAGAAACCAAACTATGTAATCAAATGCAAGTGATTGCCAAGAAGAAGGTCTCCGTTTGCTCATCAAGCCAGTCAATAAATTAACCTGTATCCCGGGCCAGCTACTAAAGATAACAAAAGAGGCGTAACGCCGTGATATTTAGGGTCATTGGTGCTAAACGCTCTCTAGTGCCCTCTTAGCAAAGAGTAAAACTCGCAGAAAGTTAACTTTTACGAAATTGCAAATTTTCTTGTATAATTGTAAAATCATTTTTAGTATAATTTTCTTGATTGCAGACGCAGCAGCAGATTTTAAACAACTACTTATATTACAAACACAAAATCACGCATACACCTACTTTAATATACACGACTAAAGATATATTTAATTTGTGCATTCACGGTTACAATATGGCGCCGAGCTATACGCGCGCGCTGCCGACTGGAAGCGTGCGTTCCGCGCCCAAAAACGTGCCGTACGTGCCATTGTTGGCATATCGCAATGTACATCCGTCAGACCATATTTCAAGGAGCTTGGTATACTTACTTTACCTGCTATCTTGATCTATCAAGTGGCTGTGTATGTCAAAAATAATCTAGAATCGTACAACACGCGAGGAGAGAGACATTCTCACAACATACGCAACGCCGACAAGCTGGATGTTATACCACACTCTCTCACGAGGTCACAGAAGTTAACTCACATTATGGGACCGGAAGTTTATAACACTCTTCCCAAAATAGTTATATCGGCCCCAAGTTTCGGCAGCTTCAAAAACAGATTAAAGTGCTGGCTTATCGATCAAACTTTTTATAGTTACAGCGAATTTTTAGAGAGTGATGGCAAAGTTCCCATAAAAATGGAAATAAATAAATTTGACATAGGTTAGTACAATTGCAATAAAAACATTATACTCGTATAATGCTTGACAGTTTTCTGTACAATAATTATTGTAATACAGTAAAGTTAAGTAGTAGTTTCGAACTTTGAAAATGTATACAATTTGTATGCTCTTTCTTTTGTTTTTATTTTTTATTAATTGACGTGTAAATTGTACATTTATGAATAAAGTACTTTGACTATGACTTTGACTTTGACTATAAGAGAAGCCATTCATATCATTTTTTTTAACATTTTTATTTGTTTACACATAAAGATATGAAAAATAACTATCTATCGAAAATAGCCTAATTTGCTTCGATAAAACGATGTCACGTACGGCCTTCCTATTCCTTCGTGCTATTTGAGATTCGTTTTTTTGACTTCCGATCAGACTATACATTTTCTAACAATCTCAATTAAAGAGTAGTAAAGACCACAAGGTGAATAATTTTAGTAATTAAAAGTATAAACGATTACATATACATTGTATGTTATGGTAAACATAGCAATACGACAGTAATAGATGTGGCTGAATGGATGAATTAAAATTAATTTAAAGAAAGTGCTCAAACTTTTTTTTTTTTATATATAAGATTCAAAAAGTGGGTCGATACGGTTTTTGTTAATAAAATGTATTTCCGCTTAAGTTCACCGAACAGTTCCGTAATTTCCGAGCGTAACGCTGAGCTCTATTCACAGCCCATGAATAATCTGTGTGTGGTGTGAAAAAAAAAGTGTTTAAAAAGTTCTAAAAAAACATACCAGCTCTTTTTTGGGTCTTATTTAAAAAAATGAATGTTTGAGCACTTTCTATATTTATATCACTCCGAAAATCTATTACTTACTTAATTTAGTAAATTATTTAAGTATAACTACTGTTAAAGCAATTTACAATAACGTTTTAAAGTCAATCATAATTATCTAGAAAAAAAATATCTCACCCAGTTTATCGTGTTGCTAATGCCTTCGACACCCAACCATAGACTATTCTCAGAAAGATTAATGATGATAACGTACTGACAACATTTTTGAACTGTTTCTTTGTTGATATTTCTACTCAATGCCCAATTGCCCTCAAGAGGAGACAGCTCAAGTCGAGGGCGCTACGAAGCTCTATTGTCGGAGTAGGGCTGTTGTGAGAACCGATACAGAGTAATGTGTGACTCTCAATGACTAAGAGAAAAATAGTTCAAATATCATGTCGGTAATATTCTAATTTGTTGTGCCCCTGCAAGGTCATATGCAAGACTTTTAATTATGTGTTTGATTTATTTTATGAAGAATTTGTATTGCATATTAGATTCGCCATATTCAAGATTATGTATTGTTTTTAAACAAGGTAGTTGTTTGACCCTCTTGGCACACGTCTCAATTAAATCCAAAGCCTTCAAGCTGATACGTAGATGACCCATACCCAAAGCTGCGAACACCACTGCATTCAATATGAAATTTGTGATGAGTATAAAATAAGTCACAAAAATTTAAAGACAGGAAATCTGAATATTTCTAATGTTCTTAAAATATAATGTCATTAGATAGGTGTGTACTGTTCTTACTGTAATTTAATTTTGTTATTAATATATTCTCTGATCGTGTAAAAATAAAAATGGTCAAGTATTTTTTACTTTTGTCATTCCCTTATTTTAGAAGCTACAGCTTCACATTTTACCACTTTGGAAGAGTCTCTCGCACAAACTAAAAACTACTAGATTTTTTTTTGTTAAAAACCGCAACATCATTTTTAAAAACCTATCCTTAGATAATCCACACGTATGGTTTGATGGAAAAAGAATTTTTGAGCCTCAGTTCTAAGTGTGAGACACTCTCAAAATGTATTGTTTTTTCTATTTTTTGTACAAAAATCTTAATGTGGTTCACAGAATACATCTACTTACCAAGTGTCAATAGTATAAGTTTTTATTGTTTCGGAGAAAAGTGGTTGTGGCATACGGACGGACAGACAGACATGACGAATTTATAAAGGTCCCGTATTTTGCCATTTGGCTACGAAACCCTAAAAACGACAGTTTTAGGGACTGCCGATAGAAGTGAAACTTAATAACTTTGTATTTTAGTATTAAGCATGTCGGTGACTCGAACCTGTTTGGTAATCCTCTACCAAAAAGTATATAACGCAGTCAAAGAAGTTATCACTTCAAAACAAAAGTAAGAGTTATCCCATTCACGTTCTTCCTACATGTTCCTTACATTTACGGTGCAAACTTTAATGAAGATTGAATCCAACCATACTCCACGCCATTACGCGAAGAAAGCGGGACCCCATAACCCTCGCTCTTCACTTCCTGCATAAAACTGTGTCTGTCATCAAAGAGTTATAATTAATAAGGCGAGCTAATGCGCGAGTCGACTCGCGGCAAGGATCCGTCATCAAGAGTAAGCATTTGCTTTGTGTCTCGGTTCGTACTGGGCGACTTTTGATTTGCGCTTAACATTATCATGGAAGAAATTCTAGATTTGTAAAGGTATATGATTTCATTCACACAGGACTTGTTGAACCAAGGGTGACTTCGACTCCCGAAGGACCTGAATAGATTGGAACAAAATATTCCATGCCATGGCAAAATTACGTCATCGACGGTGAAAACGTATGAAAGAGAAGAACTGGTCTTACTGACTCAAGGTGATGATGGACGGCGTTGACGTTGTAGTGCAAGTCTCTGATGTTACAGTTGTTTACAGGAAAGTGTACTTTAATGGCACTGTGGAGAGTCTATTCTTGTTTGGACTGGTCACATTAAATATGTATTATTGAAGGTTATTATAAGTATTCTTTTCACAGGCAGGTCTTTGAGTCCAAAATACCCCAATGCCTAAAGACGAAAGTTTTTAACCAGTGCGTGTTGCCAGTGATGGCTTAAGGAACTGAGACGTGGTCCTTAACCGTGGGCCTCATAACGAAGCTCAAAGTCACACAACGAGCTATGGAGAGGGCTATGCTCGGAGTCTCTTTGCGCGACAGAATCCGTAATGAGAATATTTGCAAAAGAACGAAAGCGGCCGACATAGATCAAAGAGTAAGCAGGCTGAAGTGGCAATGGGCAGGCCACATCGCTCGCAGAACTGACAACCGATGGGGAAGAAAGGTGCTCGAGTGGCGACCCCGAACCGGAAGTCGCAGCGTTGGACGGCCCAAATAGATGGACAGATGACCTCACAAAGGTCGCTGGAAACCGCTGGTTGCAGGTTGCGCAGGACCGTTCGTTGTGGAAATCTAGGGGGGACACCTATGTTCAGCAGTGGACGTCTTGCGGCTGATGAGGATGATCATTAGAAGTATTGGATGCACCACTACAATTCCACAGCCATAAACGAGTTAACGACCTAGGCCAATTATTAGTCTTATTCTCCATAGTTGAATTATCTAAGATGGTCTAAAGATAATAAAGACGATCAAGCCCCCAGTTTCCAGTATCAATCTAACGGTACTCTACACTCTTATACCATACCACGCTGAATTACAATGATTGTAGATACGTTGAACCAACTAAACGTCAATATTTTTCATCACTTATTTTCTAATCTAAAAGTCCAATGCAAAGTATACCAGTCGGAACAGTAAGCTGACAGCCTTAATCACTATTTAATTATACGAACTCTTGACTGGAAGAGGCGAAGTTGCGATTACTCCGTGTTTTTGTTGTTATATCGTCCCGCCGCCGCCCCGCCGTCGCCACGCCACCACCCCGCCTCCGCGCCGCTGACTTCTGCCACCGCTGAAGATATTCATGACTGAGAAAACGAGGGCGAGAATTAGGAATAAGACGGGAGTATATTGACTTGATTAGGATACAAAATGTTTTGATGTCTCCAGTAACTACTATTACGTAATTAAGGTATTTGTTTCTCATGTTATCTTCTTCTTCTATATCTATTTGTTTTTAAAAACCATATAAGCCTTCACTAAATACTTTCAAAAAAGATGTGAAACAATTTTATTTGTCGAAATAGTAGACTTGTTGTTGAGTATTGTAATTACAGCTGTTATTATATATTTATATTTTTAACCCCCGACCAAAAAAAGGGGTGTTATAAGTTTGACGTCGATGTCTGTCTGTCTGTCTGTCTGTCTGTCTGTCTGTCTGTGTGTGTGTCTGTCTGTGGCACCGTAGAGCTCAAACGGTTGGGACGATTTCGATGCGGTTTTTTTATTTGAAAGTTAATATTCGTGCGGGTGTTCTTAGCTATGTCTGGTTAATATCGATTCAAAATGGCCGCCTCCACAAAATGGCGGACAAAATATTTCTTCACAACCTACCTCAATATGGGTATCAAGTGAAAGGGCTTGACTAGCAGAGTACTATACGCTATAACAAATTTGAAATCCAAGATGGCCGCCACCACAAAATGGCGAATTATATAATTTTTTTTTCACTACTACCGCAATATGGGTATCAAACGAAAGGGCTTGACTAGTAAAATACTTTGCACTATGACAAATTTCAAATCCAAGATGGCCGCTACCACAAAATGGCAAATTACATTTATTTTTTCACAACTTCCTTAATATGGGTATCAAATGAAAGGGCTTGACTAGTAGAATGTTGTACAGATAACAAATCTAAGGTAGTCGGGGGTTAATTAAAATTTTTAATTTTGTTCTTGTATTATATTTATTTATATTTTCTTTCCATTATTTATTTTTATTACTACAAGTATGTTTTTTTTGTACTTCTTACTTGCACACCCCAATTTCTGACTTGTCCACATTTGGTTTTCCATCCTAAAGTTGCCTGGAAGAGATCGCTTTTAGTGATAAGGCCGCCCACTGTCGCACTAATTTACTATTTTTTTGTTTATTTTTTTGCTTTGTATCTTTTTTTTTGGTGTGTCAATAAAGAGTATCAATCTACAAGCTAAAGTGTTGTGGGTTCGAATCCCAATGTACAAATTTGTCATTACCACTGGTTTTAATAGAGGAATTTGCATGCCATTGCATGAAGCATGCCATTTTCTTATCAATAAGGAAAATATTGATTAGAAAATGGCATGCCCTAAGACAGAAATCTTCCGAAGACACGCGTCATCAGCCAAAGTCCAAGTCTTTCGAAAGGTGATAGCGATAAAACACCTTATATCTTGCGTGATGAGCGCATGCCGCGCTAAGTAATGGTTTGGACTCTTCGTGTTCCCATAGCTGCTGACATTGTGCTGTTATAAACAGGCGTGTTGCTTGGCATCAGGTACATATTCCGCTCGTTTCGTCACCTATTAACATAAAAAAAAAATTATGAATTGTAGAATGCGTAAACTAAGTGAATTTATACCGATAAAAATCGTACAACATTGCCATTTTGGAGTCAAGATAGAATAAGTTACTAAAGATACACAAATTTCATTTTTAACCGCAATTATCGTTCAATATAGGTAGAATAAATGGTGCTAAAACGTTAACATTTAAATCATAAAAAAAAGCAGTAAAACGAATCCTTTAGGCGCATTACAGAGTCTGTATAACCCTGATTAGCGTTATTCGTCTGCACATAAAGCGTAGTGCACGAATGTCAAACAAGCGCTCAGTTTGTTAACAGGGCCCGCGACCTGCGACCTAATCCCTCGCTAGCAGACGGCAGTAAAAACAAACAAATTGCACGAGAAGTATTACTTACTTCCTTCGCGTTGTAGTATAGACAGTCCGCAGAGATGTAGCTCAGACCAATCATCAATTAGCTTCTACCACCTACAATTCGTGCACCAGCAATGTTATCAACACTTTAAGTGGATCGTTGCCAGTCGGGTGCATTGTAGATGAAAGTAAGTTTCGCACTGTTCGATTTGATTGACTAACCCCGCTACTGCCTGTAATAACAATATATAACAAGTGGAATAGCTTTCTTTCTTAACTGAAAAAGTGACAAGTATAAAATTGGATTAACCCCCGACTACCTTGGATCTTGGATTATCTGTATACCGTTCTACTAGTCAAGCCCTTTCATTTGATACCCATAATAAGGGAGATGTGAAAAAAGAAATGTATTTCGCCATTTTGTGGTAGCTTCCATCTTGGATTTAAATTTGTTATAGTGCAAAGTACTCTACTAGTCAAGTTCTTTCATTTGATACCCATATTGAGGCAGGTTGTGAAGAACTATTTTGTCCGCCATTTTGTAGAGACGGCCATTTTGAATCGATATTAACCAAACATAGCTAAGAACATCCGCACGGATATTACCTACAAATAAAAAACCGCATTAAAACCGGCCCAGCCGTTTGAGCTCTACGGTGCCACAGACAGACACACACACAGACAAACAGACAGACAGACATCGACGTCAAACTTATAACACCCCTCTTTTTTGGTCGGGGCTTAAAAAGGAAGGTCATAATTAAATTTTTATCCAGCTTCAAACGAAAAGTTTACAGAGTCGGTGCCCAGGATGCTATAACGTATGATATTGCGGCCAAGACCTTTACCAAAAATATCAAATCATGGCTTTGTCTATTTTTGTTGCTGACAGTTTGCTTGCAAGAGTAGAAGCAGATTTATTAACCAAGTATGTACCCTGTAAGATATCAATTCATATAAATTACGATTAAATGTTTTCATTTAATTATAGGGTACGGCTTTAAACTTGAACTCAATAGTTGATTAAGTTTAAAATCAGCCTCTCCGGTATGGTGGGTTTGCGAGTATACCCACCAACCCTCAGAATCCTGGGCTATTTTATTGGTACCGAGATATGCAAAACTTACGGTACAGGTATCGCACTCATCCTTGGCCCCAGCGTTCATGTCAACCTTGAGCTCTGTGTTTCATAAAGGTTGAGTTTGAAGCCATCTCTCTACCCAAGACTAGCT
Organism: Ectropis grisescens; assembly: GCA_017562165.1. Lineage (NCBI taxonomy): Eukaryota > Metazoa > Arthropoda > Insecta > Lepidoptera > Geometridae > Ectropis > Ectropis grisescens. The sequence continues at coordinate 28,443,397 of CM029788.1, forward strand.
CGAAGAAATTTTACGCGCTTTACTTCAGGTGGGTTGGCTATTCGGTGGGCTCCCCCAAATATATCACACAGAGCTTTACTGAGACAAGAGGAAGGCAAAATTCTCCTTCAACACCCAGGTTTTTGTTCGTACATTTAGAAACTGTGTCCCAGTAAATGAAATTCTAGCACAACTTTTTAGGTTTGCCCAGTTCATTCTCTGCAACCGTCTTAGCTCGGCTGGCTGCAGCTTGAAGGTACAATTTATTCTGATGGCGGCTTAAATCCTTATTTATATGATCACGTTATAATTCATTTGAGCCACAGTTTGGAACGGTTTTCTTACGCCTCGCCGCGAAATATGGAAGGAAAGTATTATTTTCGCTCATAAATATACGCGCTAAGGAAAAAACGCGCGTTACTTAGGTTTAAGAGAATGAAATATAATAAAATGTGATACTTGTATTCCAGAAATGCGTTAGAATATATCAGGTCGACTAGAAGTAGGATGAATTGGCTGAACCTGGGGTTTGAAACAAGTCATCGTCGTACTTTTCTACGCGCATGATTACCAGTTTTATAACGTTTTCCAAGGGCATGAATTGTTATTTTGCCAAAATAGCCTTTGTATTATGGTGAAAGTTAGCCAAGGTTTAGCAGTTATTTTATTACACAAACCAGTTATTTTATTTGTGTGGTTATGCTTGCTATTGAGTTGAACATATTTGTAACATGTAAACTGTTTGAACGTATAGGTATATAGTACGTGTAAGGATTTAATTAAAATCAGAATGCAGGACCGGGGAGCCAGGGTTACACAGTGGGCGCAATCGGTAAATTGACCCCAGGGTCGTCTTTCAGCGCAATAAAAAGACGAACTGAGAGCGTAAAAAAAATGATCTATGAAAGTTTAGGATCGTATTATTAACTGAAGGAAATTGGGGGAGATCTTTGACCAACAGAGGCACAACCGAAATCAATAAAAAAAAATGTGACAGCACTATTTAATTTTAAAATTCTATCGCAAAATCTTCAATTTGTCGACTTACTTGGCTTGTAATATGGTTGATACAATCGATTTAAGTTTAAATCGCAGTCAGCGGTCTTTATGGCTGAGATCGGAAGTCATGTGAGTGAGTTTTGCTGATCATATCAAACGTAAGCTAGCTAATAAATTCAGCGATTATTAATAATGTAATAATAAATAACTTGAACATTATGTTACGTTAAAATGTATCATTAAATTCAAAATCAGGTACAATTCAATCGTTTTGACGTAGTTCGCATTACACTTTTGAATTATGGATTATATTATCTAACTAAATTCAATGGAGTAAAATGATGTATGGATGTTTGGTAAACCTAGTACCACAACGCTTTCAAATAAATCAACATGAAGTTTAGCTTTGATTGATAAAAAGATAGATATGCTAACAATAGAAATATTCAGACATGGTTAAAAATACATAATTGTTGAAAAAAATATTTCAATCATAAATCATAAATCGTTTATTGGCCATAAGTAACTATACATTACAGGCAAGTCATCATAATTTAAGTTAACAATAATAAAAAATAATTCATTCGTCACTATAAATTTAACTATATTTTTCCGTTTGTCCTTTATACAAAAATGAAGATTCAGATAGATTCATTGACATAAATTCACTAAGTTTGTAAAATGGGTTGCTCATAAAGAAGTGCTTCATCTTATTTCTAAATTCGTTATTATCTAGTCTTGTTATGCTGTACGGTAATTTATTGAACATCTGGATTTTTATAAGACGACCTTGTCTTTCAACTTTAGTTAGTCTAGTTTTCAATATTTAAAAGGAGTGAAAACTGTTTATTTTGGTTAAAATGTCTATGTAAATGTCTTTTTTTTGGAAAATTGTTTTTGATAAAAAAACAATAAGTCCTTAAACTAAGAACTTTTCTATGATTATTCGTTATTTTAATGTAACGTGCAGTTATTCACATTTTGTAGATTGAATAAATTTCTATCATTATCATTAGCATTTATTGAATTGTAAATACGAGTATCATTTGGCCTGGTGTTATGAAACAACATGAAATTATTTTCATAAGAAATCATTTTCCAGAGAATTTTTTTTTAGAGAATTTATTTTCTGTTCTAATTTAATGTGTGAACAATAAAGAGTTTTCATACATTCATTCAATTAACAGAAGACAATCAGAAAAATAACAATAATAAAAAACAGTAACTGGAAGTATTACGATGACTAATCCATGCATTTAATATATCTGAGTATTGAAACGGTTTGTTGAGCTCTATGTAGCGCTCGGAAAGTTTGGAAACTTTTGATTTTTATTTATCTTTGTGGCAGTATACGATATGGCGGGATCGTTTGCGTTTGGCTTTTGAGATGGATGCCGTATTTTCAGGGTTATTGTTGTTTCCTTAGAGTCTGTCAAAGAGAAAAGTTTTTAGTCGTTTTGATCACTTTTTTGATATAGGAAAACCTCATGGGACCGTCACCGACATTTTAATGTTTGTAAGGTGTAGCGTCAAAGCGGGACGTCCGAGTTGGACGAGTTTAGATGGATGAAGTCTTGTGAGATTACGTCACCAACACGCGAAATAGCACTGTACAATATAGTTATACTAGTGACGTATTGTGCTGCGCATTAGTGCTGTTTAGTACTAAAATTCTAAGATATAACGGTCTGCACCAATTTATACAATTTGGCTACCACCCGACAAATGAAATACACACAAATATTGGTATTATGTCATGCACGTTAAGATACAGATTACACTGACAACACAAATTAGCAGACCGCTTGCTGACAGCAGTCTGCTTTGGGTCTGCTAATTTATGTTGGCAATGTAATTTATTTTACATAAATACACAGGTAACTCTCGTTTAATATAATCAGTCCAGTCCGACTCAAGTTTCGATCGATCAGTGCTAAACGAGCTGCGAACCCGCGCGCGCACTCTCCTTGAAAAAGATCGCCGGACGCGATCGAAACTTGAGTCGGACTGGACTGACTATATTAAACGTGAGTTACCCGTGTATTTATGTAAAATGTATAATAACCACGTTAGTTTTCATACTAATATAATTTATATCATAAGCGGCATGACATAAAGCCCATATTTGAGTGTATTTTATTTGGCGGGTAGGAGCAGAGTTGTATAAGTGGGCGCAAACCTTGCGCTTTCACTTCAATTGGCAGTCCCATTGACTGCTTACTTTTGCGCAAACCATTTATATGACACAAAAATAATTATGTATGCACAAAATAGGTTTGAAGGGCAATTCAGTTTCATTCAGTTTTCAGATATATTACAGGGCTTAGAGATATAACATCTTAGAACTCTTGGTGACGGGAGCAGTGCAGAACACATAAAAATAATATAAGTACGAAGTCGAATTGAGAAACCTTCTATTTTTTAAGCCTGTTAAGAAATGTAAAATAATTCAATAGTTTTTTTCTTGATTGTACTTCTGCTATATTGAGAATCTGATATTTCGAGAATCTGATACTTCGAGAATCTGAAATTTTGCGAATCTGATATTATGCGAATGTGCCGTGCAGTGATAGATAATCATTTGCACTCTTCACGTTCCAATAGCTGCGTGTCACTGTGCTGTTATGTGGCAGGCATGTTGCTTACCATCACATGTCCTACTCGTCTCGTCACTCTTTATAAAAAAAAAAACAGAGCCAGACTGTAATTTGATTGACATTAACATGATGAGTCTAAACCACTGCCCTAAATATACCAAATCCTTACAGAATTCCGACAATTTTGTTTTTTCTATAAGAGTTCAAAGATCAACTTACGAGTATGTATATATAACCAAACACGCATTTTGGATTAATTACAAGGCCAGGTTTTAATTTAAATTAGTTCGTAGTACAAATAGCCCGGGTCTGTTACTTATTTAATGAAGAGTTGAATTACAATAGGTGTTGAATTTTACATGAGAATTTAGCATTGAATAGTTTGGTGGTTTTAGTCTGTGGCTAGGTAAGGTCGTTATTCGTCTAATCATCCTAGATATTTGTATATGGATTTAACATTAGCTTTTATGTCTATTTTGTCCTTTGTCCATTGTATGATATCAACTTGATCTTTTTTCTATGAGTATCTATCTGCTTGTATCTTGAAAAAGCTACATCGTTTCATGGTTGATGTTTCAAAAGTTCGAACAAATAGATTTACTCAATGTTTGAAATAAGAACGATGCGTTGCCTGCGTGAGTTTTTCCCGTTGGATATAATCTTGATATCTTCAAGTTTGTTGTAATGTAATGGATTCTACTAGTCAACCCCTTTCATTTGATATCCATTATGAGGTAAGTTTTGAGAAATATTTTGTCCGCCATTTTGTGGAGGCGGCCATCTTGAATCGATATTAACCAAACATAGCTAAAAGCATCCGCACGGATATTAAACCTTCAATTAAAAAAGACGCATCGATATCGACTCATGCGTTAGAGCTCTACGGTGCCACAGACAGACACACACAGAGACAGACAGACATCGACGTCAAACTTATAACACCCCCTTTTTTGGGTCGAGAGTTAAAAACAAAATATGCACGTTGAACGTTCATTGTAATATTTACAGCTGTTATTATTGTCATAATAATTATCTTTTTAGGTTTTATTATACAACTAACTGTCTACTATGGTTGCGTTAGCTGTTTCACAAGTCATAAGTAATTTATTGATATTGATGTAATTTTGACATATTGTGGAATTACTATTTTACATAGTATTGACAATTGATTCAATTACTCATATAAAAAAAAGAAATAAATTATTACTCATGAAGCGACATTGGGCGTTTAAGAGCCGGGAGCTCACTTTATTATCAAAAACCTTTCCGACCGCTTGGTTGACGCGACGCGTGACGTACCTACAGGCTGGAATTGGTTTGTTGTGATGTAGCTTACCATTCAGCGTTATAAGGCCACCAGTGTTACATACACTTAAAATCAATAGTGGGCTTGACCATCTTCACTATTTGTCCTTGGTAATTATAATGTCCTTATCATAAGTAATTACTGGGGCTAGTAGTGAAGTGTAGTTTTCATTGTCATTCTTTTCTCTATAATGATTTAAAATGTAGCTATTGGTTCTGTAACTTTCAGTCTAAATTTCAGCAACAAGACCAATGACATACTTTTTTAAAGTATGTAAAGTGATAAGACGAGTAAGACATGCGCTTGATAGTAAGCAACACGTCTCCCTACGACAAAACTACTACACACTACTGCTAAACCATTTATCCAAACACTGCGTTCGTAATTTTTTTCGTTTGTATCGTATCGTTCATTTTATAGTTCGTAATTTCTTTTGAACCGCAACACATTCATGTGTTACTTAATGTTTTACGGTAGAATTGCTCACAAAGGTGTTAGTTACTACACCAACTTCCCTAAGCAGACTCTGCACAGTCTTACCACTACATAATTTCCCCAACTATTTTAGCTGCAATATTGTTATCTAATTATCAAGAATTTTCATACTATTTCTACATATTTTTCCTACATACTTTTTCCTACTGCTTTTACTATCATAATACTTTTTATTCGGTAATTGTTCTAAACAAATGATAGATTAAAAAGTCCCTCTCAACTGCAATCAATCGCCACGCAATGACATGACTCATAACTATTTCAACAGCCATATTTCAGATTATAAAAAAGTGCCAACTGTAATAATCCATTATACGGCATAGAGTTAAAAAAAGTTTTAGAATGGCGCCACCCGACGTTGGCCGCATCTGGCGCGAATGTGTCCAACTTTTGATATAGCCTCAGTGCCGAATAAATTGTCGTGGAATTACTTTTTCATGTTCTGGCCTCTCCACGCTTTGAGAGGTGACTTGTCATAGTGCTGGACTTTTAATGATCTCCAATTTTCGGAGCGAAATGGAGCGAAACGAGCGTGCATGAAACATATTGTGTTTAATGTTGAAACTTACTGGCGTTGTCGTGCTGAATCAATTAATAATTCATTTATACGTATTGAAATTCTGACAAAACTCTACTATCAAAATATGATGATCGCTTAAAATGAGTTGCATGAGTGGGATTTCCCTAATGGATGACAACCTTGGTGTCTTCTAGTCGAAAGGTTAGCACATTCAGTCGTAGACCATGTTTATCGTCAGTTAATATTTGCCAAGATAAGTTAATAATAAATAGAGTAATTATACAGTAAATAAATTACAATAGGTTTCAGTAGAACAATTATAGGCTCTCTGCTCGGCCTAGTTAGCGTTGTGTGAGGAATGTGCAATAATATTAACGTACAAATTGCAATGCACCGTAATTATTAAAACTAGCAAAAGCGCAGTAAAAACCATGCTAAGGGTTATAAAAAAAAATATTTAATTCCAAATGGATTACTGCGTAGCATCGCGCCCACAATTCTCGAATATCTTCTGTTCATAGCCAGCTATGTTGCACACTAAACGTTGTAACAATATGTTAACCAGTCAGAATTAGACAAATATTTGGACTTGGTAGTTAAGACCCTCTCCCCTCTCGCTTCTTATCTTCACGTTGGTGAAGGAGAAGCCGACGCCCCCCGATGTGACGGTGACCTTAGCCTTCGTCCTGTCCAGGTCCACTGCCCAAATACCCTGAAAAAGAAATAAATGTGAAAACGATTTGCCAAATGGACTTTACTCGCTAAACGTAGTTCTTTGATGAAACCGCAAATGGTGCTGTAATAAAAAAAAACGGGCTTTACATTACGATAATATGAGTTCCATAATTTTTTTTAACCCAAAAAGCGCTCAACGGCCTAAAAAAATCTTTTCATTTCAAGAATATTAAGTGAATGTTAACGATAAAAATAAATGCTTATTCTAGTTATTAGAAGCCAATCAATTAAGTCTTATAACATGTTTTAATACTTCTTCTTAGGCACCTTACTCTAATCAACCAAATTAGCCGAGATCAACGTGTGGAAACTTAATTCACAGTAGGTGGTGCACGTAGGTCGCAGAGCTGATGGCCGTTGCGGCGGAAAGGTCCTAGAGTGGCGACCACGTACCTGAAGACGCAACGTTGACAGGCCTTCCACAAGATGACCGACGATCTGGTGAAGGTCTCCGGAAAGCGTTGTAGGCGCTTGAAGACTGGTGTTTGTGGAGATCTTTGGGGGAGGCCTTTGTCCAGCAGCGGACATCATTCGGCTGGTATTATGATAATGTTGATTTACCTTGATTGTTCTAGTAGTGTTATCATTGTAGAATACATTCTTGGTCCTCGTCGCAAGCGGAATACTACCCAATTTAACATTTTCTGTGTAGGCTAACTGGTTGTTGATGCTGGTTCCTATGGACAGATCCTCAGCGTTCTGAAGACTCGCGCAGAATACAACGAACAAAAATATTGACACTTTTAGAGACGCCATTTTGTGTGATATTATAAGACACGGGTTTATTGGTTAGAGTCTCAAGTGCTGTATGACTGAGAGTTGTGTTTGATCTGACTCGATTTTGATATATATTGGTTATCTATATCTAATATTTTAAGCTGATAAGTTTTGGTTTGTCGGTTTGTTTGTTTTTTTTTTTTTTGTTTGACCTTAATTGTTTTTGGAACTTTCACTCTAACTCATGTTTGTTTTATACTCGATGGTTATTTAGGCTTAATATTGCATTAAGCAAATTGGACAGTAAAGTTAGAACCATACAAAAAAACAAACCCAAAAAAAACTGCCTACTTCTTTGAAGTCAGTTAACATGTATGGCTCAATAAGACTTTGAAGAGTAAAAAAACAGTTTTAGCGTGAATCGGCGTGAGATGCGAAAATGAGAACAACTATCTCCGGGTCTACAGACAGGCTTTCATCCATATAGTTTCGCTAAGATAGATTTCATTCGGAGCGCCACCTAGCGGGGTAGAACAGAATTTCCTTATCATCCAGTATATTGTCTCAACGAGGTGGAAGCAACTACTGAGCAGCTTGGAAGTCGGAAGTACCTAGGAAGCGTTTCAGACGCACATTATATTTCACCTAAATTAAGTGATTGTTACTAAAAACTCGATAGCGCGTTTTAGTTTACAAGTGGTGCCATCTAGTTTGGTTGGGACGATACTAATGGTGGTTATATACTGTTACAAAATATTAATTATTCTTATCACAAAAATATACCTGTATATTTTGCATTCCTGCTTTTACTGTTCCAATAGCGAGCAAAACCACGGGATAAAGTTGAATGTATGTAATACTAGAAAGTACTTGAGATAATAATAGTTGACGAACAGTTCGCTGAGTCAATAGGAACGTTATCTTCAGGAATTGATAACAAGATATTGATAACGTATGTTCCCGATACGAAAGTATTCATCTGGATATCCTTATCTTTTCAATATGTTTCGATTTGTGTTATGGGAAATAATTTATTCCCATATCATTTTCTTTTTAAAGTAAGTAAGTAATCAAAAACCAACCCCCTAAAATTACCTGATCAATGTTTTAGAAAACATTTAAACTATGAGAAAGAGAAGCGTTAACTTTTTGAGTGCATACGTAAGCACACAAATATTTATTATTTCAAATCTTTTGATCTTTGCCAACCTTATCATTTCTTGTTTATCTCCTATCACGAGGAATTAGTCAAAGACATTCCACCACGCTGTGTGGATTGCGGATGTCACGCATCCTAAATATGTGTTTGTATTTCTAGAAATTTGTCATTTTCTTCACTACAATGCTTCTCTTAAGAGTAAAAGCCTAGTAATAGCACGCACACAAATATCAAACTTACAACACACTGTTCTTTTTATGCCGTAGTCTCAAACTGCAATGACGAAAAATTTGTCAAATCTTTAAAAATTATCTGGTATTTCTTGTTAAAGCATTATTTTTTTATTCACAAAATGCTATGAAATGTGGACACATCCACTACGTATCATATGTTTGAATATTTTATTATCTCTCTATCAGATTTATTATAGGAAAATATTGGATTGTATAGATGTTATTACCATGTTAACTATGTTGTTTAGTAGGTCTGTATAGAATATTTGCTAACACACATTTACAGCTAATATTATTTGCTGTAAAATATATGACTACATTGCTTTCAGATTCAGTTTCTACGTGTTATTGGATTATGACATGATAATTGTAAAATTAATATAAGTCTTACATTCTACTATACCTTGAACCCAATATAAATCTTTTTAAATGTAAGCAAATCCTACTAAAATTATAAATATAATATGGATATTTTTTCTGACGTAGGTATGTGTACAATCACGTTCGATCGGCAACAAGGATCAAATCAGGAACACAGATTATCACAGAAAAAATACTCGATCCGGGATGGATAAGGTAAAATCACGGGCATTAGTGCTTCATAATATTGGTAGGAGTTTAAGCAATAATGTGACTTATTAAAATCAGATTTCACTATTATCCAAACTAGTAATAACGTATATTCAGGTATGAGTGTCCCACAAAATCATATTATCAGCTAATGAAAAACCAGTAATATCACGCACGGCTGCCCGGCTCGGCGGCTCGGCGGCTCGGCGGCTGGCTGGCTGTATGGCTGAATGGCTGGATAGTAAATATCCTGGGTAATGAGGTCGCGTGTATAAACTATGCAAATGCAAGGAGAGGGCATATTGGTCAACAGGCAGTGATGCGTGCTATAGTCGAGGAGGTAACGGTAGGAAATTATACATTTTGTTGTTAAATAATCTTGCAATCGTTTTCATATCATAAAAATTGGTTGCCTGTAAAGTCGGTATACGGGCGAAAGTTTTACGTGACAACGACTTTGAGTGGTAAAATAATTTTACGGAAGGGACGTGTGCCTTTCACTTTTTATGTCTGTCTCTCTCGCTCTTAGGCGGGCTAACCATGCCCGAGTGGAAAGGACGCGTGCCTCTCACTCGCTCTCGTTGTGAGCGCATAACGTGAGCGGAGCGTACCGCAGTTTCTTGAAGTGTCACCCGGAAAACCAATTTATAAGACGTTGTCACGTCAAAATAGATTTATATTTGCGAATGTATCTATAGATAGATGCATGATTACTTCAAGAAAAAAGCACAAAATGTTTTTGGTGAAATTGGGTTATTAAATAAATTACACTCTGGGATATCAGGATACTTCTAAGTACTGTATCTTCGTCATTTTAGAAGTGATTCATTCCTTTTTTTGCGCACCATATACAGATTTCCGTGAGCTTTGAATTGATCTTATGTGTCACGTTTGTGAATGGAAAAAATCTTCGTGTAAACTCAATTGATTTAGATGGCCATGGTCATGGCTACGCTCACCGGATTCACCCGCGTATTTCTGCCGTGCCTTTAGTAGTTCTGCTATCAAATTCTGAATTATTGGTTTTCACATCTATCGACCGTCCCGACTGCGAATTGTTTTGTTCATAACAAAAGAAAAAATGAGTATTTTTTCTTCTCTACATAGTATTTTTTCTAAGAAAAAATGAGTATTTTTTCTTTTGTTTTGCACAATATGTTTTAATAGTCTAACTGATGTACTAATTAGATGTTTTAGGTACTGTCGACAACAAGGTGGCTATCTCTTGTCCCACAGTGTTGACTGTAGTCCCGCGTTGAATATGCAGCCGGTGGGCGGGCCCTAAACTCTTGTAAGCCTTTGTTGCCGCCGATATTGGACGTCCGCCGCTCCGATACATCGATTTTCCTTTGTTTGTCCGCTCCGCTCAGCTCCGCTCCGTTCCACTTCACGTGCGTGCCGCTTTAACTTTCAAATTAGTTTTACACGGCTGATATCGATGCTAATTGATTTTGCACTGTGACTTGTTGAGACAGAAACACGAAAATTACTGAGAGTGAGAAAGACAAGATTACAAACGGTAGTAGAGAAATAAACATGCATTGATATTTGTAATATTACAGTCTATCTATTCTTTATATTGTAGTAATCGTTTAATCAGCTAATATGAACTTTTTGTGACGTAGCCGTTTTTAACTTTTTAACAGACTTCCAAAAAGGAGGAGGTTATCACTTCGACCACAATGTTTTTTTTATGTATGTTACCTGATTTCCCGAGAACTTCTTTTTAAATTTTTAAATTTATTTTTATGTTCGGATAGGTATGCTTTCCGAATAGTCCCATATAGATCTTATCGAAGTCGGTCAAGTGGTGTTTGAAATATGAACCAAAACTAAATTTTGCATACAATTTTCTTGCTGAGTGTTAGACTTGGCTAGCACCGACTTCAAATAAATGAGTGAGTAGCACTTGTAATAATGATATTAATTTCTGTTTCGCTTTTGAGGGCCTATTCGTGGTTTTGAAGTTAATTTAATTTTTTGTACAAAAGTAGTTTATACAAAATATTTTTTTCAATTTTTCCATATTTCTTACTATGAGATAATTGCGAAGTTTTGGAATAAGGCTAGCGAAACAAACGATATCAAGCAGGCGCTTTATATTATGTTAAGGTTAACATACAATTAATTCTTTGTTCCACGAATAAAATAGATTATTATTTTTCCTCGTTAAATACCTTTATTGTTTTCGTATACCTATGAAATGGTTTTTGCGAGTTTTTTGTGTGTACTTAGTGAATGTTAAAATAGTTCATAAAGTACATAAGTATTTTATAACCTACCTCAATTTAAACTATGCGGTTCATACCTATTTTAATTGAGTTACATTCACTTTTTTTTTAATATGTTGTGTGATAGGGCCGTCGATTGTAAATCGATTTTGATGCCTATTTTTTTGTTGGGTAGATCATACCTAGTTCAGAAAAAAATAATTAAAATGAACATACTGATAGTAAGTGTTCATCGAATCAAGCGAGCAAGCAAGGTCACACATATTACAACCAATACATTCATTTTAATGATAGTTGAAATATTCGTGTGCGTAGTTTTTGTGATACCTATAACAATTTTAAATATTGCCGTTGACACCAAAAAGCAATCACGTAATTATACCTAATTGCATATTTCCTGCGGTTGACTCAATTTGATTGGCAGTTACTTTATCGTTCGACATCATCTCACTATTTCAAATTTACCAACACGTTTCTAAAAATAATCAGTCGAGAAGTATCACTCAAGTCAACAGTTTCATTTAAAAAAATGCTTTCATCACGTAAACAAACAAAAGTCCACATTTACACCAAAAATGAAGTGTTATTAAACAATGTCATCGATGAAAAATTACAAAAATTTCTCAAACCACTAAATATTTTACAAGGTATGCTTGGTTACCCTAAATTTCGAATACGCGACAACTTTATTACTCCCAACAACCTGTGGGTCAACGTACTTTCATTCATTGTTACGTCATTGTACATCACTTTTATCATTCTTCGTGGAGTGATTGTCGCCGACGTTCGATCAAATGTCGTGTTTTCGAAGAAGAAGGTGGCGACGATTTTCCAGGTCGCAAAAATCTACAACTTCGCTCTGAGCGGCGTCGGACATCTCACCAACTTACTCTCCAACTTTTTCCACAACTCTAACAATGTCTTGCTCATTATAAAAATACAGGACGTCATCAATAAGCTGCCAGGAAACCGCAACCTTGCAAAAGAAACTTTATGGAACTGGATTTATGGTGTTATATATTTTGTTAATTTTTACACATTGTACGTTTACCTGAATAGCATACATCGAAAGTTTAAGTTGATCGAATGTTTGACTGATTTTGTGATATTTAGTTTTTATGTCAATGCACTGTATGCTACCAGGATAGTAGCATTAATGAAAAAGAACGTTTCAATCTGGATGAAGGAGCTTGAATGTATAACTTCGCAACAAAGCGACGTAAAAATACAGACAAAGTCTTGGAAGAAAATGTTTGAAATTTATTCGTCAATTGTGCATTCGTACAATATTTTCAACACTGTTTATCAAGAAATAGTAAGTATTTATATGTTTCTTTTTAAGAATGGCAATATCATATCACTCTTATAAAATATTCTATAAAATTCAGTGCTTTAAGATAAACCTTATACGTACCTGAATCATTTCCATACACTTTTAACAGAAATATTTTCAAACGAGAAGTTCAAATTTATTGTCTAGTACCAGTATAGTGTCACTGCTGCCGTTACCTGAACATATTAGATGATTTTTCTTTTTACTTTATCCCTTATATGTAAATACTAGCTGTTACCCGCGACTTCGTCCGCGTAGAATTTTGATTTGTTTTGTGTGTAAATTCACTGCTTTTAAAACATTGTAAAAATGTGGAGTTGTTGTCTTACTTTGCTTATTATAGTTCTTATAGTAACTACGGGGTGTTTGTATATTTCATTCTTTACCAGGAAATACAAACATAGTTTATGTGAATTCTTACAAAAACAATAATTTTGCCAGAATAGTAACGTCGGCAGAGTTTTAGTCAGCTGTATGCCGATTCAGAGTGTATACCTTATGTCGCCAAAACTGGCTGACATACAAAATACCTTAATATCTTTCGTGTTTATCGTCGTTATGTTATGCTATGTTGTCTTATGTTGTATTGTGTTGTGTTCTGTTCTGTTCCGTAACGTTACGTTACGTTTACGTTACGTTTACGTTACGTTTACGTTACGTTTACGTTACGTTTACGTTACGTTTACGTTACGTTTACGTTACGTTTACGTTACGTTTACGTTACGTTTACGTTACGTTTACGTTACGTTTACGTTACGTTTACGTTACGTTTACGTTTACGTTTACGTTACGTTTACGTTACGTTTACGTTACGTTTACGTTACGTTTACGTTACGTTTACGTTACGTTACGTTACGTTTACGTTACGTTTACGTTACGTTTACGTTACGTTTTACGTTACGTTTACGTTACGTTTACGTTACGTTTACGTTACGTTTACGTTACGTTTACGTTACGTTTACGTTTACGTTACGTTACGTTTACGTTACGTTACGTTTACGTTACGTTTACGTTTTACGTTACGTTACGTTACGTTACGTTACGTTACGTTACGTTTACGTTACGTTTACGTTACGTTACGTTACGTTTACGTTACGTTTTACGTTACGTTTACGTTTACGTACGTTTACGTTACGTTACGTTACGTTTACGTTACGTTTACGTTTACGTTACGTTTACGTTTACGTTACGTTTACGTTACGTTTACGTTACGTTTACGTTACGTTTACGTTACGTTTACGTTACGTTTACGTTTACGTTACGTTTACGTTACGTTTACGTTACGTTTACGTTTACGTTTACGTTACGTTTACGTTACGTTTACGTTTACGTTACGTTTACGTTACGTTTACGTTACGTTTACGTTACGTTTACGTTACGTTACGTTACGTTACGTTTACGTTACGTTTACGTTACGTTTACGTTACGTTTACGTTACGTTTACGTTACGTTTACGTTACGTTTACGTTACGTTTACGTTACGTTTACGTTACGTTTACGTTTACGTTACGTTTACGTTACGTTTACGTTACGTTTACGTTTACGTTTACGTTACGTTACGTTTTACGTTTACGTTACGTTTACGTTTTACGTTACGTTTACGTTACGTTTACGTTACGTTTACGTTACGTTTACGTTACGTTTACGTTACGTTTACGTTACGTTTACGTTACGTTTACGTTACGTTACGTTACGTTTACGTTACGTTTTTACGTTACGTTTACGTTACGTTTACGTTACGTTTACGTTACGTTACGTTACGTTTACGTTACGTTTACGTTACGTTTACGTTACGTTTACGTTTACGTTACGTTTACGTTACGTTTACGTTACGTTTACGTTACGTTTACGTTACGTTTACGTTACGTTTACGTTACGTTTACGTTACGTTTACGTTACGTTTACGTTACGTTTACGTTACGTTTACGTTACGTTTACGTTACGTTTACGTTACGTTTACGTTACGTTTACGTTTACGTTACGTTTACGTTACGTTTACGTTACGTTTACGTTACGTTTACGTTACGTTTTTACGTTACGTTTACGTTACGTTTACGTTACGTTTACGTTACGTTTACGTTACGTTTACGTTACGTTTACGTTACGTTTACGTTTACGTTTACGTTACGTTTTTACGTTACGTTACGTTTACGTTACGTTTACGTTACGTTTACGTTACGTTTACGTTACGTTTACGTTACGTTTACGTTACGTTTACGTTACGTTTACGTTACGTTACGTTTTACGTTACGTTTACGTTACGTTTACGTTACGTTTACGTTACGTTTACGTTACGTTTACGTTACGTTTACGTTACGTTTACGTTACGTTTACGTTACGTTTACGTTACGTTTACGTTACGTTTACGTTACGTTTACGTTACGTTTACGTTACGTTTACGTTACGTTACGTTTACGTTACGTTTACGTTACGTTTACGTTACGTTTACGTTACGTTACGTTTACGTTACGTTTACGTTACGTTTACGTTACGTTTACGTTACGTTTACGTTACGTTTACGTTACGTTTACGTTACGTTTACGTTACGTTTACGTTACGTTTACGTTACGTTTACGTTCTATCTAGTTAAGCTTTCCGATGTTACATTTATACTTGATCCCTAAGGAATCGTGCATGATTTCGGGATAAAATATAGCCTATATGTTATTCCAGTCTATAAGCTATCTGTGTACTAAATTTCAGCTCGATCCGTTGAGCCGTTTGGGCGTGATTGAGCAACAAACATCCAAACATCCAAACACCCATACATTGAGATTTATAATATTAGTAGGATAGGATTTCAAAGAACTATTTGTGTTCCGAATTGCAACAAAATCTAATAAGGCGTTCCAATATTACATTTATACTTGTTCTCTTGGGAACTGTGTATGTTTTCGGGATAATAAATAGCCTGTTTTATTTGAATGTTTGGATCTGTGTTTCAAATTGCAATAAAATCTAGTTAAGCGTTCCGATGTTACATTTATACTTGATCCCTAAGGAATCGTGCATGATTTCGGGATAAAATATAGCCTATATTTTATTCCAGTCTATAAGCTATCTGTGTACTAAATTTCAGCTCGATCCGTTGAGCCGTTTGGGCGTGATTGAGCAACAAACATCAAACATCCAAACATCCATACATTGAGATTTATAATATTATTAAGGATAGTAGGAAGGATAGGATGTCAGGATATTATTGCTCGGTGGTAGAACAACTGGAAAAAGTTGTACTCCTCCAGGAGAATACTGCAATGAGTCTTACTACTGCAAAAAGGTCGGTAGATTTGAACCGAAATTTATTTCATAATACAAGTGTTTTATTAATTTTATGCTTTTGTTTTCAGATACTCTATTTCATTGTCGACACATTTATGCACACGTTACTGTACATACAAACGTGGCTGACTTACACACAGACAAGCACGTCAAACAATGATGCTAAGTATAGGGTAAATATAATAATAAGTTATTAATTGGGAGTACAAATAAGTTTCCGCCGTTTTTTAACATCATCATCATCATCATCATCAGCCACAAGAAGTCCACTGCTGAACATAGGCCTCCCCCCTAGATTTCCATAACGAACGGTTCTGCGCAACCTGCAACCAGCGGTTTCCAGCGACCTTTGTGAGGTCATCTGTTCATCTAGTGGGAGGCCGTCCAACACTGCGTCTCCCGGTTCGTGGTCGCCACTCGAGAACCTTTCTTCCCCATCGGTTGTCAGTTCTGCGAGCGATGTGGCCTGCCCATTGCCACTTCAGCTTGCTTACTCTTTGAGCTATGTCGGCCACTTTCGTTTTTTAACGTTCAGTTTTCGTTCTTTGTTTCGTTTAGTTTTTTAACACAAATTAAATATTTATTGTTTATGAATCATTCCTAATGATTTTAAACGATGTGAGACTGCTTGCTGAATGACTTCTAATGTTAGAGCAAGTTCTTTTTGTGTTTCAGATGAATCTTCCTCCAATAATTCCTCCAATTCTGCATCCTCGTAAATTTTTTGGCCATCCACTGCGATCTCTGTCTTCTACGTCGAATTCACCGTTTTTAAACTTTTGAAACCACTCTCGACACGTTCAGTCACTCAAAGCACCCTCACCATATGCTTCTACGAGAAATTGATGTGCCTCAGCAGCAGATTTCTTTAAATTAAAGAAGTAAACTAACATTTCCCGCAAATGACGCTTACTTGGCTCAAATTTTGACATTTTCAACTTATAAAAATTATATTTTACCAATATAAAATCAATAATATTAATAGGTTATGTCGTTCTTGATCGTCCAAACTATTTTTTAAGCTGGTTATCATCTTCGAAAGCTAACCGAAACTCCGTGCCGCACCATCTACAATAAAACGGCGGAAACTTATTTGTACTCCTAATAATAGTACATTTCCCAAAATTATTTTATTTTTACTTGCTATTACAAACAGACTAAGTGAAAATTGTCTATGTCTGTATACATTCTATTTTTGTTTTAATAATTTAGAGTGACAAGCCTAGCAGGATTTAAAATATGTCAGATGGAAAGCAACACGATTGCCTATAACAGCACAGTGACACACACAGCTATTGGGAAATGAAGAGTCCAAATTATTACACTTGTCACCCAAGAAAATCTGCTGGATTTTTTCTATAGGTTATAATATTTTTTTCGACACATTGTTTTTAAAATCAAAATACTCTAATGTGATGATACGTGCGAAACGTATCTACTTGGCGGTCGAATAACGGTCACAGATATGGTACTACCCCAGGTGTACTTCTGCAAAGATATTACTCTTCACTTTACAGCAATTTTTGTTAGCAACATTGGTAATAATAATTGTATGGGTGGCGGAACATCTGGTGTACATTTCGCTGTTGGCTCACGAGGTGGAACAATTCCACATTGCGATGGACAAGACGCAGGTGATGAGTTGTCGACGCCTCGGAGACACAAAGTGCAATGGTGAATATTGGAACATATTTAAAACTACCTCACCTCACCTTAGCTATTGAATGAAATCTTAATTTCTTTATATTATACACTTTTGGCGCATTAGGCGGAAATGATGTCACACTGTTACGAAAAACTACACCTAGATTTCGATTTTTTTACTACCGACATCTTTGCGAAAAACATAGCTGACGTTAGCAAACCAAATTTTTAGTAAACATTCTATTGAAAACAGCTGAAGATAGTACACATTTTAAGGTTGAATTTACCCTTCTTAGCATGAATAATAAAGAGCAGTAGTATAACCTTTACATAAGTACACACATTCTTTTGTTAATGTTAGCGGCTAACACGGCTTACTTACCAATACTTGCTCCTCATAAGTTTTTTTTCTTTTCTATCGGACCGCTTGTTACTCCAAAGGTATATCTTTTCATGGTTGCCATTCCAAAGACTCAAATAAAGTGTTTTAAGTAATATTTATATTTTACAGCACATTAGCACGACCTAAACTTATTCTTTGATTACCTCGACGTCTCGGCAGCGTTAGAACCGTCGCGGTCACGAGAAGACCTCGAGAAACGTCGAGAAAATCACATAATAATTTTAGATCGCGATTAAGTCCTGTATGATACAAATAATATGTGTTCAAATCACCAGAGTTTTGAGTGTCTTTAAGTCAACTGAATTCTTCTAGGTAAGCTAGCACTACCGTAGACCGCTTCGAAGTTAACATCAAGCAAGATGGCGGTCTAGTGCAAACCTATCATTGTTTTCAGAAGCAGAACGTCGACTGCACAAGAACGTGCGGCGTCTGTACCGCGCGCGGTTCGGGAAGCTGACCCTCAAGAGTTTGTTCGCGGTGGACGCCGCGCTCACTCCTCGGCTGGTGCAAGTCATCATGGCTAACGTCATTGTGCTTCTGCAGTTCGCTTTTTTGTAGCTCTTGTTCTTGTAAAAATTTAGTTTTCTTGAAGAAATTACGGCTGGCATGTTTTTTTTATATAAGAAGTGACGAGACGAGCAGGACATGTGCCTGATGGTAAGCAACATGCTTGCCACATAACAGCATAGTGACACGCAGTTATTGGAACATGAAGAGTCCAAATCATAAATACATACATGTAATAGTGATGATAAAGTTAAAATAAAACAGTAAAAAAATTACCTACATCTTTCATTACAATCACTCAGTAATCTGTGATTACAATTGTCATGCATATTAAATACTTTTTTCAATACTTTACATTTATCTATAAATACGGCAGTTTTTTTTATTTATTTTACAGTATACATCGTAAAATGTTCATATCAAACTTCGAAAATGTTTAAAATTTGTTTGCTCTTCTTTTTTTTCGCATATTAACTTCTAAATTGTAGATACGAGTATATAAATTTAATTATTTATGAAGCAATTTGACTTCAATGCTATATCTTACAAATTTGTTTTTCTTTAATGTTTAATGTTAACAAGCAGACAAGCAAAAAACAAATAAATTAATTTCATTTTATTGTTCTCACATTGTAGCACTGGCGCAGCGACTGTTTCAGCTGGGCGTATTTTAAACGTAAGCTTAATTTGAGTAAGATTAATTGGAATCTGAACAGATTGAAATACGAAACAGTGACATTGAAGCCTAGAAATAGCATTAGGCATAACACATAGACTACTTTTATCGGACTGTGGGTAGCTCGAAAAAGTGACATCGTTTCATGGTTGATGTTCTAAAGACACGAACTAGAAGGCTGGACTTTATTTTTGTGATAAATGACGCATTCCACGGCAGACTGTGGAATGTGTTTTTCCTGATGGCCACTATCTCGGTGTCTTCAAACACCTTTATTCCCCACGGCACTACGAATTGTTTCCCCTTCTGCACTACTAGCGAGAGTGAATCGGATTCTTCTAGGTAAACACGCTCCATCGTAGACCGCATCATCGCTTAACATCAGGCGAGATGGTAGTCAAGTGACGAAAAATTAGACAAGTTAATTAGAGGAACAGGAATTACGCAAATCAAACCAGCTAGCAAGTAACATCTACCATTACCTAATAACGTAGAGTATAAATTTATTTTTTGTTTTATAGCTGAAGGTTTCATCTTTCGATGTGCCTTTTGTTCATTTAATAAAAACTGGCCGTGAGACATAAAAGCTCAGTGCCTCGCAATATTTGAACATACAGATGATAAATCGATGCCTGCCCTCGTTAACCCGAGATATGAGAATATATCAATTTATTCTAGATTTCCTTAAAAACGCAGTTTTTGAAATTTGAACACAGGAACGTTTGCGCAGTCTTACTTAGCGGCCTATATAGCCAAACATAGAACCAAACATAGCACCAAACATAGAACCAAACATAGAGCCAAACATAGAACCAAACATAGAACCAAACATAGAACCAAATATAGAACCAAACATAGACCCAAACATAGAACCAAACATAGAGCCAAACATAGAGCCAAACATAAAACTAAACATAGAACCAAACATAGAGCCAAACATAGAGCCAAACATAGAGCCAAACATAGAACCAAACATAGAGCCAAACATAGAACCAAACATAGAGCCAAACATAGAACCAAACATAGAGCCAAACATAGAACCAAACATAGAACCAAACATAGAGCCAAACATAGAGCAAAACACAGAGCCAAACCTCCTCAACTTTTTGGAACGTTAACTATGTTTAACGATAACGATGTTGTTTTTATGATGATTTAGGAGTAGTCTCATAGATTCAAGCAGAGTATGTAATTTTAATTGTATATATTATAAAACATTTGATTGTATTTCTTTCAGTATGGACAAGAATTACTGTTATAATCTTCTTTATTGTTTTATTGATAATAAGTAATCATCGGCTGACTGATGCATAGTTAATTGGCTGTAATAACATAGTCTCCGTTATTGACACTCAATCTAATTGATAGTTACAATTTTATTCGATACCACTTCACACAATAAAACTAAATTATCAGTCGATCATCGAAACCCATTACAAATGTATCTACGACCAATTTGAAAAATAAAATAAAATGTTTTCCAGTCGCAAACGAACAAAAGTACATATATACACAAAAAATGAAGTACTACTCAACAACGTCATCGAGAAAGATTTCCAAAACTTTCTGAAACCACTAAATTTTCTACAAAATATTTACGGATACCCGAAATATCTGATACGAGACAATTTTGTAACTCCTAACAGTTTTTGTATAAATTTACTTTCATTTATTACGACGTGTCTCTATGTCGCCATGATAATACTTCGAGCGGAGTTCCTGAGAGCAAAACCGAACGTACTGTTTACAAAAAAAAAAGTTAGAACTGTTAATGCATCAATGACATTTTTCAACTTCGGTCTCAACAGTTTCGGCCATCTCACAAACTTGTTCGCTAACATCCGTCACTGTTCTAGCAACGTCGTACTCATCATAAAGCTGCAAGAAATAAACAATAAAATGCCAAAAAAACACAACCTTGTGATGGAGAGGAATTTGAATTGGATTTACGGTGTTTTATTTTTTGTTAATTTTTACGCATTGTACGGATACTTGGGATTTGATCCATCGCAAAGCGACATGGATAGAAGTGTGTACAGACTTTATCCTATTCAGTTTCTACGTGAATATCCTCTATGCTACGAGAATAGTCGTTCTAATAAAGACACACATTCTGCTTTGGATTGAAGAACTCGAGAAAATAAAGAGAAATGAATTAAAAATAGATACTCGATATTGGAAGAACATGTTTGACGTGTATTCGTTGATTATGGATACCTATAATATTTATAACAAAGTTTTTCAAGAACTGGTAAGTACGAGTATAAATATATGGGTAAGTTCTGTTAACTAATAATACTACTCCAATGAAATAATGGCGAGAATGTCCAATGAAAATGAAGTCGATATTTTTTTTTTTTTTAATTTTCAATAAACGCTCAACCGATTTCAATCCGCCTTTGTTAACGTACATCAATCGAACAATGTTACATTCTTGCTGATATCTGTTTTGCACTTGACCTTATGCCTGATATTGAGCAACGATGCAATCCTCGATGGAGCACGCTTATCTAGCAGAAATTAGGCATGGCAGCCATGTTGCTTACCTTTAGGCTCTGATCTTCTCGTCACCGTCACTCTGTACTATAAAATTATTTAGGATATATTCTCGACTTGGTGGCTCCATGGTTATATATATTGAGAAAAACTCATTTATTGTCAAACCCAGCCGTTTGAACATTTTTTTATTGTGTACAGTATGTTTATATAGTGCCTACGGGGCTTAATCACGAATAACTCATTGTTTAAATACCTCGACATTTCGGCAGCTTTACAGCGACGAGACAAACAGGACATTTGTGCGTGATCGTAAGCAACATGCCTACCCAGAAAAGGACAGTGACACAGATATTAGAACATGAAGAATCTAAGTCATAACCTCCCACGGCACTGCGCTTGTCACCCAAAGATAAAAGATGTTTAATTTCTAACATTACTATTTTCAGACTTTATATTTCATCGTCGACTCATTTTTACATACCCTGATCTACATTCAAATGTGGTTGAACTACACTCAAACAGCTACGTCAAACAACAATCCGACATACCGGGTAAATACAAAAAGCAGCTTTCTGAATTCATCGTTTAAGGTTCTAAATCGTTTCTCTTTTTTAGGCTTTCCTGTCAGGGACTTTGACCATAGTATTAGTATGGGTGCTGAGTCATTTAATATATGTTTTCTACTTGGGCCGAGAAACGGAGCAAATGTATATTGCAATGGAAAAAACACAGTTTCTGTCCTCTCGGTTGCTTGGAAAATTTGAATGTGACGGTACGCGTTTTTATAATTTTTTAGCATAAATTGGAAATTTCGGCATTTTTTTAATTTAGTATAGAGTGACAAGATGAACAAGATATGTGGCTGATGGTAAGCAGTAGGTATGCGTGGCCATAACTTTTGGAAACACGCAACTTTTGGAACATGAAAAGTCGAAATTATCGTATATATCGTATCGAAATAGTCGAACTGCATTGTGCTCGTCACCCAGACATACATATAAGATGTTTGTTGAAGTGAAAACTTCTTTTGGCGCGCCACAGACACATTTTTCGTGGGCTGTGAATTGAATTCTAGCGTCACGCTCGGGAATGATAAGAAATCTTCGGGTAAACTCGGGACCATGGGTGTTAACCATCTAGAAATGCGTCAGTTTTCTAGATGGCCACGCTCTCTGGTTTCTTCCGCGTAGTGTCCAAAGTAAGCCATTAAATTCTAAGGTAGATTTTCACTTCTATTGGCAGTTCTTATGTCATTTTTTACCTCTATGCCCTGTAATTGCAAATGTTGCAAATGTCACTATTAGATCCTTATATAAACTATTGGTGTTTTCCCGTACTGGCCACTTTGATCTCATATATACTCAAATTTAGTTAGAGATTTCAATCACAAATTTACACAGCTATTGTGTTTTGTAAACCGTCATTCATTTGTCTTTCTCTATAAATTGTGCTGTATAAATTTGAAATTGGAATTCTTAACCAAAGAAAAGCTGTTTTAAATAAACACACGGGTAACTCACGTTTGATATAGTCAGTCCAGTCCGACTCAAGTGTCGCTCGCGTCTGGCGATCTTTGAGTGTTAAACGAGCTGCGAACACGGGCGCGCACTCTCCTTGAAAAAGATCGCCAGACGCGATCGAAACTTGAGTCGGACTGGACTGACTATATCAGACGTAAGTTACCCGTGTATTTATTTAAAATGTGTAATAACCACGTTAGTTTCCATACCAGAAAAGCTGTTTGAGATCCGTGTCCAGTACGACAAAACACCAATTTCATTATGTAAGGATCAAATACTTATGTGGTTTCAGAGGCAGAACGTCAACTGCATAAGAACGTGCGGAGGCTGTACCGCGCGCGGTTCGGGAAGGTCACCCTCAAGGGGTTGTTCGCAGTCGACGCCGCGCTCACTCCTCGGCTGGTGCAAGTCATCATGACGAACGTCATTGTGCTTCTGCAGTTCGCTTTCATGTAGATCTTATTATCACATATTTTTATGGGAAAAAATTATGTAAAACTGGTTTGGTTGTTTTTAATAAAAAATACGGAATACCATTTTTTTGTAAGCTGTGATTATTGATGCTGATCATTACGCTCAGAAGTAAAAGATCGAGAACACTCATGGCCAATGAGAGTACCCGAGTGAGAAAGATGCAGTCATAATTACTTTAATTCTTGTGTTTTTTAATGAATCCTACTAATACGATTAGAAATAATTCTTTATGTATTGTTCACTGTTACCATATAAATTACGCTTGCCGATTAAGCATACTAAAAACACACTTTTTTGGAGTTGTTTTCAAATAGGCCTTATTTTCCTTTCTACGAATACTTCAGAGATCTTATCAAAAATATAAGACAAGAAAGAAGGTAACGATAACAAACCAACGTTATATTATTTTAAACATTGTTTAAACGTTATTTTTATGAGGGACGTGTAATAATATTTTCAACTATATGATAGTTATTCATTAAGTCTTATCTCTTTGTTCGTGGCTTTGGAACATCAGCCATGAAACGGTGTTGCTAATTCGAGCTATCGATCATTCCAATAGAAAAAAAGAGCAAAGTGGTTCTTCCCCAGAAGCACTCGGCAAATAGCCCTATCAAGCCATAATTACTAGCTTTAACTTTACTGATCAAAACTACATGAAAATATTACTTGACACTACATTATATTTCAGTTCAGGTAGTCAATATCGACACTAATTAACCTTGAGTGAATTAGTTAGTAGTACATCAGCCCGAGGAGTGAGTGCCGGTTATATCACTCCTATCACTTCTATCACTCCCATCACTTCTATCACTCCGTCGTTACCGCGTTAACGAGTATTTGATTGCTACGATAATGTCCCACCGTTTGTTAGGGCGCGGCTACAAAGGCTACGCCGTAGCTATTGAGGAAGCCACTGTGTTTTGGTACAGGGTAATTTTGCACGCTACTAAAGCTATTTTTATCCCCCCGACCAAAAAAGTGGTGTTATAAGTTTGACATCGATGTCTGTTTTTCTGTGTGTGTGTCTGTCTGTGGCACTGTGGAGATCAAACGAATAGGCCGATTTCAGTGCGGTTTTTTATTTGAAGGTTATTATTTGTGAGGATGTTTTTAGCTAAGTTTAGTAAATGTCAATTTAATATTCGCAAAATGGCAGACAAAATATTTCTTCACAACTTAGACTTGACTGGTAGAATACTATATATACACTATAACAAATTTCAAATACACAATGACCGCCACCACAAATTGGCAAATTATTTTATTTTTTTCACTACTACTACAGTATAGGTATCAAATGAAAGGGCTTGACTAGTAGAATGTTGTACAGATAACAACCCTGAGGTAGTCGGGGGTTAGTCAAAATTTGTAATTTTCTTCATTTTATTTCTACATAATGATGTCATAAATTGTAAAACCGTCAAATTACAATATAACGTTACGACGTTACGTGAACGTTTAGACTATAACGTTTAGATTATAAGCTATCCTACAGTATATAGTGATTGCAATATCACGGCGATTTAAATAAGTTTATAGGTACAATTTCGAAGAGTGTTCAATTTCTTCTCCTTATCTAAGATATGAGTAAAAGAAAGAAAATTGTAATGACAAAGATCACGGACCACGGAGTCTGTAGAGTGGCTAATTAAATAAATAAAAAGAGTTTGCAGCTGATATGCATGGTCTAATGCTACTTTGCTGTTTTTTCCACCAGATTGTTCGTAGTTCTAGAAAGCGACATTGCTTTACGGTTGACTAGCATCGTCCATCGGCTTAAACGCGTAGTTCACAATCCCGAAATTTTCCCGGGATAAAAAGTGGCCTATGTGTTCTTCCAGACTATATCCTAAACGTGTTCCAAGCTTTAACCAGATCCATCCTGACGTTACAAAGTAATTGTGCAACAAACATTCAAACATGGACATGCATAATATTTAGTAGAATGCTCCTGAAAATCTCACACTGAGATGATATTATTTGCTTGTCTTAAAATTTAGAGCAATTAACAAGGTTTCTTTTATAATATTAAATGTTGTGAACGAACCCAAAGTATATAAACCATCAAAACGAATGCAATAAATGAGTGACCCGACGAGAACTGAATGCTGCAGGGCTGAAATATCATCAATCTACGTTAAACCGTTTATTATTTATCAAAAATTAAAAATCGGCTTGTCATAATAAATTCAGTTATAATTATGTATTATCTACTAAAAGACAAAAACCAACTTGAATTTAAAATTAAAAAAACTATCACTAAGCCGTTTAGATAAATGCAAACACTTTTTTTTTTTTTTTTTTTTATATTTCAAAACCCATCACACCAATTTCGATAATTCAAATGAGACCACCTCTAAAGTACATATACTTCTTACCTATCAATCAAAAATCTCCAAAATCAATTCACAATTAACAGAGCTCTCGCGTAACAAACGTGAATGTTTTTTTTCTGCAACCTTATTGAGAACTTCTTCCTTTTTTTGAAGTTGGTTAACAATACATTTCCCATAAAATAGCACATGAAAGTGAACTATTAGGTCACGTTAGTATTTACTTATACTGAGCATATTATATGTTTTTATATACTGTTCACGTAAGTCTTCTTCTTTTTTTTTTCAAGTATAGTATTTTTTACTTTAAGTCTCTTTTTATTAATAAACTTTTTATTTGTTTATTTTTTTATTATATTTGGCATAACTTACGTAAAAAAAATGGAACACGGAGCACTTAGTAGTCAATGTCACCGTCCACACATATTACACATTACGTCATATCTACACTTTCAGGCAAATTCACACACCATGTGTACTTCCGCCCTAACATTGAACTACTAACGATATTACTTAACTTGACCGACCTCAGACACCATCCTTCTCTTTCCCTTGCCCTTAGAGCGAGACAGAGCATCTCACGTCAAAGTTATGATGACGTAAGATTGAAATGAGCGGGACATCCCTAGCGGGCAGTAATAGGGCTGTAACTACTTTACTGACTGTTTATGAGACAGGTCGAGTGCAGTTAAGGCTTTATTGCTCGTGTATTTTGTATCGAGTCAATCGAGTTATGGAGCAGTAAACATTGTACAATCAATGGAATGGAACTTATAGAATCTACCTTACATTCGATGGAACTATGAGACCTGCATTTTGGCTGAATTTCTTCTGTCAGTGAGATCTTAAATTTACTTTTTGGGATAAAATAAATCTACGTTAATCACTTTAATTACTTAAAAAAATTACCTATCAAATGAATTTGGCTAGATGAATATTTCGGGAGTACCGCGTAGGTAAACCGACTAACAGGTTTGGCGGGCGCATAACTAGGCGTTTCTTTTTTCTTCAGTCTGTCTCTGTGTCGCAACGTAAGTAAATATGTTTTCTTACATTCGAAATTTTAATTTTTGAAAAATATAATTTGCAAATAATGCAGTTGCTTCCCTGGCTATTGATTTATGACTGGAACATTGTTATTTTGTGCTATTGTATAATTATTATGGGTTATGTCACCTGAAGTAGTAGTAGTGTAGTGGTAGGACTCTTGGCAGAGTCCACCACTGTGGTACACAGAGAAAGTACCTTTGCCAGTTATTCTACCGCCAAGCAGTAATGTGCAAATATTAGTGTGTTCTGCTTTAAAGGGCAGTAATTCCCGATAAATTACAGTGCTTATAGATATAACCTATTAGATCCCTGGGTGACGAGCGCAGTGCACTGCTATGTAATGATTTGGACTCTTCATGTCCCAATAGCTGCGTGTTACTGTGCTGTCATATGGTAGGCATGTTGCTTAGGCACATGTCCTGCTCGTCTCGTCACTCTTTATTAAAAAAACGATTTTAATTATGTTTTAGCATACTTTATACTAGTGCCGACTCTATGACTAGTATCTTCCTGTTACGTCCTGTCCAATGATCAAATGTCTCTCTGTTTGTCACTTCCGTTCATCGACAAGATCCCACTCAAATACCCGCCCCCACGGATATAGCAAACTAAACTCACCCCCGCAGTTGCAATGAATCTTTTTTTATCATTCCAGATCTATCCCTAAAGTCCAGCCGTAAATTAACATGGAATATAAATAAAGTTCCCGTGAATTTACCGCGAGTCTGACACTGTGGGGCTACGTGACGCGTTAACTGGGGAGAGCAGAACATATGTGTGTTTTACCTATGCAATCTTTGCCTAAGTACGCAATACTACATCGTTAAATTTAATTTTGTTTGCAGTGGCATTGCCCAATGAAGATTTTTTCCCGGGAAGTACCACACTTTTACCAGTAATGCTACCTCCTTTTCATTCAAACATAACTATTTTTAGTTTATGCTTTACTAAAGTATTTGGATGTTACGGCTGGTCTAGTCGGGAGAACGGCAACTGCCGATCCTGGGTACAAACCCCATTCACACTTTATTTTCGAAGTGATGTGCGCAATGCTGCTAACTTAGAATGGCGAAGAAAAATGTTGCGAGGAAACAAAGTATTCCTTGAATATTTCGAAGTCATATGCCATCCATAGGTTGCTGTATGAGATACAACCGTGCTGGGTCAGCGTAGACTATGACCTAGATTCTCTCATGGCGAGAACAAGCCTCAAGTCCCAGATGTGGGAACATTTAGTTTGCAACTAATACACGCTTATAATACGTGTTTTAAGTTGATTAAACTAATTCGCCTCATTACATAGTTCCAAGCAAAACTAATCCAATTCTCCAAACACCATTTTCAGCACAGAAATTTAAACAATCGTAATAAAACCCGTAACGAACTGTCACCTCATAAACTGTGTTATTTCATACCTGCCTTATGCACCTGATGCTATATTGAATTTCCCCTGCCCCCCTCGCTCCTCCACATCCGCTCCCCTCCCCTCCATCTTCCCTAGCGGTGCCTTTGCAATATTCTGGAAACATTCAGGTGTCAAATTTTCCATTGTCTTTGTCAGTGTGGGTATAACGAACTTTTCTAGTTGTTAAAGGATTTTAAGACTTATTTAACAAGTTACAGGATAACATTTTGTACGGTAAGCCGTTGGGGTTCTGTCCTGTTATTGTCAGATTTTGGTGCAAATCGGACCGATGATAATTTTTGGGTTGCCCATTTCTTTTGTTGAAGTGAAATGTCCCTTTGCTATTTTAACATTAGTGTGTTATTTTTATCCGTAATATTTGGGGAAAAGTTCAAATTTACTGTAACTTTTGATAAATATTTAGTAATAATAATATTGTTTATTACACCTAGAAAAATAAAGTGCAATTTTAACCTAGTAAATTAAATTTAGTTAAGTACATATTTATTCATTGAAACGAAATCAAAATCTTTTACTTTTAAACGAGTAATTCTTGTATTGATATAAATATATTATAGAATCTGAATCTCGGAAACGGCTCGAACTATTTTCATGTAATATGGGAGATAAATCGATCTGGTTTCATTTCTTTAAAACGTTGTTTTATGCACGTTATTAGACAAAGAAAAACTTTACATTAACATTAGAATGCGAAGGTTAATTCCACCACGTCACAAGCCCGTATAATAGATCAAGCGGGAAGATTGGGTGGTCACGAAATATTAGATCCGGGTTCGAATCCAAACGACTCCCCTTTTTTTTTTTGAGAAAATCTATAACTGGGAGCCCTGTATCTGTATGTAAGTATACTCAATGTCACCGAAGTACTGATCACGAACCAAGCTGAATATCGTCGAACTACAAATTTTTAGGTAATTGCAGTAAAAGTTTAGTAAATATTTTTATGTCACATCAAAATTTGATACAAACAAAAGAAAACTACAAACAACTTGTGCTGTCTAAAATAAACAAAATCTATACTTATAATAAAACTGTAACGGGTCGAATTCTGTACATTGAAGATATTTTGAAAATTTTTTTTTTGGGGCACTCCATAGTCGATACTGATGGCGAAACTGCATTTTTTTTCTTTCATGTCTGTCTGTCTGTCTGTCTGTCTGTCTGTCTGTCTGTCTTTCTGTATAGGGATCACGCATCACGCCGAAACTACTGATTCAATTCAGCTGAAACTTGGTATGATTTTAGTTTATACTAAGGACATTGCTGTAGGTTACTTTTGATCCCCAAATTCTGATCGGTTTTCTTGCGGGAGGGGGTGAAAGTCAGAATGTGTATTTGGTTGTAACTCATGTTTGCGTTGTTTAATTTCATTAATTCTTTTTTTGTTAGAAAGAACACATTTTTTATATTGTCCCGTCAAAATTTGAACAATATCGGTTTATTGGTTCGGAAATTACACAAACATTAAATAATAACGACACGCGCGGCGCATTCGGTACATACTAACTTCTAAGTATTCTGTGTATCACAGACGATCCACAGAATATCTAGATTCTAGATACTAGAAAGTGCCCACGTGATCGCGTCGCGTCATCTTGGATGACAAAATAATTGTCAAAAATATATTTTTGTGTGGAAAAACAAACATCATTCGGTTATAATCGACTTCAAACAAGGAGGATGTTCTCAATCGGGTTGCATGTTTTTATTTGGTTTTATTTTACGCGATAACTCCGCTAATTGTTAGTTGATTTTGATAATTCCTTTTTTGTTTGGTAGAAAATACTTCAGAGGTGATCTTAGGTATCGAAAACAGATATCAAATATCAACAAAAAACTAAAATCAGCTTAGATTTATCTGTACGCCAGTTATACCTTCTTTTAAAATTTAGTCGAATGACAGAATTAAATTACCTGTCATTGAAGTAGATTTTGTATTTTGGAGAAAACATATCAGCATAATAAGTAGCAGCATAAACAACCCATTAAATGTTCCCACTGCTGGGCGTCGGGGCCTTCTCTCGCAAAGAGAGACAAGGCTATAATCCACCACGCTGGCCCAGTGTCGGTT
This sequence comes from Ectropis grisescens, assembly GCA_017562165.1. NCBI lineage: Eukaryota > Metazoa > Arthropoda > Insecta > Lepidoptera > Geometridae > Ectropis > Ectropis grisescens. The sequence continues at coordinate 28,474,156 of CM029788.1, forward strand.
GGTGGATGACATATGACTTAGAACTTAGATTATAGGTAGATTTCGGTTTCTTCACGGTGTTTTCCTTCACCGTTTTAATTACCGGCATTACGAACATGACTCTGAAAAGATAGTGGTGCGCGTGGTTTTGAACCCTGGGTCTCCGGATCGACAGTCGCCGTTCTCCCGACTAGGTCAGCTGTAACTTACTAGACCAGCCGTAACTTATTAGAAAACGTATTATTTCAATCCAAATACTGTTTAAAATTTAAAGGTAGTGTTCAACAAGCTTCGGTGACCGAAGCAGACCGTTGTTAGGGTTCCGTACACAAAGGGTAAAACGGGACCCTATTACTGAGACTTCGCTATCCGTCCGTCCGTCCGTCCGTCCGTCCATCTGTCACCAGGCTGTATCTCAAGAACGGTGATAGCTAGACAGTTGAAATTTTCGCAGATGATGTATTTCTATTGCCGCTTTAATCATGGCGGAACGTATCAAGTGATCGGGTTGAAATTTAAAATAGAATTAGATTACAGTCTGGAAGAACACATAGGCTAAACATTGCCTATGTATAAGTACTCTATGTAACGTAACAAACATCCAAACAGTGACATTCATAATATTTACAGGACAACGTTGGAACGGCTGAACATATTTGGATGGAATTCGAAACACACGTAATTTGAACTCAGAAATAGCAAATCGGTTACTTATAGGTTACTGTGACGTAGGAAAGACTAAGCAAATTTGGTAGAAAATTGAAACAGAAATAACTCATAGTCTGAAATACCACATTTATGTATTTATTACCTATCAACCTGAAAAGAAGCATGGGCCCTAAGGAAACAAATATTAATTATCACGTCAAAACGGCACCACGAATTGGGTTGACATACGAAACATTTATAGTTTAGAGTCTAAAATTTCACATGGGCTAATAAGTCTACATTTTAATTGAACTCCATATTTTCGTATATAAGCATATATTTTCGTCAGGAACTTGATGTGATAGTAAGGTAAAAGCCAAAAATGAAAAAATATGCACCCGTTGTGGCGTAGATAATATAGGTGATTTGCGTTCACAATCTAAATAACAAGCAACATAATATTCTCATTAGACGGCGCTAATGCCAGTTTAAATCTAAAAGCACTAAAGGCCATTTAAATCGATGTTTTGCTATTGTGGTATGTATTTTTCTTTCATCACTAGGTGGCGTTACTGGTATTCTAAATTGTACTAATAAGTTTTTGCTGCTAAAGGATTATGATGCCAAATTTCGATTCTTTCGTTCTTGATTTTTTGTGTGTTACCTACAATTAAATTCATACATTAACATTTCACTAGGACTTGGCTTAGATTTACAGGTTCAACTTGCTTGAATATCATTAAAACTCAAAATTTTAATTATTTTGATTCCACACAGGCTTCGTTCAAAATTTTACGCCGGCGAAGTCGCGGGTAACAGCTAGAAAACAGCTTGCGGATAAAAAGAAATAGGTAAAAAAATAGGTATCAGATCATGCACATTAGCTTCAGACTTTTCATAATGTATCCTATAAAATCCTACAAACTTAACACTTGCGGCTATGTTCGATACTACGAAACCTTACTAAGTATGTTTGATTTTGTTTAAAAAAGAAAAATAAAGATGATAAAATTAAATAAATTTTGTGTGGAAAAACAAATTCACTCAAACTCAAAGGTTTTTCAATGACTACTTATCCAAATATTTGACGTACGATACTTCCAATTAATGTATAAGTCAGTAACATCTGCTTACGCGAACGAAGTAGCGGGTTCAGCTAGTCTAAAATAAAAGTAAAATGTCGTTTGCAATCTCAAAAGAAAAAATATTTCCAAATTGAAAGCAAACTCCGCCCGACAAATGACGAAAAGAGCACAGTTTTAAAAAAAAAATCCACCGCCGTCGAGACAAAGAGGCTTGCACTCCACGCGTCCTCACAATTGTCCTTACATCTTACATTTCTGCATCACATTCCGTACCAATGAAAAGTAAAAACATTGCAGATATACCTGTCCCAACTACAACTTTCAACTCTACGCCTTTCACTCAGAGTTTATATTCCCTCGGTGCGATAATTCAACGAATTCAAATGCAGGGAAAGAGTGGCTGAATTGAGGTAGAAGCCAAGTGCAGAATAAAAGTGACGGACGAAACTCGAATGGAATAAAGTAGGTAGTCAAAAGACTTCGGTTTCGGAGCGTTGTTGATTGAGCATCGATTTGGTGGAATTTTGAGCAAAGTTGGAGCGGTGAGCACAGTTGCTCGAAAATAGAGGCCATTAGACTAACAGTTCAGTTTGCATTTAGTACGATTGTTACTTGAAAAGTTTCGTCTGGTTGACGGAAACTTTTTTGATAGATAGCTTTTTGCCTCAATAGTGAATCGGTTTCTTCTAGGTAAACACGCTCCATCGTAGATTGTATTATCGCTTAACATCAGGCGAAACGTTGGGAAACCTATGATGTTTAAAAAAACTAGATACTATTTACAAGTATCTTACATTTTTTCTTCGGTGTACGGTGAAGTTTTGTTGGTATGGGAACAATAATGCAAGCTCAGAGATGCCTTCGAAGTGAATAACTCAGCCTAAAGTTTTTCATTAATGGACCGTATAATTTAACTAGCTAGCCCCGCGGTGTATCTCAAGATTCCACTGTTTTTCACGGCAATTTATTTTCGCCAAATACTATCTACGCAAGTGTTTAAAAGTATTTTAAATGATAGCGTATCCAATATCTATACATAGATCAAATTTAATTTCATTCAATTCCGTTTAGACCTCACAAAGAAAGGAGACACACATACTCGTACTAACTCAAAATTTCCGCAGTTCATTAAAAATCTATACATTTGCCAGCGCTTACGTGGCGGTTCCTGAGCTAACAGTATTGGTTCTTTTCCTACAGATCTCAAACCTGCTACGTCATCATTCCAGCTTCAATAGAGGCATCTTTAACTTTCGGACCGTAACGGCGTCATTCGTCAGCTGAGCGGCCGGCGGGTGATTTGTACGACAAATGACCGGTGGCAGATTAACGGTGGCACGCCGTCGATAGATGTCCTCGACGAGACCTGGGGGACGCTCTACACGATGCCTTTATATATAGGCTATTATATACTTATATAAATTATTTGAAGCTTTTTAAATTACCTTTATTTACTACATTCTTGTAACTGTCGATACAAATAAAACCAATTCATGTATGATATTTGTGTGATAAGTACAAATGTGGCTCAGTGGGTAGTAAACTGCCTGCAGGTTTAAGGTACAAGCGACACGAGACCGCGACAGGCGACCGCGACCGGAGACCGCGACAGGCACTTGACTCTATAGAATTGTATGGACGCCAGTTCGCGCCGAGACCGCGACACATGTCTCGCGACACGTGTCTCGGTCTCCTGTCGCGGTCACGGCGCGAACTGGCACCCATACAATTCATAGTGTCAAGTGCCTGTCGCGGTCTCCGGTCGCGGTCTCGCGTCTCTGTCTCGTGTCGCGGTCTCCGGGCGAACCGCTACCTTTACAGTTCATAATTTTGATTCCCACTTAAGACATTTATTTGTGCAATGAAGCAAACATGTGTGTTTCCGCTTCGTTTAGCCGTTCCGATGTGATTGAGCAACGAATACCCAAACGTTTAAACGTTCACATTTTGATTTAATACGACAACTACATAAATACATTTACTACCTTTAAAGTGTGACGCAACCCTTAAGATGTTCACGTACCAAAACGTGGTTAACACGGCTAAAGGCTATTTCACTTGAAAAAAATGCAATACGCGCTTATCAGCTTTAATTTTTTTGAGTCTATATATCCTTTATTTTATGCAATCGTTAGCCGCTACAGTCCATACGACAATTATAGTCTCAGCTAAACAGTTGAACCAGCGCTAAACATCACGAACTTAGTTTACAGAGCACCTCCATTGCATAATGCATATCTGCACTTACAGCAAGCCTCTTATTCGAACCGTCATCGTCACTACACGCTTCATTACACACGACAATTACCCCAGTCGCGTAACCATTGACGACTTTGCATCAACTAAATTTCTAACGATCGAATCGACAGCGCATTGGATTGAGTCTTAAGAAGTGATTTGGAAGTTATATGGGTTGTGGTGATGAGGAAAGTGTTGTTAAAGCTATAACGGCTGAAGTGTGCATTGACGAACGCGTTTCCAGTGTCCTCTCGAGTAAGATGGAGATCGTTTTGAATGCCTCTTTGTTGGTGGACGTAAACAGCTGTTCTCTTTCTTGTGAGTGGATTTATTGCGGCGGGTAATTGAATGTTTTTTTGTTGATTCGTTTAATTAGTGAGGTTAGTCTTAGTTTGTTACTGTGGGAGAAATGTAGAGTTAAGTTTGTTGTCGTGACTTTGTCGCGGAAAATAGCTAGTTTAGGCTGGAGAATGCGTTGACTGAGTGAATTTATCAGATGAGTTTCTTCTAGATACTTACCTAGATGGAACGCGCTTACGCTATATCCATCATAGATTGATATCTGGCACAATGGCGGACAAATACTAACCTCGTTAAAAAAAGCAGCGAAGATGTGATGACAAAGAAACTACATCAAATATACTATTTTGATAGTTTTATTGCGTATCCAATATTTTTTGGCTGAGTTACACAAAAACTTAAACGAAACGGTAAATAGTTTGGATGAGTTATACAAAAAAACTAATCAACGGAACGGTACGAGATTTGGCTCAGTTACCCAAAAGAAAACAGGAAAAGTAGACAGTTTACCTGAGTTTCATAAAATGTAAAATAAAATAAATGCCAGCAATCTCTGTACATAAACGATTCAAGAACTTCCCCCCATGCGAGCTCCGCTGCCTTCACGCCGGCTACTAATGAGCCATATTAACATCAAAGTGCGAATAAAACGGGCCGAGATAGCATTACGCCGGAATTATCCCTATTATTGGATTGATTTAAGGCCATTAGCCTCGAGCCAGCTGACCTAATTATAATAATGTATAAAATTGGCCTGATGACCCGGAACTGTTCGCACCACGGGCTTATGCGAAAATCTTTTACGGATACTGAATGTTGGAGCTCAATTGTTTTATCAGTATTTTTGTAATAGAAAATACTATATGTTTTAAGTCAACAGGGTAGGTATTACACTCTTGACAGTTAGTATGCCGTTATAATAATTCGTCAACTGCAACCCCTGCTAGACGCGTTGTGAATACATGTAAATGCAGAAGTAACTCTGTTATGTTTGCACGTCTAAACTACAGAACCGATTGAAATGTGTAGTACAAAGATAGGATACTGCTTAAGAAAAAGACTTTGATAAAGTATTTTTTAAAGCGAAAAAATCTTATAAAGGGTTTAAAAAGGGATCAAAGTTTGTACGAAAGTTGCATGATGTTACAAGCTACAAGTTCTCATTATTTTAAACTTTTTTTTCATTATTGGATTTTAACAGGTTTTTAATTAAATGTCACCTTTGTAACATTATTAAATATGATTTTTAAAGTTGTTTATTCAGACTCATGGTCGTAAAGTGGTCAAAATTCAGCCATAAAGCTTTATTAATTTAGTAGCTGCGTCCCGCAGTTTCACTCGCGTATTTTCAGTTCCCGTTATGTTCCTAAGATAAAAAAAGTAGCATATGTATTTTTAGACTATAATCTATAAACGTTCCAATCCATCCCGATCTATTCAGACATTACGACGTGATTGAGCAACAAACGTCCAAACATTTACATTTATAAAATAAGTAGGAAGTAGGATTCTCAAATTGACTACAGATTTTAATTATAAACAAGAAAGTATTTATGCCTGTGTGTCAAATACATAGTAGCGGGCATAATGTGTTTTGGTTTTGTTAATTTGTTACATGTAGATTCCATCACGATGTTTTCCGTCACTATTTTAAGTAAGCGGCATTACGCATATCAGTTCGAAAGCAGGGCACGTGGGATTTGAGCCCGGGGCTCCGGATCATCATTCGCCGTTCTCCCAACCACACCAACCGTAACCTATTATTGTTAAATAAAATATAATGATATTCATAACAGCTGTAACGTTCCCGTAGTAAATATTCATCGAGTATTGTTATAAAAGGAGTTAGCGCCGCTACAAGTACCCACATGAATAATGGCACCGACGCAGCGTCCGCTCCGAAGGCACTCAATACCTGACGCGGCGCAAAGCCGCCAATAAAACAATCACTGCAGTTTGGACGTACCTTCACCGACCAATCATGACGCGCCAACGTCCCTACCGACACTCAAACAGTAACTTATCATCTATTTGAGAAGTTTGAATAAATAACAAGTACACAAACCCTCGATATTTTGTGATTGTGGCTACCTGAAATTTGTTCTGGTATTCTTGTTACCTTTCGATTAATACCCAAGTTGAAAAAAAAAAAAATTTTAATCCGCCAAAAGTTTGTGCCAGCGGCCATCTTGATTTGATTTTCCACAAACATAGTTATACAATTACAATTTTAATAGTAATAATAAATGTATTATTATTACAATAGGAAAAGAAGAGCTTTATTACATAGATACATCGTGAAATCTCTTTTGAGTCTATTAAGTAAAGATCTATAAAGTAAGTTAAGAACACTCTTGACTAGTCTTGTTCATCTCCTTACCAAAATATCGAAATCAAATCACTGGTTCGGGAGCCATGATGTCACAGACAAAGGCTCCCGGAGACATACATCAAACTCATAACACCTTGGCGTTTTCGTCAGGAGTTAATTTAAAGATGACCTTTTCGTTTTAGTTAAGAGGAGACAAACTTTTGTATCCGAAACGTTTACTCAAAGTGTGCATGATCAGCAAAATATTTTCGTTGTAAATTTTTGGCAAAAAAATCAAGACGTAAGTACGTGCTAAATTAGTTAGACATGGAAGTAAAATAACCAGAATAATATAAATTATTTCAGACACAGTTTGAATAAAATTACATTATACCAAGATAGTACCCCATACTGTTGTTACACTGTACTTTACCCATGCATTAATTAATTTCGCTTGCGTCCGCGCCGTTGCGGCAACTGAGCGATGCAAAATCGCTCGGCTACGGGCAGAATTTTGATTGCTACGCTACGAGAAGCGCTACAGCATTGCTACACTGCACACCGTTACCGGCGTAGCACAGATACAGTGCTACGTTTATACACACGATATTAATACGTGCCTGCTTTGTATCTATGAATTAATGTTTGTATGGATCAAATTTGTACGTAATAAAATTACTACTACTACTTGTATAGATAACATGTATCATATATTATAAATTATTAGTAAATTATAGCCAATTAAATTTCTATTAGATTATTTTTACACTGTTCTATTGGCATTACTTTATTCATGTTAGTGAATTAAAAAAAACTTTGCTGTGTTTTAGCGATATAGTGATTAGTGTTTTTACTGTATGCAACTGTTTAAGTACAACGTAGTCATTCTAAGTCTGTTTGTACATCTGTGGGTAGGTATATTTTACAGTTAGACCGTTATTGTTAATTTTACTAGAATTCGTATTTTTATCACGTTCCATTTCGCGCACATTTCTTGCATTTTAACATTGAAATAGAACACTACAATGTGGTTTACTTAAAAATTCTAACTTGTGAACATCTTTCAAAAGAATAATTTTTCAAAAGAAATTGGTGATAAATGAAGTTACTGATAGTTTCTTGATACAAATAAAAACTTGCAGTTACAATATGCATAATTTACTTATTTAAATCCGTATAAACGGAATTATTTCTTTTATGATATGACATCATCCATCATTTCATGTATAAAAAATTAGATGCCCGTGTCTCAAATAGAATATGTAAAAAAATACATTTAAGACATTGTTGTCTCCTTTAATGCGATAGTAAATACATAACCCGAAATATATTTTACACTCGTTGTAATAACCGCGAAAATGAGTAAAAACATTTGCTTCCTTTTATTCTTCGAAGAAAAAAACTCTTTCAAAATTTTAAGGTATATTTCTCAGTCAATGTTACCTGTGTTATTAAATATCGCAGATCTAGAAGACAAACAAAATTACACAAACCACAGGGTTACTTTGAAAGTCATTTTAATCTGCAGCCTGAATACGTTCAGTGCTGGACATAGGCCTCCCTAAAGAATTCCACAATGAACGATCTTGGACCGCCTCCATCCACCGACTTCCTGCGACCGAGACAATATCATCGGTCTATCGTGAGGGAAGGTCGTCCAGTTTGTGGTCACCATTCGAGAACCTTTACTCCCCAGCGGTCATCGGTATTACGAGCTATATAACCTGTCCATTGCTACCGCAAGTTTCAATGCCTCAAGCAAATCCTTGCTAACATTAAGAGCTATGTATGTGAGCTTGGTTTTTCTGCGAATTTCTTCGTTTTGGATCTTGTCACGCAGTAAAACTTCGAGCATAGCTCTCTCCATTGGTTGTTGCGCAACTTTGAGCTTGTACGTCATGCCAATAGTTAGTGACCACGCACAATGCCATAATATGTCATCAGTGGCAACACTTTGAGTACCTAGTTTACTTTTTTTAGTAACAAACTATATTTTTATTACTAACAGCCTTTATCCTACAAAATAATATTGTTTAGAATATTGACAATAACGTAACCGCGATATTAATCAAAGGTAACATTTCATGGCAGGCGCTCGTTGTGGAGCAATCGTGAAATATAGCAAACACTATTTCGACCCGAAGGTGGATTATTGCGGTAACGAGAAATATCCAACTGACATTACGAACGGATGCACGTACACCGATCTCTATGCACTTAGTACTGGAAACTCCAATATTCAACACTAAACATCATAACTACCACAAATAACTTAAAGAAATTTCAACTCTATCTACATTGCAACCAAAATTCAAAATCGTTTGCTAACTTCCCAAGCTCAAGACTGCATTAGGTTGTTTACAAAGGGTATAAGATTATAGATACGATTCACAATATTAACTCTTAAGTTGTACAAGATAAGTTCTAGATTTGTAATGAGTATGGTTACGTTTTATTGAGTAGAGATGGGGAACAGGAGAAGCATTTGTAGACTAAACTGCGGGATGGTTGGCGAGACAGCACTGAATGCGATGTAAGTAAAGGAATTCTTTTTATTTTTCAATTAAGTATAATGAAATCTGCGGCGTGGTTCGACGATGATGCGGACGTTTCAGATGGTCGCGTGATGTAATAAAGCCTTTCGTACAATTGATTTTTCTTTTCAATTTATCAGTTAATGCTCTGTTGATTTATCGATTCGATGCCATATGGAAGAACATTGTATCGAGTTTTTTTTTCTAAATATCGCAATAAAATATTTAATGTGCATGGGATAATGCATTCATGAAATATAAACTTAACAATAATATTGTAATCGATTGATGCTAAACGATCAATATACATAACATTTTGGAATTTCCCAACGAAGTAGGTGGTATCTACTTACATATACTTGTGGTGGCTTAAGTATTGGTTGGAAGACGCACCAAAAGGTTCATAGACAACGACTTTCTTATTCCGAATTGATTTCTGCACATCAAGTTGCAAGTTAATCGGTTTTTATCACGTACATTTCAAAATGTGCGCTATCAAAAAATAGCAGCTACCAAATTTTCAACACCTAAAATGTCTAAAAGCGACTTTGTAGAAAGTCTTTTTAGCAAAATCCCACAGATCCAGTCCTCTCTCTCGTAAGGAATGCTCGTATCCTGGTCGCAAACATTTTAACTGCACCGCGCGGCGCTGGGAGCACTCCACTCGGGCGGCGAGCTCTCGCGCGGAACACCTTCAGACCCTTTATGACTAAAAGGAAATCTCTCCTCTCTGCATCTTTCTCGGTAATAATTTTATACAAGAAAAAAATATTACGTGAGACTTTTAGGAGTTATTTGAAAGGGTTTTTTGGTTTTGTTTTGCTAGTAAATATATAGATTTGTTTTACGAAAATAATTTTTAAATGTTTATTGAGTTCATTACAGATAAGATATAAAATACTAGTATTTATCTAGTTTAGTATGACTAGTATTATGTATAGTATCTAGATATTTTTTAAGACTATCTATTACATTGTATTCCTCTGCAAAAATTTTTGACATAGACTATGGACAAAAGTGCATTTCTATTTATTTTATTTTTTAGTCCTGACATTTTTTTTTTTAAATTGGTATTGTATTGTAATGTAAAAATAATTTTATGTGGATTTGACTTGACGTTGTAACTTAAGATTGTTCTGCTTGACATGTGCCTGTTCCGTGTCATAAATTGTCAATTGTTTTCAAATTGTAAAAACTGCTATATGAAGTTGTGAATGTCATTGTTGAATTGTTCACTACTTATAACATTTGCATGCCGTAAGGCTAAATATGGCGACCTAAGATTACTGTACCAACATCTATATTATGTACCCATGTTATGCAATAAAGAATTATCTTATCTTATCTAAAGTCAAAGTCAAAGTCAAAGTTATTTATTGGTAAATGTAACATTTACAGGTCAGCCATAAAAAATTACAAAAAATTGTATAATGATAACAATTATCCGTGCTGTAACTGAACATTAGAAAAATAAAATTTAACAACAATGTACAACAATGTCATGATCATAAACATAATTACAATAAAGATAATGTCAAATCAGAATTAAAAATCATACTACTAATTAATTCCTTTATAATAGGTAATTAAATTTTCAACTTTTAAATTGAGAACAATCAATAAATAATAATTATAATAAAAACAATGTCAAATCGAAATAAATAATTCATGTTTTTTAAATAATGTTATAATACATACTAATTAATTTAATTACAACAATTAAATCATTATTTTACCGTCTGTCCTTAAAAACTCTTCATAACTATAAAATGTTTGCTCGATAAGCCATCTTATCTTATCTTATCTTAACTTGTACAAGGTATTCCTCAGTCTAGCTGTAGGTATTAATATCGAAACTTTTGAGTTGCTGACTAAACGTATTTAAAAAAAAAACCCCTGAAACTCATTTGAACCTTATTGACATCAACCATGAAACAGTATCGCCTTTTTATGCTAAACTAAGTACGATAACACATTTAGGCTCGACTAAGCTGAATTCGATTTCGACAGTTGATTGCATATATTACGATTTTTTTGACATTCGACGTCTTTGATTGAATGACATAAACTCAGTAAAGAAAATATTGAGTATGTTTCAGAATGAAACTCGATCTCAACCAACAATATATAAAAACAAGGATCCCATACAATATTGTCTGAGAATACTTTGTTTCGCAAGCTTGTTGACATAATTTATATTTATACCGGGTACAGCCGGCTTAAACCGGATTATTCTAGTTTATCCAGGGTTAGCGCATGTTGGCTTTGCCCGGGAAAAATCAACTATGGATAACTGCACCTCAGAGACGGGCAGGCAAAGTTTCCGAAAAGGATACGCCGAGAAGATGGGGGTTAAACTCGGCGATGCACGCTCCAAATACTTCTAACGAACGAATATTACTTTCTAGTGCGCTTATAGAAAATAAGGAGTTAAAACTTTATTATTAAGAATAGACATGACAACGAAAATATATTGTAATTGGTCCGTCAGTTGGATTATTTACTAAAAAATATTGTTCACGTATTTCTTTTGTTTCACAAACAAAATTGACGAAGATACAGTACATAGAAGTTTCGAGTGACGTCACTTCATTGTACAGTTTTTGCAAAGACGTGACGTGGCAATCCTGCAATGTTTGATGATTTATATCTTTGCCGATTATCAATATTTGATAAAACAATAAATACGTGTCCCATATTCTTGCATTTTTAACTTGATGGACCAATTAGATTGGTATACTTTTGACCCCGTCTACATCTTAAAAAACATATTTGTCTACTATACTCGTAGACAGAGATATACTAATAGACCTAATTGTAGCAGTATAATAGTGAAAAGACATGTATATTGTATGACGATACATCTGTCAATAGCAACACAGAGATGCAGCAATTTTAAAACATAACCTAGCACTGCGCTTGCGGCCCTGAGATTTAAGGTGATTCAATTCGTCTCTTTGACGTGTATTTTTTCTAGAAACATTCTCCTACAAACAGGAGCACAGATATTATAATTAATCCTTGGCTATAGAGGAACTGGCAAGGATGATAACAACGATTTTTCACACTCTGCAAGGAGTTATAGGTACTTCTACAAAAAACTCTTTTAAATTTCAAAAGACATCTCCCCATCTAGTGACTGCTAGAAAATTTAGTTTATTTTCTCGCTATAAAAATTCAATAAAGAATAGATAACACTAAGCTCACCCGTTATTGTGCGTCATAAAACCTATCGGCCAGACACGGCGAGAGCTACACGTACAGTATGTCGAGTGCTGACACTGAGGAAAACATCTGCAGAAGTTTCAATCCTTCTTTTGGCAAAAAACGGCGGTGTTGTAAACGTAATACTAAACTATGCTCGGTTAGACCATCTAAATTTATTATTAGTTAATTACCTCGACGAGAAAGAGAAGTCTTGTCGCAACCACGGTGGTTGTTACGCTGCAGAAACGGTGAGGTAATTAAATAAAAATTTAATGTAACTTACTTAATATAAACAGCACTAAAGTTGCATAATACGGCACCTGTACCCCTAAATATATATTTTATAACATATTGCTTTTACGCATATTGATGACGCATAGTCAAAAGATTTCATCTGTTCAAAAAGCGTCTAAAGCGCACGTCCCACTTCGTTGTTCCGCCGCCGGCGCCGCTCCGACGTCATAATGTCACAACAGCCGCCTCGCAATATTAGGATTTTGGTGACGCAAATATTTAAGATTTTCTGCTACCAAAAAGTGCTCGACACGGATTTTGCATCAAAATACTTTAAGCGAACTAGAATATTCAGATAAATAATAGTAAATGAAAATATTGAATCTCTTTTAGCCCTACAATAATGTTCCTATTGTCTGACAATAATCAAATCAGACACTTCCTATGCCTATGCACATGAACAGTTTCATAATAATTAGTAGTATAAAACAATCTCACCTACCGTCGTTAAACCACGTATGTAGACGAATTTCTTTTCAGGCTGGAAGATATTTATCTAAAAAATAAGGATATTATTTGTGGTGCTAGTTCATAAATATTTTACTGTAATATTTCCTTTTTTTGTGTCACAACAAAGAATTTTCCATCTATCTTAATTTAATCTTATTAACCTAGTCTTCTGACGTTTGTCTGCTCCGTGTGAGTTGAGAGCCGCCACGTCGCACGTATGCATCAAACGTCTCGGTCTCGCCGCGGCCAGCCGCGCGTGACCAATCCTGCTGTCGGCCGACACTAAACTCTCAAAATTATTGCATTTTTTGCTGGTTACGCTTAAATTGAGCGAAATATTACCGAAAACTCGTAAGTCTTTTATTCTAAGGTACAAGAAATACCTGACCCTGTACTTCAAATACCTACTCAAATACATTATAAATACACAATACCTGACGCTGTACTTCAAATATCTACTCAAATACAATAAAATACACAATATCTTACTGCACAAAAGTTGTATAGCTATATATCTGTGGGATGGGTTGGCCAAGTAGGTACGTGTACTAGCTGGAAACCCTGGAATCCAACAAAAAACGGGCCAAAAGGATCATACAGCGACACCCTTGTTAGAAAAAGACTTTAAATTATGAACAACGCGACGCCACAAAATTACTATCTTATCGGTTTTAGCTCATATATTTTGGAGAGTGTATACTAATCTGCATAACCTAATACGGTGGTATTATAATATTGCAATTTTATAATATTGTTTTATTTCCAACGTACTATTCGTAGGTCGAAAAATCGACGTTATTTTGTGGTTGACGTTGCAAAAACTCGACCAAGACGGTTTGACTCTTTTTCTATGTAAAAATGTGTAGGCTATGGAATGAGTTGCATGAATGGGTTGGTCATCAAGATTCCAATGATTGCAATCTTTGGTAACAACCAAGTCCAGAATAGATCGATAATATCTTCTAAATTTGCATCATCCTAGGCCGCATCGTTACTTAACATCAAGTAAGATGGCTATCAAATGTCAAAACAATACTTACCAATTAGTTAAAAAAGTTTATGTATGTTCGTGTAAGTGTGGGTACAAAGTTGAGCATAAGTCAAGTTCTGTCATACAGCGTGGTGGTTTGAAATTCAACTACATGGAATTTATAAATGTTTTTAATCTGGCTCTGTACTTACTTCAAAGCAAATCCATTCTTTTGCGCTATCTCTCTATTCCATATATGATTGATTCGTTCACTCTGCCTCACACACGTTAGCACACTGTCGCGTTCTGATCAGTTTTCTATGTAACTGCACTCGTTTACGAAGCTAATTTTTAGGATTGAGAATACTAAAACATAGAACTTAACTTAATTACTACTTTGGAGATAAGAATGTTTAGGCTGTCAAATACGTTGCCTAAGTGGATTTTTCCCGATGGTTATATAACCTTAGCGTCTTGAAATACCGAGTATATTTGTTTTTGCATGGTCGTATAACGTCCCCGAGATGGCGGTCAATTGGAAACCTACAAAAGTAAAAACAAAACACATTGCAAACTATGATTAGAATATGATTGAATCATGATCGCTATGTGGTTGGACTATGACAGTAATGGGATCACACCACAATCGCAAGATCACATTGCGTTCGCTACAAATAGCTACTACGAAAAGCTACAAACTGCGACGGTGTGCTATCGCCGTGGGTTCCCGCAGTGGTCCTCCCGGCCCGGTCACGTCTCGGTTTTACAACCGCCTCAGCTGCTGTGAGCGGTGGCCAATTGGAAAAAAACACGCCATTTACGTACGATGCAGACGAGCTACCAGAACGTACATATCTCTTGATAATTAGAAAACATTGGGAGTCAATACTAATTACTCAATTCCTACAGGGGAGAAGAGAGAGAGAAAGAGAAGGAAAAAAGTTTTCTGCTTTAGTCTTATGGGGCTGTGGATAGGCTAGAAGCAACATAAATTAGCCATAATCTGATATATGTTTCTTATCTCACTTTTATTAAAAATCACGGAAAATAACGAGAAAGGGAAATACGCGGGTAAAACCGCAGAGCGCTGCGAGTTTTACATTGTGTATAAAATCTGAGCAAATTTTTTAATTCAGAAATCAGTTTTGTTATTGAATACCGTAATTATTTGTCATAAGATCAGATAACCAATTTCAAAATTTAAAATCATATAAATATAAAAACATTTCATACAAATAATCTCAAACGAGAAGTTACATGGTTTCAAGTGTAGTTAATTGTTATTATTTCATAAAACAAATTGGTTGCCTGTAAAGTCGGTATACGGGCGAAAGTTTTACGTGACAACGACTTTGAGTGGTAAAATAATTTTACGGAAGGGACGCGTGCCTTTCACTTTTTTATGTCTGTCTCTCTCGCTCTTAGGCGGGCTAACCATGCCCGAGTGGAAGGGACGCGTGCCTCTCACTCGCTCTCGTTGTGAGCGCATAACGTGAGCGGAGCGTAACGCAGTTTCTTGAAGTGTCACCCGGCAAACCAATTTATAAGACGTTGTCACGTCAAAAAATATATAGGCCACCTATAAGCTACTTTTTGAAAAAAAAATAAATATAAGAAAGAGAACTACGCAGATAAAGCTATGGGATTCTACTAGTACTTAACTTTAACGACTAACAAACAACTATTTCACACGCATTTTTCTCCTGAATGTCTATAAAATATAGAAAACTTCTAACTCTAGTCACTATCTTATCCTACTAATATTATTGTAAATGTCAAAGTTTGTATGTTGTTGCTCAATCACGTCGGAACGTCTAAACAGATCGGGTTGAAATTCGGAATGCTGTTAGATTATGATCAAGAATTAGATACATACAGCCCACGGAAAATCTGTATGAACTGCGCCAAAATTAAATTTCACTTCTAAAATTGTAATGACGAATTCCATGTTAATATATTTTTAAGTACAAATAACTCAAACACACAAACCTCAGGACACGAAAGTAATTAATTTGTCACCATTGTCAACACGAAACAAAGTCCAGAAGTATTCCACAGTCGCCCGTCCGTTCGCCCCGTTAATATTTCATCCCTATCCTTCCCTCATTCATAAGGGAGTCGATATATTTTAAATTCTAATTCCGGTCGATGCTCGTCTTTTACAACTGCTATGGATTCGCTTGAATACCAAACGTGGCCACAGAGCTGTTCATAGTCCGTGCCGCGGACGCGCTGAGATTACCTAATGCTTGGCTTTTTAACACGGCTTTCGATGATCTCCGACTGTTACCAACGGATTCCAGCTTCAATACTTATCGATAACTAGCGACCCGCCCCGGCTTCGCACGGGTGCAATGCTGATACAAAAAAAATGTTATATACGGTTGGATTGAGAAACCTTTTTTTTTTTTTTTTTTAAATAAAGAGTGACGAGACGATCAGGACATGTGCCTGATGGTAAGCAACATGCCTGACACCTAACAGCACAGTGACACGCAGCTATTGGAACATGAAGAGTCCAAATCATTACCTAGCACTGCACTGCGCTCGTCACCCAGAGATCTAAGATCTTATATCTCCTGCCCTGTAAGTAAATAAGCCCTGTAATTTCTCTGGAAACATTTCCCTTCAAACCGGAACACAGTAATGTTTGCACATTACTGCTTGGCGGACATAATTACATTAATCCTTGATTCAGATTCAGATTCTTTATTGATCTTATAACCATGCTGCGTTACATTAGGCAAGTCAGATACAAACATAAGTTTCTTAACAATTTTTAAAATAATTTACAGTAATTCAGTTCAATGTCAAAGCTAACAAGTCCAAATGGAATCAAAAATTAAAAACAATAACAAAACAAATTACGTCAAAATCAGAAGAAATACAAACATAAAATTATAAAATGTCAATGTTCAATCACAAGTCTAGTACACATACATTTTTACATTAAAAAAGAGCTCTCTGTTTACTTCATTTTCATAAAATCATTTAGCCTATAAAAACATTATGAAGGAAAAACAATTTAATATTTCTTTTAAAATCAAGCACGGTTTATTTCTCAGAGCAGTAGGCAATTTATTATACATAACCAATTTATTGTAGACACCTTGTTTCATCACTTTGGTCAGTTTCACTTGTTTGAAGTCGGTTAAAAATACATACAAATACATAAAAATGGTTATTGTTGCTTATCCCTAAGAGATAGGCATATACCATTGTTGACTTTTTTCTAACAAGACATTACTTTGATCCATCTCATTGGATCCAGCCAGCGTTTGCAAAGTAAGCACAAAACAACGTGTTTATGTATGACATCACACTAGAATCTTTTGAAATGATTACTGTATTTCTACTATTGTATGCACATATTATACATATAAACCTTCCTCTTGAATCACGCTACTATTTAAAAACCCCGCATCAAATCTGTTTGGTAGTTTTAATTATCTAAGCATACATAGGGATATAAATAAAAATAAATAAAATAAAAATAAAATATTTCTTGCTAAAAAAATTAAAAAGAGATTGACATATTAAAAAAAAATGTGCATGCTTAATTAGTTTGATTGTAGAAGTTCTTGATTATTTTTGTGAAAGTACATATCAATGAATAATTAATTTAGTATTTATATAATAATAGTATTTAGCAAATTAATAGTATTGTATGTATGAATTTGTTTGATAATAATAATTACAAATGTAGAGTAAATGAAAATGAACTTTCCATATACGATAATTCATTACAATTTTTCATGTACATATTTCAATTTTACAATTGCAAGAACCCACCTCAGTGGAAGGTAAAGGCCTCCTCCAGAGATAGCCAACGTTTTCTGTCTTCAGCAGCCTGCATCCAGTGAGTACCTGCTGTTTTTATGATGTCGTCTGTCCAGCGTGTATTTGGTCTGCCTCTTTTCTTTGGCCCGTAGGGATATAAGGGACAAAGAAAGCGACTTTTTCTTGTACTATGTAGTGATAATACATCTCACTGAGGTTGTTAGCGACAGCGAGACGTTCCGTGAGCGTTCAGTACCTATTTAGCCCATGTTCAAGTAGTAGTCCATGGAAAAGACTTTCTAGTTTTATACAGTGTTGATTTGTTACCCATACATAGTTATAGCGAAATAGTGTTAGTATTTAGAGTATATTCAACACGTGTTCGTAGGTTAATACAATTGTGAATTGTAAATG
The DNA here is from genome assembly GCA_017562165.1 of Ectropis grisescens. Taxonomy (NCBI): domain Eukaryota; kingdom Metazoa; phylum Arthropoda; class Insecta; order Lepidoptera; family Geometridae; genus Ectropis; species Ectropis grisescens. The sequence continues at coordinate 28,492,366 of CM029788.1, forward strand.
GTAATTGTAAGTGCAGATAAAATAATGTTAGTTGTTAAACAAGGCTTTAGTTTAAGTTATTTTATGGTCAGGATGCGCCTACGGATATGGCTTTGTCTAATAATGAAACAATATTGAATTGTATGGAGTCGCTTTCTTTTTGGTCCGTCCGACCGACAAGATGGAACGAACCCGGCGACCACCTATTGTTTCATTATTAGAAGGTCCGGCCACATGTGCGCATTTGGCCGAACCATGGGAAAAATCCGTAGGCAGCATAAATGTATTGTAAGACGGAATATCATCCTCTTGCCTCACTGTTAAAGTCCACGGTTGAATGAACGTTAATGGAAATAACCGTGGACGCTGGTCATTGTAACATGGGACCAGGAACTACAGTGCAGGCCAGATGGGTGATGTTCCGGGCATTCGCTCGAGAATTCCCGTGGAAGACGGACGTGGAAACGGTCCGCACTAGTAATTGTAAAGTAGAATAAGTTCATTTGTAATCGTAGTCTTAGTCCATTTGTAAAATACAGTTTGCTTTAAACACCCATCGTTTGTCAAATTATTCCGCTCTCCTGAAGAACTAATCACGATAGATCCCCCAAACTATTAGCGACGCCAACCGCGAATAACATTTATTTAATACAGTCCATTATAGAAAGTCTAAAATCGTCTAGACCGAGGCGTTGCTAATAGTGTTTGGTCCTTCGAGCGCCGGATCACAGTGATTAATCCTTCGGATATTTTGTAAAATCTATGTTATTGTTGTGTTACTAATTTTCTTTTTGTTAAGCAATGGTTCTAACGCGTAGCCAGGCCGGTCAGGAGAGCACGATGAACACACCAGTCACCGGGCTACGAGACGACCCGGAGGAAGCGCGGCGAACCATCCGCTTCGAACCTGCTCGAATTCACCATCGAGAGGGCAGCACGAGGTATTACCTACCATTTCTCACCAGCAGGAGGAGAAGACTCCGTGAACGGAAGGCTAGCAGGACCTTCAGCGGAGGAGAGCGAACGGTGCTCTCAGGTAATACCACGTGCGACCGGCCCGCGAGCGAGCGCGGAGCGGAGCCGCGAGCCGTCGCCGGCGCGCTTGGTGGCGTCCGTCCGATCGACGAGCAGCGCCGCCGCGAGAATGAGGCAGGTACGTTTTGAAGCGGAAGAAAAATTATTCATACTACAGGAACAAAAGTTAGAATTGGAGGCAGAGCGGATACGAAGAAAGCTTGCCTTGGACATTGAACTGATAGAGTCCGAGGAGAATGAGCCTGTAATAAACGCGAACCAGATGGAAAGTTGGATAGGAAATACAGCAGCTGTAGATGAGCGATCGGTGCCCGGTGAACAGCGTGCAGCTATAGAGCGACGTCCCCTCTACGAACGACGGGGGGAGCTGACACGCAGCCGGCTCTGTGACGAACGGATGGACACCGGCGAACGGCGTGCGGCCCTAGAACGACGGGCCCTTTCCCCTGACCTACGGGGGGAGCTGACACCCAACCGGTACGATTACGGTGAGTTACCACCCGGCGAACGGCGTGCGGCCCTGGAACGACGGGCCCTTCCCTCTGAACTACGGGGGGAGCTGACACCCAACCGGTACGAATACGGTGACTTACCACCCGGTGATAAGCGTACGGCCCTAGAACGCGGGGCTACCTTCCACGAACAACGGGAAGAGCGAACACGCTACCGGTATGAACGTGAACAACCAGAACTTGGTGAACAGCGTGCGGCCCTTGAACGTGGGACGCTCCCCTACGAACCTCGGGGAGACCAGACACGCAACCAGTCTGGTTGTAATATTCTAAACTTGAATGAACGGCGTGGAGCTCTAGAAAGCAGGGACACTCCTGCGAGTCACGGGAGCAGACACGCAATCAGTGTGGTAAAAACCGACGGCGTTCAAGATCACCGACGCCATCGGGGAGCGCCTCGAAAACGCGAGGCACCGATCAGATCGTAGAAACTCTAGAAAAATTGGTAATAAATCGACCGCCACCGCGTCAAATTTATGATTTACCAATATTTTCAGGTTCTACAAACGAATGGTTTTCGTTCAAAGCAGCTATGCGAGAGACAACTCGGCTCTACGGCTTTTCCCCCGCGGAGAACATGGCGCGGCTTCGGAACTGCCTGCGTGGAGAAGCCAAGGACACCGTTGCGGCCTTGCTTCATACGGTGAACGATCCAAACATCGTAATGAAGACGCTGGAGCAGTGCTTCGGGCGGCCAGAGGTCATCATAGACAGGACTCTCAGCGAGCTACGCCAGTTGGCACGGCCCGGTACATCCGCGAGCGAGCTTAACCTCTTTGCGGTAAAGGTGCAAAACTCGGTGAGTGTGCTTCGAGTTATTGATAATAAGGGCTATCTGTATAACCCGATGCTATCTCGAGACATACTCGAAAAGCTTAGTCCACACCTGAGATCGAGATGGTGTGACTACGCTGAACATCACGCCGACAGCGCAGATCCAGATATCGTCGTGCTATCTCGCTTTCTGATGAAGGAAGCAGACTGTGCGCTTAGATATAGCTATACTACACCAGTAGCAACGGCTGTAGCTCAAAGGCAACAAGCACCTGCAATGAGTAGAACAAAACAGAAAAACCTGTCCAAGAATGTCTATGCACTTGATGACGGAAATAAAAAAGGTGAATACAGTTGCATAGTGTGTAACGGAAATCATGTTCTTACGAAATGTTCTAAGTTCCAGGGTATGAACGTGAACGAGCGATGGGAACGAGTTAAAAAGACGGGTTATGCTTCAAATGCATATCTAGTCGCCATCGCCGTGTGAACTGCAAGGCGAAGATGTGTGGGGTCGACGGATGCCGGCACGCACACCACGCCATGCTGCACTCGAACGAGTGCAACCGTTGAACATTGAAACGACGGAGCCCGCTGATCGAGCAGACGATGTCGAAATGGTCACCGCTACCTCAAGTAACACTAACGAGAGAGAGGTAATACTTAAGATTTGTCCCGTCACAGTAAGCGGACCGCGGGGTCGTATGAAAATCTTCGCACTCCTTGACGAGGGATCGACCATATCCCTGTTGGATGACGAAGTGGCTCGACAAATCGGAGCAGAGGGGCCGAACAAGCCACTCAGCATCAACGGCGTGAACATGGAAACACGAGACGCGTCGAGTCGACTCGTTAAGTTTAATTTACAGGGTGCCGATGAAAAGACGCATAGCGTACGAGCGAGAACTATGGAGAACTTACAGCTTCGGTCTCAGTCGATCCCCGAACAACTGCTGCGCCTGAATCATCATCTGAAAGACTTAGACCAGGCAAGTATTTGCTATGAGCAGGTTAGACCCAAACTTCTCATAGGTGCAGACAACTGGGAATTAATCGTGTCCCGTGAACTACGCTTGGGTAATAAAAACCAGCCGGCGGCCTCAAGAACTACTATTGGCTGGGTTATTCACGGATTATGGCCACGGACGGCGCTGAGACAGGAGTCGGAGCAAGTACTCCATATTTTCAGCGAGAATGAGGACCGTCTCGAGAATGTCGATAAAAATGATTTTCTTTTTCCCTCGAAAGCAAAGGTAAGTAGACCAATAGAACGTACCATGGTCACCTCTCATGGCACGGTTGAGAGCGTCAGCTATGAAACAAGCCAACCTTGGAACAACGAAGGCGAGACGAACCGATCGCCGATAAATAAGGTTGAGCTTGAAGGACAGGTATCAGTACACCAACCAAAAGAGATCACCGAATCGGGAGAGTTCACGGATACCAACTACCAGGTATTGAATGAGGACTCAAACGAACTGCCAGCGAGAACGGGATCACATCCATCATTTGGTTGCAAAGTTCCGAACAAAATATTGGAACAACAATGGAAGACGGCGAGCAACATTGTGAGATGTAATTCGTCGCATAGCCACACGGGAAAAACTGCAGTATGAAATGTCTTAATAATGTGCGATTGATTTCAGAGCTGCAGTTGCCCAGGTGCTACGGTCCGGTGGAGGAGGCCGTTAGTCGATGGCTTCACATTTTCTGTGTAGATACCGAATGGTATCGTGAACATGGGTTTGATATATACCGATGTAAAAAACTTAGATAAGATCACCTACAACGGGCTGAGGGACAATGGCGGAAAATGTCAGCACTTCTGCTTCAGTGAAGAACCACAGCTGTTAAGAAAAAGTAAGAAGTCAGTTCCATCTCGAAACAGAATCCAGATCCTGATCTGAACGAGTCAGCTAGTTAGTGAGTGAACTGGCGCAGCGAACGTCTCCGTCGATGAAAAGACACGCAAACCACGAACGCGTGGAGAATGACCTCCGGCGACGATAATGAGCCTTATACTACGATTCGCGGCAGCATACGTAGAGTGAGTGTACCTCTGCGGGACTACGAAGTACTCAAACATTGCTCATCAAGGCGAAGTATTGTGCAAGAACTCTGACTCACGTTACCGTGGACCTGCAAGACCTGGAGACCCTGACGTCGAATGAGTTTATTGGGCACGTCAGCGAACCACTCGACCACAAAGCTTCGTGGACCAGGCGACCGGCGCACGTGGCGCGCCTGCTGCAAGCGCCTGCTGACGAATAAAGCGGCGTTGCACAACTGACTATGTCGGTATTGCGCGCGACAAGGAGCGAGCAGCACATACAACTACGGGAAGGTGACCTAGTCAGACTTGTTGACCCCAACTTGCCGAGGAACATGAACACTGAGAGATATTGCAGTAACTTCTTCTTACTAATCTTCCCTGAACCTGATGGCAATGTGTGCAGCGTGAACGTAAACACCAGAAGCGGAGTAGTACCGACGACGAAAAGACCGACTTCGAAACTCGCCGTGCTACGCGTAGATGGCTCCGCCGAGGCTTCGCCGGGGGGAGACTGTTAGCGACAGCGAGACGTTCCGCGAGCGTTCAGTACCTATTTAGCCCATGTTCAAGTAGTAGTCCATGGAAAAGACTTTCTAGTTTTATACAGTGTTGATTTGTTACCCATACATAGTTATAGCGAAATAGTGTTAGTATTTAGAGTATATTCAACACGTGTTCGTAGGTTAATACAATTGTGAATTGTAAATGGTAATTGTAAGTGCAGATAAAATAATGTTAGTTGTTAAACAAGGCTTTAGTTTAAGTTATTTTATGGTCAGGATGCGCCTACGGATATGGCTTTGTCTAATAATGAAACAATATTGAATTGTATGGAGTCGCTTTCTTTTGGTCCGTCCGACCGACAAGATGGAACGAACCCGGCGACCACCTATTGTTTCATTATTAGAAGGTCCGGCCACATGTGCGCATTTGGCCGAACCATGGGAAAAATCCGTAGGCAGCATAAATGTATTGTAAGACGGAATATCATCCCTCTTGCCTCACTGTTAAAGTCCACGGTTGAATGAACGTTAATGGAAATAACCGTGGACGCTGGTCATTGTAACATGGGACCAGGAACTACAGTGCAGGCCAGATGGGTGATGTTCCGGCATTCGCTCGAGAATTCCGTGGAAGACGGACGTGGAAACGGTCCGCACTAGTAATTGTAAAGTAGAATAAGTTCATTTGTAATCGTAGTCTTAGTCCATTTGTAAAATACAGTTTGCTTTAAACACCCATCGTTTGTCAAATTATTCCGCTCTCCTGAAGAACTAATCACGATAGATCCCCCAAACTATTAGCGACGCCAACCGCGAATAACATTTATTTAATACAGTCCATTATAGAAAGTCTAAAATCGTCTAGACCGAGGCGTTGCTAATAGAGGTATTTAGCTTCTATATAAGTATAAAACACTAATGGTAAACCGCGCCGGCTTCACCCGTGGCTATTATACAGCCCATAGCACTCAAGGATTACGTACATATCCAACGGTGAAAGAATCTTTGTAATCGTATCTGTAGTGGCAGGGCTCTTGGCAGAGGCCAATTAGACAAATGTAGGCTGATGCTGATAATCAGCGTGTAATTATTATGATGATGATGAAGTTATGATTGGAATAAGTAGATTGGTTTCACGTGATTCTATTAATTTAATTTAGAGCATTCGAGCATACGAGATTTAGAGCATACGAGCACCTATTCTAATATTTTGTAAAAAAAAAAATGAACTTTAGTTATTATTAAGTAATCTGTCTCTAGTAATATGTATGCGTGTGTGTATGTTTTGATTGTCAAAGCTTGTTGTCGAACATGCACATCGTAAAATTCCAACGCTATTTATACAGGGTTAATGCATTATTGTAACCTAAAAAACTAGTTTTTTTAGAAAAATTATGTATTTATAGCAACAAAGAAATAAATAAAATAAATTTTCTCCGAAAAAACAACTGATTTCGATTTAAAATCAAACTCAGATATTCGACTTGATTTTCATATTTTTTGTAAAATCAGAGTAACAACAGCGGTCCAACGAGATATCGAACTAGGACGAATACATATTTTTCTTTTAGAGGTGAGATAATTCTAGATTTTAGTTGACATTCCGCAAACTACCGCACTGATTTTGATAAAATTTCTATTGGACCTATAAACCTCTGAAGGATAATATACCAAACAAAAAGGAATCATTAAAATCGATTCGCAATTGGCTTAGCATACATTCAAAATCAATACACAGCTAAAATGAGAAGTGAGAAGAAATTGAAGACTCAAAGATTGAATAGACAATAGACACAGGCAGAACGTTTCACAGCAGAACACCCTGAAAAGTAAGTGGGGAACTATCTAGGAGGACTTTGCGAAGAGACTTACCTCTATAGTCCTACCACTTAGGCAAATGACGATGCTGAGTCGATTACTAGCAGAATACCAACCGGTAGTGATCGAGTCGACGAGCAGTAGAATTAGGTTTAAAATGTTCCCAACTTCTCCCTATTTTCCTTTTCTTCTCCTAATTCAAGAAATATGTCAAAATTTAAGAATTTAAATGACAAAGATCATGGACACCGAAGTCTGTGGAGTGGGTAATTTTAGTCAAAGAAAAATCTCCTATCACTATAAAAGTTAATTAAATTATGTATATCGATAAAAAAGATAAACGAATATTCATAGCATTGGTAATATGTTTGTGTTTCAGTAACGCAACGCATTCAACATCCGTAACCGAATAGTTTTTCAGATTTCAATTACGATTGTATGGCGGCTACCACGCAGCCACGCTCATTTCTACCCCGATTCATTGCACCACCCGTTGTGTGAGATGGCTCTTTGTTGCACCTGCTGTTGTGATCAGTTTCATCACAAACGTTGTCATATATATCCACTTATTAACCAATTAAGACGGCAAATCGACACTTATAACAATTAATATAATTTAACTGTTTTGTAGTGGTAGGGCCCTTTGCAGAGCCTGGGGAATTACTACACCTTTGCCGGTCATTCTGCCACCAAGCAGCAGTGTGCAAACATTACTGTGTTCTGGTTTGAAGGGCAATATTTCCAGATAAATTACTGGACTAAGTGATAAAACATTTTCAGCGTGGTAATGTCGTGTCGTGTCACTGCGCTGTTATGTGACAGGCAGGTGTTATTTACCATCAGGCACATATCCTGTTCGTTTCGTCACTCTATTTAAAAAAACAACTTTCTGAGCGAAGGAATTCCAAATCGTTCAAGCTCGATGTTTTCAATTAGTAGTTTATCGTTCAAAACATAGTCAATAAACCGAGCATACATACCTTAGTGAATGGGTAGAAGTAATTAACCGTAGATCAGTTGGTAGATTAATCTTCCGATTCCGGGTAGTTAATCACCCGGCATGATCGAGGTGACCTCATTAATATTGGTATTAAATACCGTAGACGTATAGCCTGGAATTAAGGACCTGGGTGTCAGGCGCGGACGTAGGAACCCTAGTTCATCTAATCTTATACCTTTAAACGAGCAATTCTTGTAGGTATATATATACAATACAATGTCATTTGAATATGATAACTTATTTCGCCACTGTTCTTTAAGTCTAAATGGCTCAGACGGAATATGCTCGCCCTCAGAGTCAACAGGCCCCGGTTCGAATCTACACTCTACACTTACACTCTCTTTTCCGTTTGTTTTTTTTTCTGAGAAAATCTTATACTTAGAGCCTTTTATAAACGCATTTAATTCATATCTAAGTAGGTCTAAGTAAGTCATCATTTCGTAATTCGTACCTGCCTAAATATCATTTAAAAAAACCGAGCAAAGCTCGGTCAACCAGGTACTATGCTCTTATGTGGTTGCTGAACTAATTTTCTGAAGACAGAATTTCTTTTTTCAACAGAGGGTGGTATTTACCGTATACCTACGTACTTTTTGTAGTTCGAAAAAGCGGCATAGTTTCATGGTTGGTGTTCCAAAGACACGAACGAAGAGGTTTGACTCTACTTTTGTGATAAGAACGTCTAGGCTGTGGAACGGATTGCCTGAGTGGGTTTATCCCGATACTTATAATCTTAGTGTCTTCAAATCGAGAGTGAATCGGTTTCTTTTAGGTAAACACGCTCCATCGTAGACCGCATCGTCGCTTAACATCAGGCAAAATGGCGGTATAGTATAAACCTAAAAAAGTAAAAAAAAAAACTAGAAATATAAAAAACTAGCATAGCCTTGCGGTTTTACGCGTAGTTCCCGTTATTTTACTGGAAAGTAGCCTATGTATGTATGTTCCAAATTTCAACCCAATCTGTTTTGCTATTCTGACATGGTTGAGCTATATTATAGACTGCAGGCCCGTGAACAAAATTTATGGGTCATCTGATACAGCAGGAGACCTATGTAGGATGATAGAAGGGTATAAAGTAATAAGATTGAGCACTATGCCGTCACTTGTAAGCTGTCCAACTGAGTGCAGTTGAAGAGGGGGGGTTCTAAACCTCGATCATTTCCCCTTGTCGCATGATTTTTGTCCGGCGTTGCAAAATAACGTATTAGAAGAGGTATTGAAACTGTATGGAACCAAAGCCGAACACAATCAAATGACCAAACTCACTCTGTAAATCGTCGGAAAATCATGATTTTTTTTCACAAACTAACAATTAGAATTTTAATGTTTATAATTTTTATAGTTTCAATACCTCATCTTATCTATTATTCCGCAGCGCCGTACAAAAATCATGCGGCAAAGAGAAATGATCGAGGTTTAGAACCCCCCCTCTTCAACAGCACTCGGACAGCTTACAAGTGACGGCATAGTGCTCAATCTTATTACTTTATACCCTTCTATCATCCTACATAGGTCTCCTGCTGTATCAGATGACCCATAAATTTTGTTCACGGGCCTGCAGTCTACTACACATATCAAAACTTTCACATCCTACTAATCAAAACATATACTTTATCTGTGAAAAATAGTTTGCTCCAATCCTTAAAAAATGAGAGTTTGTGAGTTTCATCATTTAATAGGCAAGAAGCTTGAAATTCATTTTTAGGCTTTTGATTACAATAAAAACCTATATAAATATAACATTTAAAGTTCGTAAAATTTTACTCTTAAGGAGGTTGAATACATTGTAATCGCTGCTCTTAAAGAAAACGAGGTTCCAACTTTGTTCAGTTTGTATATCTCTGGATAAATCGCCACTGCAATTGACAATTATAGTGGGTTTAGAGAGAAAATTCAATGTAGGCGGCGAGCGGCGGTTTTTGCAGTTATTGGACATCGCAGAGCTTGCCTGCAGTTGTGGTTTGAACAGATAAGATAAAATAATTAATTTAAATTACCAAAAAAATAGTGTTTATGTATAAAAACCGCACGCATTAAGTTAATGAAATGAAATGAACTTTAAACATAGATGATACCGATATCTACAGCGCAAGAAGTATTATTCTGAAGTTAGTGTCAATGTTTGTTAATGTAAGCAATGGTATACTAAAAAGAAATTATAAATATTGCATCATATTGAGCAGAAAAATTGAGACAGACTTTTGTTTGTGACAACACATTTGTTACAATATCCTGTCAAATAAACTAATTTTAAACTTAACTCAACTTCAGGTAGGCTTTTCATGACAGAGTACGTGTAAATCATAAAAAGTTATTCGTTGTCATTTAAAAAAAAAAACAAATCTCCATGACGTGTTATATCTGCCCACTCCAAAGAGTTTATATATATTACGTATAGAGTTAGATTTTCCGCACGGTTCCATTAAGTCAATCGTTGGCAGATGACGTGCATACATTCTATGGCGACAGAGTGATGTGCCGCGACAAAAGTATGAGATTTTCACAGGAGCAACAAGGCAAGAAAGATGCTACCCGTGCTTTCGGTGTAAAGCATTTGTGCCAACTCTATCCGTAGTATATATAAACTCTTTGGCCCACGCACTTAGCTAGTATGGAGAATAACCTTGACACTCTCCTTGTGAACGAAAGCTGAGGTTCTGTAATATTGGAAAAATGAAAAGCCTGTATTATCGTTGGCGGTCATAGCGTTTCAGAGCAGCGATGTTAGTGTTTTTTTTCTATCTTAGGTTTACACTTGATATTTTAACTATACAGTCTACAATGGAGCGTGCTTACCTAGAACAAACGATTCACTATCGATTTGCAGACGTCAAGATTTGCTAATTGTCGGTGAAAATCCACTCATAAGCAGCCCACTAAATGTTCCCACTGCTGGAACTCGGGGCTTTCTCTCGCAAGGAGAGAGTTAAGGCCATAATCCACCACGCTGGCCAAGTGCGGGTTGGTGGATGACACATGACCTCGAAAGATTTTAGGTACATGTCGATTCCCTCACGATGTTTTCCTTCACCGTTTTTAACCCGTCCAGGGCACGACGCGTAAACAAATGCCATGTACCAAAGCGCCACGCTTCCCGCCAAAAATATTTTTTTGAGGTTGGGAAGATTCTAAATTAGAAAAATCTTGATGTATTCGTTAATTATATTGTACAAAATATACATCACTGCAATGGTCTTAAACTGCTTTATCATTTTTACGATTAATAAAGATAATGACACTTACCGGAATCTAGTATTTCTGTGTTGAATATGATGTTTACAAATTTTTGGTCTCACCTCGCACAATTCGCTTGATTATGGCACTTTACGATGTAATTATTACACTCACAACACATTCACGACAAAGAAGGACCTTTTATGCACACTTTCACCACAAAACGAAAATCTAATCAAGAAAAAGATTTAATTATCACGAAACAAAACGGTCCGCCATGCCGCTGCCCCGGCTACGAAATTTCTTTGATAATTATGTTTTGTAGTGTTTGTACACTTGGACTGGAAACAGATAATAGAAATCGAGATTGTCATGTTGGCAATCGATTCGTGTAACGAAAGCAAAGGATTGTCTATAGGCGAACGAGACAAAAAAGAACAAATGAACGGCGCTCGCTTAGTATCACCCGTTAGATACTAAAACGCTCCGGGGGTTAAATTAGCTGCATTACGCATATGACTTCGAAAAGACAGTGGTTCGCATGGTGGGATTCGAGCCCGGGGTCTCTGGATCGGCAGTTGCCGTTCTCCCGACTAGACCAGCCGTAACTTACTAGACCAGCCGTAACTTTAAAGCCGAAATCCACTCAGGCAACCCATTCCACAGCCTAGACGTTCTTATCACTAAAGTAGAGTCAAACCTTTTTGTTCGAGTCTTTGAAATATCAACCATGAAAAGACGTCACCTTCTCGGTGTTTCTTTTGTAAAATTTATATCATTTGCTTAGGACTTAAGAATAGTTCTGAGGGTAGTACATATATAATATTTTATAATAATATTTTATTATATATATAATATTTTCTCAACAAGAGAAAATATTTAAACTTACATTAACACCGACACTTTCATTATTTGCTAAAATCATTAGACACGCTTGAAAATTCTGTTGAATTCCGACAAAAAGCATTCACAGTAAAAACAGAACAACAAAGCTGCTAAGCTCATGTTTGCAGTAGCGCCAGTTTACCGCTTTTTATTCTATTTGAAGTGGCCGGGTGTCGTCGGCCGTCTTACGCCCGCGGATTATGCTAACATGGCCCACTGATTTACATATTCACTGTGTCTTCGGTTTTGTACTGGATCATGCTCGTTGGGAAGGAAACTCGATTGAGGTTGATATTGATATCTTTTACGCCTATTTGACGATGTTTATCTTCAAATCTTGTGTTATTTATTAACTCTAAAGATTTTAAAGTCTTGCGATTTGAACTCAGATTGAAAAAATAAAGCTGGGCTTCTTGATTATTGTTGTATTAGCTTTCAATGCTTTGGCAACGCTACAATAACCGTAATCATGATAAAACTCAATAAATTAAGCAATAGGTAATTACACAATTATGAACATTCCAATGAGAATTATTATTTTTTCAATTTTAATTTAGTAGGTACATGTACAAATAAACTGATCTTGTGTAAAGCTTTTCAACTGTACCATTACAGTAACAGTTGTACCCCTATGTTGTGAGTTTAACTCTTACTCAAAACTGACCTCAGAGCTCAGAGGTAGTATAATTAAATTATGTTTGGTAAATACTCTAATTAATAGATTTTTGATGTTTCATTTTTAACCCCCGACCAAAAAAGGGGTGTTATAAGTTTGACGTCGATGTCTGTCTGTCTGTCTGTCTGTCTGTCTGTGTGTGTGTTTGTCTGTGGCACCGTAGAGCTCAAACGGATGGGCCGATTTCAATGCAGTTTTTTTATTTGAAAGTTAATATCCGTTCTTAGCTATGTTTGGTTAATATTGATTCAAAATGGCCGCCTCCACAAAATGGCGGACAAAATATTTCTTCACAACCTACCTCAATATGGGTATCAAATGAAAAGGCTTGACTAGTAGAGTACTATACGCTATAAAAAAATTCAAATCCAAGGTGACCGCCACCACAAATTGGCGAATCATGTAATATTTTTCACTACTACCTCAATATGGGTATCAAACGAAAGGACTTGATTAGTAGTATGTTGTACAGATAACAAATCTAAGGTAGTCGGGGGTTAATCAAAATTTTTAATTTTGTTCTTGTTGGAGTATCGACCACTATCTTGGTCCGTATGTTTTTTGCAAAATCGAATAATGTAGTTATACATTGTTCTGTAACGAAATCCTGCAGAGTCTAAACCCGATCTAAAGCTGTTCGATAATGGATTAAATCACAAAATTTAATTAAATTAACTGATTAATTAATATTGGTGTACATTCCTCACACAACGCCATGATGCTCCTGACAAGGCAAAACTTAGCTAATGGATAATTTAACTATGAGTATGGCTGCAGAAACCAATATTGTTGACAATATTGGTTCATCTACCGGTTAATCCCGGATTCAGTTCATTCTAAGCAGACCAATAAATACTCGTAGATGCACATTAAATTGAAATACAATTTAGTTAAGAAAAACATATTTTATTTAATAATTATTAAAAAAGAGACATGTAATAGTAGGATATGTTGATCACTAGTCCAAATGTTGGACAAAAGTCTAAAGGCAAAGTCCCCTCTTTTTATGACTTTTATAGGTTTACACTTGACCGCCATTTCGCCACGTTAAGCGACTATGCGGACTACAATGGACTATGTTTACCTAGAAGAAATCGATTCACTCTCGATTTGAAGACACCAAAATTGTAGCTATCGTGAAAACCCAGTCAGGCAGCGTATTCCACAGCCTAGACGTTCTAATCACAAATATAGAGTTAAAACTCTTCGTTCGTATCTTTGCACCATCGACCATGAAACGATGGCGCTTTTTGGAGCTATGAGTAGTCCAATAAATAAGGGTATATATTCTGGTTTAAGAATATTTATTAATCTCAAAAGAATTTACAAAAATTCACTTACTGAGATTACACACTCATGTACATATTATACGTTGCTTCAAAAACGCAGCATGCAGACCAATACAAAAATCAAAAAAACACACAAAAAAACACTATTCACATATCAACTACAAATACATCGAAATAAAAGTACATTGTAATGACAAAGATCACGGACCCCGGAGTCTGTGGAGAAAAAAAACCATCGAAATTAATTCACAACTATGTACACAAAATCACTTGAAAAATCAGACTGATTAATTTTTATTTATTTCTATAATGTAGGGTAGTTTTACTATTCACTGCTGTTACCGGCCGAATTGGACCGGTTTATAACTTACAATAATGAGCTGCGATATAAAGCCCGTGGCACACTGTTTTCTATTGGAGACATTAAAATTAAATATTTATGATTTTAGTATGTTTTTTTTAACATGTAATACTTCTAACAATTCTGTTATATTAGATCATGTAAATCAATTGTAAAGTGTGAAATAACCCTCTTTTCACGTACAAGTATACCTATCATCTGCCTATACGGTCTTTATTACCAAACTAGATATGAATGAAACTTAAACTCCACTACGTGTCTAAGTGGTTACTTGCACAAATCTTTTTAATTATACATGATAATGTATTGTATTGTGGTGCTATAAAAGTTATAAGTAGTAGTGGTAGGACTCTTGGTAAAGTCCGCCTGAGGAAGTACTACCTTTGCCAGTTATTCTGCCGCCAATCAATAATGTGCAAACATAACTGTGTTCCGGTTTGAAGGGCAATGTTTCAAGAGAAATTACAGGGCTTAGAGATATAACATCTTAGATCTCTGGGTGACGAGCGCAGTACAGTGCTAGGTAATGATTTGGGCTTTTCATGTTCCAATAGCTGCGTGTCACTGTGCTGTTATTTATTTATTAAAAAAAAAGTCTTAGAAAATTCAATCCAGTATTTTTAAAAGACGCGCTGCACTACGACACTATCTCAATGCCCGTCGTGGCACGAATGTACGCCGCGTCGCGTAAGTTCTAAAGCGGCCGCCGGCTACACCCGCTGCTGTCAACTTCTATTGCCCCGGGCACAAACTAGCGAAGTGCACTTCTTCACTTCAGAAGTACTGTTTGTAATAAAATGTAGTGAACTAAACTATGATCTGTCACTGAGACGGATGGGCGTGAGTTGGATTGTGTTTTATTTTAATAGTATAGAGCAGGGGTTCCCAAACTTATTATGTCTACTGCCCACTTTGTTAATAAATTTTATACGCACTAAAAAACCATTATAACTATATATTTAATTACTAATGTATTATTGTGAGCTATATTACCTAGTATATATGAAACATTAATTCTAAAAGAGACTTTTACTATAACCCGCAAGTGTTAGCTTCAGACCTGAGCCCAGTAGGTAGCACAACGGATTCCAAGGCTCTATATAATGCCTTCATTTTTTTCTGGGTTTCTTACCGCCCTTTAGGTCTAGTGTTTTTTCTTTATAAATTTATTGTCTACTGAGCAAGTATATACCTATATAAGTCAGTGTCATGCTGTCATGTCAGTGACACCAACTGTTTGCAATTGACGTGTAAATTGTACATTTATCAATAAAGAACTTTGACTTTGCATTCAAATTATTTTCTAAGTAAAAGTTAGGTAGATTTATTTTAGAAAAAAGTGAAAGAATTTGAATTGTTGAATGTATAAAATAAGAGAATTACTTATAAGCTAAACTGGAAGTAAAGGCTTTAAATGTTGTTTTTTTACTCTATCTAGAATGTATAAATTAGGTTTTACTTTGTAATTCAGTTTTAAATAAAAGTGAAATTTTGTTATTTCAGAAAACGCAATTTCGTCTTTATTTCACGAAAGCATAATAAATAATTTCATTATAAGCATAAAATATTTTACAAGTCAAACTTTAGTTAGGTTTCTTCACTACTCTTTAAATTTTCTTCTCTTTTAGTGTGTTTTTATGCAGAGAGTTTTTTATAACTAAGAAGTAATTTTAAATACATAAGTTGTTGACTGATGCGCAGGATCCACCACGTTAAAATAGGGAATATGCATGCATTTTTTTATATTTTAATTCACTTTTTACATTATTATAACACAATAAAAAATATAAATACTCTTGTAAATGTACAAATTGATTTTTAAAATAATATTTAAAATATCGATATAATTTGACCAGTTTAAACGCCACCATCTTACCCGCGCCTGCATGACGTCACAGGCCACGACCTGTGTTTGTTTACTATGGTTTACTACAAGTGTTGCAGTTACTTTGTACCGATTTTTTGAGTTGTGCTAGATAACCAAAAGATGGAGAACACGACTTTTCTCTCTAACACTACTAGCTCAGTACGAATATCGACACCGTTAAAGCAGAAAACATGTCATGTGACGTCACATTTGGTTTCGACCAATAGTGATGCGTTTCGCAAACTTGAATTTCCCGCGCCTATTTTGCACTTTTTAAATAATGTTTTTTATAATGAATAACTAACTAAATAATAAAATAATTGGTTTGGCGTAATGGTGGGACATTAAGGATTCTACAAAAAAAAAAACCAAGCCAATTTAAACTACATGCATATTCCCTATTCTTGAACTCCAGGCCATAATATTTTCGCCAATCTGCTTTATCTAACGCAGGTATTCAAACTCCCAAACTAGCGCAATACAAAGACTTTTAATCAAAGCGTACTGTTCCGAACTGGAATCAACCAGCCAAATAAGTTTCGAATAATATTTATACAACGCTCCACTATCGCCGAAACAAAAGTAAGGTAAGCAAGAACTTTGCGATCCCACATTTTGTACCGACCACCTTTCAAATCCTCATTGTATTTTCAACTATAAAGCCAAGGCTATATGGTCTGAATTTATTTGTCATTCTTGATGATGTGCAAATCGTTTATGCCGCACAAAACAAAGGAATTTGAATTTTATATTAGAGTATTTAAGTGCGGTTTTGAAAGTTTGCGCAAGAGTGATAAATAATACGATATAGGAAGGCTTTGGAGGGTTCACTTTCAATACTTCAGTTTGTATCATTTGGAACCCTTTTCTGTGAAGATCTAGAAGTATTGTTGCGTAATAAGTAGGTATCATGTTTTATCCGCTCTGGTGGGGTAATAAAACCGCGTTGTGAAATACGATGAAGTCACACAGGCTGTTCTGAGAAACACACTGTTTTATTTCCAACTATTTAACATTGCTGATTTCCATCCTAAGCTGCAGTATTGCTGCACATCAGATCAATCCGTGATCAAACACTAGTCTTTTAAAGTTGTTCTTTAAAAATGAATAACTATAGCTGTCAGCTTCATCCCATCGTACAACGACCAACAAAACAACAACCAAAGATCCATACTCTCACATTTATAATATAAATAGGAAATACGATTTTATTTGTGGTATTATAGGAGACAGATAGCTGATATACGTACCTAATACTTATATATGCTTGAGTGCATACTGTAACATGGAAAACACCCAGGTACAGTACAAATATTTATATTTATCACACAAATATTTACACTGCGTGGAGATCGAAGCCACGACCTGCGGCTTCAGCAGACTTAACTAACTAAGCTGCTAGGCAAGCCATAAATATCAAATGGTAGTCGTAATGTAGATAAAATATGATAAAAACACTCAAAAACTAACTAAAGAAACGAATGCAAAAACTAACTATAGATAGTCAATTTTGTGCAAATTGGATTTGAAAAGATGATTTTGCAGATAAGTATACGCCATCTTTAAACTTAAATTCCAGACATCGATAAGGACATGAAACTGCAAAACAGCTCATGGATTATTAAATGATAAAGATAATATTAAAGTGTTTTGATGGAGAGGTGAAAAAGGCCGTCAATAGCGGTCATTCAGTCCGCTGAATAGCCCGGCTCATTCACTGAATTATCGCCACTGCGCGCTAACGGGAGCTAAACGCATAGTATCATGCTGACCTGGTATAACGACGACCAGAGTTGGTATTTATGTATGGTAAAACATATTATTATGTCGGTAATTTATCCTATTCATTTTATTAACGCAAATATCTTGATGCTTGAGAAAAACTTGCCGGTTTTTCTGCTGTTGGTATAAGACAGTTATTGCATTATTCAAAAAACCTATATACATAAATCAAAACACATAATGGTAGACGTTCCTCAAATGTTAGCTAGTCTGAAATTGAGTAAAGCTTGGTATTAAAGAAGCCAGATAGATAGATATAATGACTAAGACATTAAAAAAAAACTTAAATAGCTTTCCTGGGTGGCAAACGACTCCATCTATGGGTCCACTTCCTACTGACTAAACCTCGACGCCGCGCAGACTAAGGTCACGAATAAGTAATGTCTATCTACTAAGAAAAAAACATACGAAATATAATCCATCGTACCCTAGAAGCGAGGACATTCAGTATTACAATCGTGAGGTTGTAGGTTCGAATCCCGCCTTCACCTCTGAGTATTTTTCAAAGTACCGATGTTCTACTACTGCCTTTAACTGTGAAAGAAAACATCGCGAGGAAACCAAACATGTCTTATGATAGACCCCTTTTGAGGACATATGTCTTTCGCCAACACACATTTGGCCAGCGTAGTGGATTACGGTCGTGAATCTCTCCATGAGAGACGATCTCGAGTTTCAGCTATGGAAATATAAAGTTACCTATGCTGATCATAATTACTACCCATATAGAATTAAATTGAATCAGACAGGTCTCAAAACAATAACGGTTGATTGATTTGATTTGATTAATCCTGGCGCATTTCTATTGGTTTATTGGTGCAACGAGCAAATCCGTAGTCTCAATATTACTGGGAATCTGTACAGGGCTGGATAACCGCTTTATCGGTTACCTGCTGGGTCGGTGAACAGCTAATGTGGCGCATTCAGCGTGTCGGCTTAGCGGCGGCTGTGAGGAATGTCCTGCGTCACTGTGTTATCCTAAATACATTATGAATGCGAAAGTTTGAATGTTTGGATTTTTAGATGTATGTCACTCAACCACGTCGGAACATTTGGACGGATCCCCCCTTCTTACTCACCGCACTACCAATGTTCCTTTCTTACCTAGTGCGATGGGTAAGAAGGTAATGTAGAAAATATATAAACTCTAAAAAACTGTATTTTTCGGAATAAAACTTAGCCTATGGCTAATTCAAAAATCATTTTTCTGACAAACTAATAATAAAAAACAAAATAATGTATAATTTTCATAGTTTCAATACCTCTTCTAATCCATTATTTCACTATGCCGTACACAAATCATGCAACAAGGAGAAAGATCGAGGGTTGGTTGCAACCCAGCTGTCCAACTGCACTGCACAAGTTGGACAGCTTACAAGTGACGGCATAATGCTGAATCTTATTACTTACCCTTCTATCATCCTACATAGGTCTCCTGGCGGTTCATTTGACCCATACATTTTGTTTACGGGCCTGCAGTCTATTATAATACAGGCTACTCTTTAGCACGGGAAAATAACGGGAACGTGAAAAGCGCGGGTGAAACCGCGGGAGGCTGCTAGTATGTATTTGTAAGAGCGGGTGTTTTTCGGAGAGTTTGTTATATGCTATATCTTTGCTATAATATCCATAAAATCTTAGATTGTATTTAAACATTACATAAAGTTAAAATTTAATCAAGTAACATTTTTTTGGCAATTTTAGACAAATGAACTCGTATTTTCAATAGGCATTTGACATCATCAAATTTTCAACTATGTCAGTACAATGGAATTCTAATTCCTATTACCGAATCAATAAACATTGCAAATTACCGATTCTATAGTAATTATTCCGGCAGTGCATTTAAATTTCAATCAGTACAAAATGTCGGTTGGACATCAAACGTTGAGCGGTAAATACCGGAATACACCGGAATTTACCGGTAATATGGTTCCGGTAGTAATTTTGGTACATTAATAAAGAGAATCAATCTAATTTGTCAATGAAAGTCAGATGCAGACGTCGATTATGCTGGATGGAGAGATTAAAATGTCGCTTCAAAATAATTCTGTTTATAGTTTTAGTTAGAAATTTCGAGATGTTTTTACCTTTAGCTCATTTTAAATTTAAATCCTACACCTGTTTAGGATAGAGTCGTAAGACTCCATGGAATAAAACCTGGTCTTACGATCCGGGACTCTCCATAAGTGGCCAAGGAGTTGCCACAATTGCAGAGGCAGTGCCTTTCAAATTTCTTGGTAGAAAGATAGATCACAAAGGACGTACACCATCATTAGAGGTGGTTGTTGAAAATTTCATGAACAACCTCAATAAGGTAGACCAGCAGCCTATCAGCAATATCAAAAAGCATGGATATATGACAACTACCTCACATCACGTCTCACTTGGCCTTTCCTAGTATATGACATCGGTAAAACTCTCCTGGCAAAGCTAGATGCCAATGTCATAAAGATATTGAAGTCATGGCTCGGATTGGCACATCCGGCTGATCCCTCTACTCTTTTAGGGATCACAATAGTTTTGGGCTGAAACTAAAGAAACCGTCTGAACTTTACAAACACCTAAGAGTTACAAAAACGCATGTTTTGGGAAAGTCGCAAGACGAATTAATTACATCTCTCCCAAAAGACAAAACTGCTTCAGACCTGGAATCTAGACTTCAATTCCATAAACAATTTATGGCAGGTGCACAAGTAAATACTGCTGGGTTGGGTGCGAGAAGGAAAGGAAGACCGAGACATGGTAAAAACCTTTCTACAACAAGACGAAAATAACGGTTACAAAGTGCAGGCTATGAATTTAGAAATGCAAAGTGAGTGGTTAACCATAGGTGAGTTCTGTATCCCATTAGCTCTAAAGTGGCGCACCTTGATCTATGACTGGTCTCCTGCCTTATTAAAATTTTATCTAAATGCATTCCAATTGACCCTCCTGACCAGAGTAACTTGGTAAGGTGGGGAAAAGCCTCTGAAAAATGTTGCTATACTTGTGGAGAGGCGATATGTACAGCAAGGCACATATTGGTGGGATGCAAGGTGCTCCTTGATGGGGTCATTACTCACGGCGTCATGACAGAGTACTTGAAATCATACGTGAAGCCATGAGCCTTTCAGTAGCTAGAGCCCAAAAGGATTGACGACAAACAAAAGACAAATTAACTTTGTAAAAGCAGGCTCAACTTCAAACTCCAGGAACAAGCCTTACTCAATCCTGGGTACAGCACCTGATTGGACTATTTTAATGGACACGTATGAAAAGCACTACAAAATCCCAGAGGATGTGGGTGTTTCGTCATCCAGACCGGACATTTTCCTTTTTCTAGAGCTACGAAACGCATAGTCCTTGTAGAACTTACCGTACCGTGGGAAACTAATATACCTAAAGACCACGCGATGAAACAAAATAAGTATTACGACCTCCTAAACGAATTAACAAAAACGGCTATGTAGTTCGTTTATACGCTGTAGAAGTGGGAGCGAGAGGTATACCAGCAAAAAATCTCTATAACCTACTGAAAGACCTTGGCTTATCCAGAAGTGCAGTAAGTTCTATACTAGAACGAGTATCTGAAGCTGCACTAGTAGGCTCATATCAGATTTGGCTGGGCAGGGAGAAAACGAGTGGTGAAGGTGAGTGTTGATGTACGTCAGAAAGGGCCCTTAAACCTACGCCCGAGTCACAAGTCTCGGGAACTACTCGAGTTTTTCTCTCTCTGCCACACGATGGACCCGGCACCCGCACGGTGAATCCATGGAATGCTAAGAAGATCGTCTCTAATTATCTGTTTATTTTGTGGATATTGTTCCCAACATTATCTAACCCAAATTAAATAAAGCTTGCACTAATATGCTTATGATACATGGGACAACAAGAACCGAGTGGTCGCAATTCGACTGTAGTGCAATATTAATTTATCTTCCATTTGACCACAGACTATAAAGATAAAAGTGCGTGTACTTGTGAATGTGTACGATACTTGATAGTGTGTGTATTTATATAAATATATATTTTTTTATTTGTAAAAAATATTTTGTACTCCTCTATATGCGTGCAAAATTTTATACAACTCCATCCGCGCAATTTTTGTAGTAAGTAAAAAGTACTAAGACACTTAAAATATTTTGTTTCACGTATTAATATAGATTCTGTAAATTTGCCGAGTCTCAGCAATGAGAATATAAAATGGTCTGTGTAAACATATCATGTATAGTATATTTGGGATACAGCAGTAATAGAGATAGCAACATTTTAGCCGCCCAACTGTCTGAATCAGTCGCAATTAATGTCAAATCGTGAATATCGGCCGATCCAGTTGCTTAGACATCCACGGATTTCACCTCTGGGGCTTACTCTTTGATTGGATATCTTCGTTCGACGGATAGGCGATATTAATCAATGTGTCCATCTGCGCGATTAGTCTTTGCTAGATTACGCGAAAATCGGGTGAGTTTGATTTGATTACTTTTTCTATTGTAGGAAAGTTTTTCTGATATTATTAATGTGATGTAGTTGGCTATGACATTAAGTTCGAGTTGGAAGACGGATTAATATAATAATTAATAGAACTTAATAGTCTTAGAAAAAATAAATATTTATATAGGTTTTGATGATGAAGATGATCGGTTAAGTACTTGTAATACCACACCTACTTGTCATAAGCAACCCACTCGTTTATTTCCACTGCAAGATATCAGGGTCTTCTCTCATGATGAGAGAGTTAGGCTAAGAAGTCATGGTTTCCAACCGCGCCCGCGCCCGGGCGCGAACCGCGACGGGTGACAGTTTTATTTTAAAACTCACGAGACCGCTGATTTTCGCGGTTTCACATCAGCCCCGGGTGAGCCCGCGGACGTGGCGGGTGATGGGCGGGCGGCGACCGCGCGGGAGCCGCGTGGCAGCCGCGCGCGCAACAGGCGTAAACCGCCTCGTGAGTTTTGACATCAATTTTTACATATAAATCTGCATTCTACAGAAGCTGCGGGCCCGCGCCCGCACGCGAATGCGGTAAGAAACCGCTCCATGAGTATCTTTAAAGTCATTATCCACGCTCGTCAAGTATGTAATACGACACACATCCTCGAAAAATGTACTTTTTGAAAGTGCTGGTTTCCTCATGATATTTCTCTTCACTGTTAAACCCAGTTGTTATGACAAACTTCAATCTGCTCTTGAAGAAATATTTAAGGTATACTCAACCGCGGTTGAAACCTGCGACCTCAATGTAGCATAAAACCTGTTAGCCCTAAGACCTTCAATTTTTTAAAGAGTTGTGTATACTGCACCAAAATATCTGTACTAATATTATAAAGCTGAAGAGGTTTTTTTAGCTTGAACGCTCTAATCTCATGAACTACTGGATGGATTTCGAAAATTCTTTCACCGTTGGAAATGTACGGTGCTATATACTACATGTACCACGGGTGAAGCCGGAGCGTACCACTAGTTTATTATAATACTGCAAATATTTACATTCATTAGAAATTTTAATCTTGAGAAAAAATCGATAACATGAAGACATCCAACTCCGCGGACTGACTTGCTATCTACAAACAAACAACGAAACCCGGTCGAGGCCAGTGAAATAAAAAAAAGATAATTACGACAATAATATAGAAAAGCAAATAAATAACGCAAAACTCTGAATTACATCACAACAAATAATATTATACACTCAACATTAACATTTATTGAATACTGAAATAAAGCTCCAATTTGTAAATCGAGTTAAAATCGTAGCGTCGTAGCATACCTGCATTTAATTCGTAGCGAGCGTAGCGCACCGGTTTAAAACGGTTAACCCGGCCCTTTATTACGGAAACGGAACAAGCCTGTTACCTGTCCCATTCCAAATTCAAACGCATTCCCAATGTACCAGCGCATATCAACTGCAGCGGAACGCGCATGCGTGCGCTTTTCTTTTCCACGCTAAATGGCCAGGAGGCTGTCTTAGCGCGTTCATTCCAACTGCGATCAAATTTCGATCTTACTATGTAACAGAGTGGATCGTTTTAGAGGTGCGTTCGGTGGATGTTCGCCAGTGCCTCGCCGGTCGTCGCGGGCTGCGCGCGTCTCGAACAACGCCTGTGATTTTTTTCATTGTATCCGCGAAAAGTTTTCAAGTTTCGAACGCTTTTGGAGCGCGGTGTCGGTTATTTGGAAAGATATTTGAGGATTTTATTGTGGAACAGAATTTTTGTTGGTGGTTTGTTGGTTTTTATGCTTTTGGAGTATGAGGTGAGTTTATTGTTTTATGTGGTCATATTTGCTTTAGATTAATACACTAGTAGAACATTTTTTGACGGACATTTTGTGTAGATATGAACTATCGTTTTTAATATACTTTTTTAAATTAATTCATGGGTAACTAGCGTTAACTTAGTCGGTCTAATCCGATTTAAATTTCAGCCTCATCCGACGTCTCTTTTAAGGAGAGTGTATGCGCGGAGAGTAAATGCGTTTGGGTTTTCTATACAATAACCATACATATTTATTAATATTCCATGAATAAAATGGTATTGTTATGATATAGTTTATCATATACTTAAGTTAAAATTTAGGCGTATGTTTTATTTGTTTTTATTCAATTCAATTCAATTCAATTCATTTATTCGAACCATTATTTCAAAAGAACACTTGGTAACGTCACTTACAATAAAATTATACATAAATAATCTGTGTATGTAATAAAATAATACTAAAGAATAATGTCAAATAAAAAATAATCAGCTGTAAAGGGCCTTGTCATTTAGGTGCAGCTGTAAAAAGGCTTTGTCATGGTGAAAAAAACAAATTATCCAAACAATGAATACATACAGTAGGTACTTAAACAAATTTACATTAATGTTTAGTATTATTCCACTTTACTCGATAGTTCTGATTTTGACATATTCCTTTTCCAAATATTGCTGTCCTTTACAAAATCATCTACAGTGTAATATGCTTTGCTCATTAGGTAGTTTTTTATTTCGGTTTTAAACCTAGTTTCATTGAGACCTTCCACTTGTGCAGGTATTAAATTATAGAAGCGAATACCATTACATTTGAAAGAGTTAATGGTTATTATTCGTTGCTGAAGGAGTAAATGGCTATTATTCGTTGAATTGAATTTTTTGGAAGCAAAAAGACGTAGGGGGCCTTTTCACGAAACTATTGTGACAGTGTAGGTACTTACTTAATTTTGCCGTTGTGAATATTGTAATGTAATAATAATTTGTATAAAAATAATGTTTTAAAAAGCTGCATTTATTAAGACGTTTTTGATTATTTTTTTAAATAATTATCATTTTCTGACTCAACATATCCAACTATGTTTTATTAAATTAAGTATCCGGTAATAAATTTGTATAGTTTGGAATATAAAAATTGTGTTCGTTTTACTTTCTTTTTAAAATATACGAAGAGGAACGAGACGAACAAGACATGGGCCCGATGGTAAGCGACGCGCTCGATGATAACAGCTATAACTGTTTAATCTTACTCGATGATAACTATTTAATCTTTTATACTCCTCATCACTACCTACCTCTGCACTGCGCTCGTCACTCAGAGATATAAAATTATTTATCACATAGCCCTGTAATTTCTCTGGATTTTGGGGATCTGGAGATTATCTACGAAAATTATTTACTAATATCAGGAAGTATTTACACAGAAGAAAATAATTATAGAAAATAGATAATCTATTCTTCTTATTAATTAATAACAATTTCTGAAATTCTGACACATTCTTCCAATACACATACAGAATACACATTCTCAAAACTAATTTTCATTCGTTTTAAATAGCTAATGTATCATATTTATACATACGACACTTTTTATTTTGAAAAAACTTTCCCAATCTTACGCCATAATAACCAAACCGAACCAGCGGAGCGCATCTGTCAATACCTACATACATTCTGAATTAATGAACTGATATTATTTACAAATTAACTCTTCTTCGTTGTGTAAATTTACAGAATCAATAAAAAAAGAGAATGTAAAGATAATTTATTTACATGGGGAATAAAGGTACATGCACAATAAATTACAGATTTTTTTAAATACAGTAGAAACTCGATAACTTAAACACCTCTATAACTTCAAAAAATAATATGTTCCCTTTCAATCAGAGCCTAAAACCTCTAACTTAAAACACTAAACCTCTATAACTTAAAATACTAAACCTCTATAACTTGAATAAATAATATCTGTATTGATGTTTCCACAACATCTATGATATAAAAATTGTTTGAAAGAGGAAAAAACATTTTGAAAGAGTGTAAAACAAAATGTTTCGGTATTTATTCCTTGTTCACTTGTTAAATTGTTTACGTAAACAATAAATAAATATGTCACCTTTGTTTGCTTCTTCGAAATTATTTAAAGCTTTGCGGCGGTTAGCCTTAAGAAAACGGCTTACTTGGATCATAAGTTTTTGATAATTTAGACTACAGACCCGTGAACAAAACTTATGGGTCATATGAACCACCAGGAGACCTATATAGGATGATAGAAGGGTATAAAATAATAAGCAATATGACGTCACTTGATAGCTGTCCAAAGGAATAGAAAAGATATTGATTGACCTGACTAAAAGAAATGCCGCACTCTCACCCACAATAAGGATAACGACTCATTTTTTATTTAATGTGTCATAAAATGGCTACTCAACAACTGAAACATATGTGAAAGAATTACTTTGTTATCTTAAAAACTTCCTGAGATATCACGATTTTAAAATCACAATTTTGGACTCTCCCAAAAACGCTTCATACAAAATCACTACGGAAGCGTGAAGTCACTGTGTCGTATTTTCTATGCGTCGCGCGTAAAGTTTGTATGGTAGCTATGTTAAATATTGCGTTTAGGAAACCGGTTTCATAACAAAAGTCACTTGAAATTGAATGGGTTATCCAATGGTAAATACATTTTCTAATAATTTCGTACTTTTGAAATGGACTTACCCATCCGCTTTAAATGATAATTGGAATTTGAATAAAGTAAGTTAAACTAAAAAAATATGATAATTAAAATTGGTACATATTTTATTCCATCTAAATACTGTCATTATATCAAATAATTTATTACATTTAATAATATAATATAATTGTCCACCTGTCGTCATGCATATTCCTATTAATTTATTACCTCCCAGCAGTAATGTAAAAAAAATTTTTGGTTTGCAGGACGACTTTGCCAGGTACATTACAGGGTAATAAGATAAATCTATACTAATATTATAAAGCTGAAGAGTTTGTTTGAACGCTAGGATCTCGGGAAGTACTGGTCTGAATTGAAAGATTCTTTTTCTGGTGGATAGTTCATTTATCGAGGAAGGCTATAGGCTATAGAACATAACGCTACTATTATTAGAAGTGGAGCATGAACCAAGAATGTAACAAAATCGGGAAAAATATTCCATTTTGAGAGATTTCGTACGTTTCGAGCTTTGACATGACACATGACAGCATGTGTCTAACGTTGAATATCACAGATTACATACCTCTTGAATATAAACCTTTTTGTTTCTAAATCTGAGTTGGTACAACAAATTTCCGACAGGTGGCGTAGTAGGTAGCTGAAGAGGTTTTTTGTTTGAAAGCGACATTCTCAGGAATGACTGAACCGATTTCAGTCATTCTTTCACCGTTGGATATGTACGGGATCCCGATGAGTGCTATATATGTACCACGGGCGAAGCCGGGCGGACATCTAGTAATTTAATATCCAAAAGACGAGCACAGTGCTGTGTTAGGTTGCAATTTGAACTATTTACATGCAAATAACTGCGTGATACTGTTTTGTTACAGGCAAACGTATTGCTTATCGTCAGCCGCATGTTTTTCTCGCCCCGTTACAAAAAATAATAATTTAAGAGGCAGGTATACAAAATGTCATCCACCAACCCGCACTGGGCCAGCGTGGTGGATTATGGCCTTGACTCTCTCCTTGCGAGAGAAGGCTCCGAGCCCTAGCTATGGGAAAATTTAGTGGGCTCAATATGTAAACCTTAGAATTTCCTACATTTAAAACAAAAACAACTAAGCTGTTTTATTTAAATCTGGGCAAATCTTTTGTCAACAAAACTAAATTACAATGAGAAGTATACAACCTCTACAAACCTTCATAAATTAAGCATATCAAGAAGATCAAGCCTGCTATCAGTCCAAAGCCTTCTCATCATACTGGCGGCGTTATCACGCTGAATGACCATAATAAACGTCAGCATCTTTGTCATACGTCGCGTTAACCAAGCAGTAATAAAATACGTGAAATTAAGAAAATACGTGAAGTAAGCAATGTATCTTCTGGACGCCATATCTCAAAATTGGGCGCCTAAGCAAGTTAGCACCCGCTAACTAACTAACCCTAGCCGCTAACCCGCTAGTATACTGTGTTCTTAGTACGTACTAACTTGACTCAATCGTCCATATTTCGTTCATCATAAAATACGTGACGTCTGGCGGCTATACTTACCTTGGACTATAACTTATGTTCTAGGTAACTTCTGTCGTAGTCCACATCGTCGTTTAACATCAGATGGCGGTATAAACCTATTATTGTAAAAATCGTGATTTTGTTATACATATGGGATAAATGAAATAGTAATTCACGTGTGATATTGTGAAATTGAAATTAAGTATCAACCGCATTTGGCGTTTTTTATGATACTTATGTCGCGCTGTGTGAGACTATTCTCTCGTAAAGCTGGGATAAACTGGGAAATATAAGATAAGAAAATAAAATTATTTATGCAATTCAGCAAAAAAAAAATTAAGACCATTTTAGACTCGACTAAACATTCAAACCCATAATAAATATTCGAATCCAATAAACAAATATTTATTCTGGGTGAAAATGGAACTGTTGTAGGCTCAATATGTTGTATGTCACTATTAAATCACGTAAAAGACCCGTAAAATACAAATAACGACTTGTATTTTACGTGTTTGTGAATAATATAACAGTAAATGTAATTTTAGTGAGTTATCAAGAAATAAATTATACCATTTCAGCACGGGTTCATTTCACCGTAAATCCTGTCTCAACTTCGCGGTAAAGCCACAAAACACAACCACAAACCTGACGCTCACACCCATCCAGGGTAAAAACCCCATGGGCAGAGGATTGTATGGTACCACTATAGACCCGTCACACACAGGAGCCCTCGCAACATTCCAATATTGCGCGCCAACAAATGAAGCCACTAAACACTATAACATAAAGTACATATTACATTAATTGTCAAAATGTTTCAATGATATTTCAGAATGCTGCTAATATAATTATGATGAATGAGAACAGAATTTAATATTTCACTTAGGTTTTGCGATCGGTAATGATCGCTTTTGTTATTTATTAACTGGATGTAGGCGGTAGGATTCAGAACTGTAAATTACATTATTTATTTACTCCGTGGAGGCTTAGTGGTGACAGTATCCAATGATTATAGTCCCATGATTTGTTTCAAAAATAAGTATTAAGTGCTATGCTATGCTAATTCAATGTTCCTAGTAAGAGGCAAAACTGTTAACTAGGTTACTAAATGATGATCTTTTCTAACAAAATCTTGATCAAATGTAATCTCTGTAACAGTCTATGATAATTTAGCAACATTTAAGACCCAATTTTATAAAGCAACCGTCACAGAATCACTGATTAATTCGACTTCTTAAAAAATTATATTCACATGCAATTTACTACCAAATTGTGTTGCAAATATCCAACCAAACGCCACATAATTTGAACTCTATACGTAGGGCTGTAAAGGTGGTATTTGTGTGTGTTTTCTAGTCTCCTTTAAGGAGGCCGTCAGTTGCAGACGACCGGAACAAATGATAGGGGACAACGCCGGCGTACTCTTATTTGTGTTCGGCTAAATCGCTCTGTATGAATTGCCGGGCGAGTAGCTGGTACGCTGTAATTTTGAAAATAATGAGACTTTTCCTTGTAGAAGCGGGAAAGCTTGTTTTAAGGGAGTTTGTGGCATTTTAAAGTTTGACTTTTAAATCTTACTGAAGTTAATATTATAGTGTACAACTAACGTTCTTCGGTATTATGAAGAAAAGGAAATTACAGAGTGACGGTATAGGCATGGTGGTGACTCAATAGATTAATTAGATATGCTCAAATTTATTTGAGTTTTGCTACTTTTTTTTGAACAGCAACACAAAAACTATATGAAGAAGCATGTATTAAAATCACGGATATTAAAACCAATAGAGGTTTTAGCCATAGTCTTTTTGATACCTGGATATAGGTTTGTCTTTTACCTAGTTTCACTGGCCTGTTCAAGTACATGATTAACCGCGTAAGTAAAATTGTTAGCTTTGTATAACATTAAAAAGGTACCTAATATAGTTTGTATATTTCTTTTTCTTTAATCTTCTGGCGACCACCCCATAGTAACGCAACTTTTTTTATCTGGGAGAAATACTTTTTCGTATGCCCACCATGCAGGAGCATAGTGGTATGTCGGGCTCGACACCATGGGAGACATCATGGTGCACCTACCGATTAAAACCCCCCACAAATTTCTCCTGCATGGCCAGGGGTCAGGGTCGCGGGGTCACCTTTTCGCGCTACTAAGACAACCCTGGCCCACCTGCTGCTGTGCTTACGGACCCGCCTCACGGGGTGTGTTAGTACCCCCGCATTTGGCTCTAGTGACGCAACGGAAATCAGCGGGGCGTTACCTCCTCGAAGGGCTATCCTTAGGTGGGGCGTCGGACGGCTCTAAACATCGAGGGCCCCAGGCCTTCCTGTGGAGACAGGGTGCGAGCCTAGAGTCAGCTTCTCTCTAGGTAATCTCTGGTAAACTCTGGTAATCAGAGTGCTCGTGGAGGACCCTCATCTGGAAGACTTAGGAATTTAACTTGGTCGATATATCAGCTGAGTAACCTTTCCAAATCTCCAATCCCCCTTCCCAACCTCTACACGCACTGTTCAAGGGAGGTGAGGAGCGCATGTAGAAATTCCCAGCGCCGGCCGGGATTCGCCATCGCACAAGATGCCACCGAGGCAAGTTGTCGTGTGATGCCCAGGGTGCACCACGTGGAGGATCCCGAGCACGAACCCCATAGTAAAGTAAAAAAGTGATATTTGGTCATTTAAGACTCGACTTACACCTGAGTAATATGTGCAATAACACAAAAAGTTAATTAATTTACCGTCGTATTACAAAACTTGATTTAAGCTCGGTATCCTATTTGAGCTCGTTTGAAATCAAAAGTATCGAACATTTCTAAACCGATTTAATTTTGTTTCATTTCTGATACGCTTAAGGCCTTATTATAAAATTAGCCAGGCCCCGCGGTTTTGGCCGCGTATGTCCCGCTCCTATTATTTCCCGGGTTAAAAAGTAGCATATGTGTATCTGTGTTCCATATTTCAGTATAACTATCATCGCGTAAATAGTATTTCAAATACTTAATTAAATATAACTTGGAGCCTATAATTAATCTATTTCCAACGAAATACGCCCCACAGTATACAGAGATCAAGCCATATTTATATTTGTAGGCACGAGGTGTGACCACAATGTCAATGTACGAGCTTAGCTTCAGAGAAATGAATTTCAAACTATTCCTGGTCGAGAATAATTAATTGGGACGCGGCGGTAAGTTCGGGCTCCACCTGCTGTAATAATACATTGTAAGCTGACGGGAACGTAAGTTTGATTTGTACAGTACGCAAGCCTGGAGGCGTTCGCTATGTTTAGTCTCTTACACCATAGACCTCAACTCGAAAACGCAAAAAGTTACTTCAAATATTTTATTGTGTTGCCAGACATATTGCATGCGTCTAGAAGAAGAGGCCAGTTTGTATGGGTCAAATTTTAAAATGTTTTGTATCACCTTATCTTACCTGCAAACGGCAATAAAGTTATTTCTATTGGTATCCATCTGCAATTCTTATTAAAATTATAAATGCTAAAGTTTGTATGATTGTTCCTTGATTACATCTGAACGACTGAACAGACCAGTTTTAAATTTAGTACACAGATAATTTTCAGTAGTCTAGAATAACACGTATGCTTTTTACTGTGGAAAAATGACAGGAATGTGAACTGCGCGGGTAACATCGCGGGGCGCTGCTGGTAAAACATACAGGTATATCAAAACCTTGCGTCAAAGTGTTTGGGGCGTACGCCTCAGAAAGAGGTGAAACCGTTTTTTTTTCTTATCGTAGGTATAATTAAATGCTTTGCTTTCTAAATAATCATGTATTTACCTAGCAATTTCTCTTATAGAAAAATGTCTAAAAATATAGACATAACTAGCAGGGCTTCATAGTTTAAATCCTCCAAAATTTCTTCGTTTGATGAAAAATATTTTTGTCATTTTATAGCACAATCCGAGACATTTTATTAGCAATGGGACGCCATGAGCCCAGAACTAATAATAATTAACTATCTTAATAACTCTAATCTGGACCAGATCAAATATAGGTAGATATCATAGACACCCGTTGAGTTATATCCGCTCGCTTGCCCGTCGCTGCAAACCGCGCGACGCACTATGCCCCGCCCCCTGTAGCGTTGCTAGCCAAAATGCCCGGCAAAAAATATTTGCGCACCTCGCTATGCCCCGCGGATTTTACGCTTGCGGCGCGCGAGTCGAGATTCACGCAATCGTTCCTTGTGGATCAATTTGTTTTGAAAGATTATAAAGTGTTATATTTTTTTATATTTAATATGAAACTAGCTATACAATGTTATCTTTTGTTTCTCCGTTTACGATTCTGGTGAAGAGTTATGGTATGTTGAAATTGAGATAGCGCGTTTTAAAGCTCGTCTTTTTAAAAACTCATAAGTACCTCTAAAATTGAAGCGATGACATATGGGTTTTAATCTTTGATTACGTGTATTATCTGTCACTTGTTTGTTGAAACTAAATTTAATAGTAAAATCAGAAAAACTAACATACACAGCCCGCACTGAATCAACACTCAATGACAAGATTGACAAGGAACGTTTTTTTAATTTCTTTTCTTTTTTCTATGGCTTAGATACTCTACTGGAATTAATATGACGGGAACTTTAACATAGAACGAGATAAATAATACAAACTAAACCCTAGAAGAATAAAGACGAGTAAATTAAACTTTTTCGACCGCGGGAGCCATGTTAACTACAGGTTGACACGGGCATTTTGGAGTGCGGCGCCATGTCAACTACTAGTTAACACGGGCATTTTAGACTGAATCGCGATGTTAACTACTAGTTGACACGGGCATTTTAGCATTTGAGATTTGTTAACTACTAGTTGACACGGGCAAGCAAGCGGATATATAGTTCAACTGTGAAATGAGCAGGCACGCAGTTCATAGCTTTTTCTAGAAAAGTAAAATCGATAATAAAAGTCACATGTCCGTGGTGACCAGAAGATACTGAGAAAATCACAATGTAGCGAAGTTAGTTACTCGTACTATTTCCACAGCAACTCTACTTGGAAACGTTCTACTTCATTCTGTCATTCTCACAGATAAGTATATCAACATTATTTCCAAAACGACAATAATGAAATGAAACTTACCTATATTTGACGCAATCTCCATGAAACATGAACTTCACAGCTCAAATACTTCAGCTGTGACCTGAACCGCAGCTCTCACTATTCAAGTTACCGATCATGAGAAAATTGAAGTTTTTTGGAAAATAATTAAACAAATCCACAAAATAGGTGTTATTAGTTAGGTGGCCACACTTTGATATAGTGTTAATTGTTGTAGCTTAGCGTGTGACAACACCGTCCCCTTTTCATGATCTGAAGGTCTACCGCCTAACTAAAACTAACTTAGTTTTGATATTCCTCTCTTTTCTTTTCGCTGGATATGATAGAGACGGCAATAGCAAAGTCATAGCC
The DNA here is from genome assembly GCA_017562165.1 of Ectropis grisescens. Lineage (NCBI taxonomy): Eukaryota > Metazoa > Arthropoda > Insecta > Lepidoptera > Geometridae > Ectropis > Ectropis grisescens. The sequence goes on from CM029788.1 coordinate 28,525,931, forward strand.
GATTTACTCGTAGTTAGGCGGTTGTAGGGCGGCTCGCCCCATGGCGTCCACGCTAATGTACAACCTTACTTGTAGAAGACTAAAGGACTTATTTAATTGGATAACGGGACACTCACGTATATACGGTCGGTCAATCCGACTCGAGTTTCGGCCGCGTCCGGCGGCCTTTTTCAAGGAGAGTGCACGCGCGCGACGGCTGCCCGTTTGGCACATAACGCCAGATAGTGTGCCAAAGGGGCAGCCACCGCGCGAGTGCACTCGCCTTGAAAAAGGCCGCCGGAGTGTCCCGTTATCCAATTAAATATGCCGGAGTGTCCCGTTATCCAATTAAATATGTGTAACAACCACGTTAATTTTAATACTAAGAATAAAGGACTATCTGGATTTCATTACATGCTGCCTGTTGTTGCTATTCGTCCCTATCCCTTGTCAGCTCCCGCCATCCAAGCAACAACAGTTAATTATTTAAAAAATTAACAGATGGCGTTATTTATCCGTGCAACACAACACCTATTACACTACCTAGCACGTGATACACTATCGCCACTAATTACGGATTAACTGTAATTATACGGTGGTCCAGATCTTCGATATTTAGATGCAATTTCATACTGGTTTACGGATAATATCCTGTAATTAGTGATTACGGCTTAGTGAAAAATGGGGTTGATGAGTTGGTAAAAAATAAACCAATTAATTAGTCCGGCGGGTAATTTGTGAAAAAATATGAGACAACACCAATACAGATAACCAACAAGAATACAGCTCATCAAACTTTACTTCTTCAGAAAAATTACAATACAATACAAAAACACTTTATTATACCACAAAACAATACAGAAATACAGTTTCATTGTGGAAAGTTATGGATTCTTTTATATTTTTTTTAAATAAAGAGTGACGAGACGATCAAGACATGTGCCTGATGGTAAGTAACATGCCTGACATATAACGACACAGTGACACGCAGCCATTGGAATATTGAGAGTCTAAGGTCTAAGTCATTACCTAACACTGTACCGCGCTCGTCGCCCAGATATCTAAGATCTTAAATATCTAAGCCCTGTAATTTCTCTGAAAAATTGCCCTTCCGGAACCGGAACACAGTAACATTGCACTTTACTGCTTGGCGGTAGAATAACTGGCAAAGGTGTGGTACTTCCCCAGGCGGACTCTGCCAAGAGACAAAAAATATAGGTAGACGTGACGTCACTAGAGAGTTTTAAGTAGGTACTAAATCTTCGTTATTTTTTTATTTGTGACACAAAATAATATATACATATGTACAACATTTTTTTAATAATCTAAACGACGGACTAATGTCTTTTGTAGTCACCATGTCAATTGTGTATGGCTTTAAGCGAAATTGGTGCAAAATATGTTAAAGTAGCTTGTCAACTTTTAGCATTTTTTAAATAAATTTACTCGCAAGCAAAATTAATCTGTTCTTAAACTTAAAAATCCCCAATAAATCACAGCAGCTGCCACTCCATAGCGTTGTTGACCCTAATCACCTTCTAACTACCGGGTAGATTACTCAAACTTTCAATTTTATCCAAAAATATCCGGAACGTTCACCCTCGCCGAAACAAAGCAAATACGCGACGCGACGTTGCAACTTCATTTAAGAAACTTGTAGAATTTCTAGTCATACTAGCAATGGGTCACGATTTTACACTTTTTTTATTTACTTATAGAATGACAAGACGAGCAGCACACATGTGCTGCTCGTCCTGATGGTGGTAAGCAACAAGGTTGTCCATAACAGCACAGTTTATTATTGTGCTATTATGGGCAGCTATTGGAACATGGAGAATCCTATTACCTAACACTGCACTGCGCTCATCACCCACAGACAGAGATGTTTTATCTCATTGCTCTGTAATTTCACTGGAAACATTTTCCTCCAAACTAGAACACAGTAATGTTGTTGGCGTAGTTGGCGGTAGAATAACTGCCAACGGTGTGGGGCTTCTCATCTAACTAACTCTTCTTTTGTTTATCATAGAGAGTAAATATTTCTATATAATACGAGACAAGCAATACAATGACAAAAAAGAGTCCACAATATCTCACCGTCCACAGATATAAGTAAATAAGATATCTCTGAAAGAAAACAAATTTCACAAGTATTAACATTGACGCCAAAAGATAGAAATGTTTGCACATTGCTGCTTGGCAGTAGAATTACTCCTGGTAAAAGTGAAAGTGAAAAGACGCACGCAGCTAGACTCTGTTATGATTCTCCCACAAGATTCTCACAACCACAGACTTATTAAATAAATAAATATTGGTGGACAATTTATTGAATCCTTTAACTAGGCATACTAATGTGGTAATTACAACATGTGGTAGGTAGTGCGTGCGATCGTGTCCAGTTTGGTTTATGCCATTTTTATGATGTCAATTTTATCCTCGAAACTGTACAGTCGGGCGCATTTAACTATGTCTACCTGTAATTAATTACTCCATCATCTTTCGACTTGATAAAACTTTGTGCCAGATTTTCATAATATAAAATGTTTTTTACTTCAAAAGCATTAAAAAATTGTCTAGTACAATATAATCTACAGCTATAAAAATGCATGTTTGTCTGTATATCCTTAATATAATCGTAACTATAAATAAATAAATGAATATTGGTGGACAATTCACACACAGCATCATTTGACCCCAAACTAAGCAAAGCTTGTACTATGGCGACCAGAAAGCTGATATAATACTGATATAGTTTTAAATACATACTAATAATACATAGAAACTCCCAGACACAGTACAAATATTTGAATTCATCACACAAACATTGGCACTGGGTGGCAATCAAACTATGTATTTGATCATGTTATGATTTTTGGCAAAGTTGTTGTGCATGAGTCTAAGAACGTATCTGAGTTAGTACGACCAATTTTCGACAGGTGGCGTAGCAACGCGAGCAGGGTATACCTAGTAAATAATAAAATACGTTTACTTAACAGTGGTAATATTAAAACTGTTAGTTTGATATAATTTGTATATTAATTTTCAAACTGATGCGGACATGACATATAATTTTATGTTGACATAAAAATGTTACTATCTTTGACCAACCAAAAAACCAAACAACATGACACTTTTTCATAATTTTTGCAAGTTTTATAAAGTCTAATAAGTTATGGTGAAAATTTTCGTAATTTTATGTTATTACACGTAACTATTCATCATCATCATCATCAGCCGCAAGACGTCCACTGCTGAACATAGGCCTCCCCCCTAGATTTCCACAACGAACGGTCCTGCGCAACCTGTAACCAGCGGTTTCCAGTGACCTTTATGAGGTCATCTGTCCATCTGTCTGGACGTAACTATTACTTAACGAAAAATTTAAATTATTTTTACCACAATTCTTTTTCACAAAGACACAAACAGAGGTTTGACTCTATTTTTGTCATAAAGACGTCTAACCTGTGTAATGCGGTGCCTGACTGGGTTTGCCCGATGGTTGGTGGATGGATTGTTCAAATCAAGAGTTTTTTTTTTAATTTATTCACCAAGCTTCCTTGGATCCTAATACCTATTACAATCTAGCTTATTTATTAAGTCTAGGCTAATGAGTAATGTATATCTAACTTAAATTGCTACATAGTTTATAAACAAGAAGGTGTCCATCAGCACTTTTCTTGACTCTGTTAAGGGGAAGTCACTTATTTCACTTGACTTAGTACATTAATTTTTGTATATAAGCACTTAGTATTGCACAAGAGATAAATCAAGAGTGAAACGGTTTCTTTCATGTAAGGACGTTCCATTGTCGCTTAACATCAGGCGAGATGGCGGTTAAGTGTAAATCTACAAAAGTTATAAAAATAATAAGACTTTATCAGCTGACTATTATTATCATTGTATAAATTCAGATCAATGGAAACTGCGTTGCCAGACATATTGCATGCCTCTAGAAGAAGAGGCCAGTTTGTATGGGTCAACTATTTAAATGTTTTGTATCATCTTATCTTACCTGCAAACAGCAATAAAGATTTTTGTATTTGTATTTGTAATAAAACAAGTGATACCGTAGATGTACTAAACAAAACGATACACTAGATTGAAGCCATAACGTTAGCATTTATCACCACCTAATAAAACAAACTTCCTAGCCATAAACTGGTGGCAAGCACTTACCCTTCCTCGGCTCATCTGCATGTGCGGGATAATTTCCCACATGACACACGGCCGGTAACTACGGCCACAAAAACGTTTAACTCTGTCCCCCGGGGCCGCTCGCTCGGCTGCTGCACAATAGAGCTGCGATGGGTCCCGCGAGACGAACCTTGAAGTTGTGAGGCCCTGACACTATGGAACAACGATTCGACAGAAGCACAACTACTAGTTGGTCGATTGAATTTACATCAAATTGGTTCTTGAGGCTTGCAATCGACAGATATCTTGTTTGGAGTTAAACGACGCCAAGATGAGGTCTACGATAAAGCACGCTTATGTAGAAGAAATCCATTCGATCTGGATTTGCTGATTTCATTTGAATTACAAGTGACAAGACGATCAGGATATGTGCCTGATAGTAAGCAACATGCCGCCAGCGACGCGGAGCTATTAGAATATAAATACAAATCTTTTATCAATCACACAAAGTTACAAGTCGGAACATAATTTATGAAGACGAATTTGATCGTTTGTATGGATAATGTCAAGTAATGATAATAAAACGCATAAACTGTACATACAGTCATGAATCGCGACTAATGTTTTGCGACTAGTGACGTCATCTCAGTCATTAAGGGTTTAGCGGGAAAATTCAAAAGTAGTTTATCTGTTCATCAAAAAAACTCATATTTTAAAATTAAATGTTTTTTTTACGGTAAACATGCGTCAATCTTCAAAATAAAAACAGTTCCGGAAAATTGTTACCATCCTTGGTATGGAATATACTCAGATTATGTCCAACACCAATGTCAAAGAAACTCAAGCAGACGAAATTGTACTTAATGCTTCTTCGGGTTGTGTTTAGTCTCTGATATGTGATATAAAATCCACAATTAATTCCTTATAAGCTATGGTCAGTAATACATAGTTTTGGGTATTTACTAAACCATAAAATATCAGCGGAAATAAAAACAATAAATTAATGTTGATGGACAATTTCCACGCAACACCATCTGAACCCAACTAAGCAAAACTTGTAATATGACGCCCAGATAGCTGATATAATACTTATGTAGTTCTAAATACATACTTATTATACGTAATAATAAACACCCAGACACAGTGCCAACATTTGAATTCAATATTTGCATAATAATGATTTAAAATTATAAAATAACCAGATACTACAGTATCAAGAATACAATAAAATGTACTCCAAGCTACCTAAAATTTGAAATGTATTACATCATTCTACTAGTACAGTAAAAAACTTCCGGTTGGACACTACTAAGAGTAGTTTGTTATGTAAATCAGTTCAGCAAAATAAATTGGAAAAAGTGTAAAAACGAAGATATACAGTACCAGAATCATATTGGAGGAAATATCCATCCTGCACAATCATCACAAAGGTAATTTTTACACCAAATACATAAGTAAAATTATGTTTTTTACATGAATTCTTTTTTGTTGTTCCAGTATAACGGGATTTTATTTTTGGAATTTGCTGTGAATCACTAAATAACCACCAATCACGCAAATAATTGACGAATATCCGCTTTGTTTATATTTCAACCCGCCTTCATGTAAAATTTATTGACAGTTTGACATCAGAAAACTACAGCAAGTGACTTTGACAACTAAGTTGAGCAAATGAGTGACAACAGATTAAAAATACAGATGCTTGATTGACTGACAATAACGGCTTGACATCACCAACTTTAGATTTGATTCTTTTTTTTTTTTTTTTCGTTTGATTGATACAAAATTCCGAAACGCTCTGAATTTACGTTTCGTTACTTACTGTCATAGATAATAATAAAAATATATATTGAATCAAATCAACGAAGAATTATTTCACATAACTTGATATTGTTATATTCGCTAATATGAAAACTAGGCAGAATAGTATCCGCGAATTGGAACAAAAATTAAAAGAAACTTTACTTGATTTACAAAACTCTAAAAGGACAATAAAACCCTATTACAAGAAACAGATGAAGGTGAGGTGGAAATTCAAATTGTTTTGGACAAAAAACACTCAATTGAAAAATGATTTGCGAAATCTTGAAGAGATAAATAGTCAATTACAAGAAGATAAAGAAAAATTATTGGATATAATTAACATCAACGGTAATAGAAATATAGAATTGGAAGAAGCGCAAATAAAAATAAAAAATTTACAAGGTGAACTAAATCAAGCAAATATTCTGATCAAAAGTATAGATTTATAAAAGCGAAAAGATGCTGAAAACAAATTAAGTCTGTATAAAAATTAATGGCGGATAACAACAAACCTAAAGTAATAGAAACGATTGATCTAACAGTGGAAAAAGAGAGCTCAGTTTTGGAAAATAATCGTGTGTACTTGATCAAAGGAAGAAACACACTTAAAAAGTACTTAAAAGTTAAAAGAACAATTTCAAAACGTAATAAGAATTTAAAATATTGTAATAATCGATGTAATATCGAACTTATCAAGGAAAAGATAAGATTAAGGGAGGTGATCAGAGATGACAAAAGCACCATTATGACAATACAACAACACTACGACGACAACATAGTAACGATGGATAGATTGGAACACCAACTTAAAGATTTAAACATCAAATACAGCATAGCACAGAAAGAAATAGCCCAACTGATATCAGCAATGAATAGTCTAATAGGTCTTAGTCCCTCCAAGCAACGGCAATCGATTTCTGCTGCAGACATATTGTCGGACCCAACTACGACACTCACAAATGACGTATCCTGTATGATAGGCCCCGATCATGCTACATCATTATCATCAGTGAACAACAACAGGAAATCGAACATAAATTCATCAACTGATACGATTGCTAATGCTAGCGTGTTTCAAGATGTTTTTAATCAACAAACTGTACAAGATGTTAGTGGAGTCGAAAAAACCGGCAAGGTTGAACTTTTCTGCGACGGGATTGGCGTTGGGTTGGGAAATGTTTTCAATCATGTACATACTAATAACCAACTGACCAACACGTGTATACCAAATATAAATTTTCAGCAGCTAATAGACAAAGTTGTGGTCAGTAAGTTTAAACAAAAGTCAGATGTTGTAATAATGATGGGTAACTCATTGAGTACCACAAAAAGAGATCTTATAAATTGTATAGAATCATTAGTGGATTTTCACAGTTCCGGTAAAGTTGGCAAAATTGTATTATGTACATTTCCTTATTCAACATCTTTGAGTGATAGACAAAACCAAAAAATATATTCTTTGAATGTTATTTTACACAACCTTATTTCAAACAAAGGCGGTGACTTTATATTATTTGATATTAATAATTTTATACACAATTTTGTATTGTCTAATGGAAAACAGTTCTTAGCCCGACACTTAAAAGTTAAAATTGCTAAACTGATTGTTTTACATTGTCAAACGAGCGAACAAGGAAATTTCAAAACTTGACAAATATTGTGACAACCAACAGTGTCTGTTTAAACTGAAATCCTTGACAACAGAGAGGCCTCATTATGTTACAACAAAGCGTCGTAACAAACTAGGCCCCCTTGCAATAAACGAAGAAATAATGTTATTCAGATGGTTCAAAAGAACACCGTTTATATTTTATACCAGAATATAAACAGGCTGTTAGGTAAACTAGAAGAAATAGAGCTATTCTTGAAAGCTCACACAAATACGATGTAATTTGTTTCACTGAGACGTGGCTATCGAAATGTGAATTGAACTTTAGCCTAAATAATTATTCAATAGGTAGTATATACTGTAGGAAATTGGCAATAGGAGGTGGTTGCATAATTTTTGTTAGCAATAATGTGAAATATAAGTCTCGAAAAGATGTAGAAAATATAACTGTTGAACGACATTGTGAACTAGCTTGCGTAGAATTGGATCGATATGTTGTTTTATGTGTTTATAAACCACCTAGTGCCGAAATTGAGATCTTCTTAACTACTTTAGAAGAAGCATTGAGTAGAATATCTGAGAAAAGTAAACAGATTGTGATGTGTGGAGACTTCAACACAGATATACTTTCGGAATCTCGTAACAAGAGCAACATATTAATGTTATGTCAATCTTTTAATTTGACAAAAGTGTTCACTGAACCCACTAGGGTCGCAGTAACTAAGAAATGTTGTTCTGCAACCTGCATTGATAATGTTTTGTAAACTGTGAATACTTTCATTCTGAGGTCCTGGATTGTTTGCGTTCGGACCATAGGGGTTGAGCATTTCTCTTCCTGCCTGTATGAAAAGGGCGGAAGAGAAAGTTCTTGTTAGACCCATTACATTGTCCCGCATGTCAGCTTTAAATACCGCGATAACTAATCATTTTCCACCAAATTTTGTATTATGACAATTGATGATCCTAATCATAATTATTCTGAGTTTTTAAAATGCTGAGTACACAATTTAATAATATTTTCCATACCAAATTTGTTAATATTAACGCAAAACCGAAGTTTGCCGAATGAGCAACACCAGGTCTTATTAAAAGTCGAAGCAATCTTTACAATTTATACAAACTAAAGACATACTGCAACGATGATGCCACAAAACTATATGTTAAGAGATATTCAAGTATTTTTAGAAATGTATGTATTCGAGCAAAAGCAATATTTATACGGGCTCAAATTAAAACCCAATAATATGATAAAAAGCACGTGGAAGATAATAAACAATGAGTCTGGAAAAATTAAAAGTCGTGAAATGATGAGCGCACTTCGGATTGGCGAAAAAGTCACTACGAAAAATCGGACATAGTAGATGCCTTCAAGGTTTATTTTGCTGATATTCCATTAGAGACAACTAAACATCTAACTTCGTCTCCCTCTCTTGCAGAAAAATTGTTGACAGAAAATGTTGATTGTCCTTCATCTACATTTGAATTTCATCATGTTACTGCCACTGCAATACTAAAAACGTTCAAAGATATTAAAGTTAAGAATACAGAGGGCTTATGGGATTATCTGTTAAGGTACTTGGGGATTATTAATAACATTGCCCCATATTTAGCAGAATTATTTAACGAATGTATAAAAAAATGGTACATTTCCTGACATGATGAAATATAGTAAAGTGATACCTCTGTTTAAATCTGGAGACAAAACGAACTTGGAAACTACAGACCCATCTCGGTTTTGCCTTACATCAGCAAAATATTCGAGAAACTTGTTCTCCAGCAACTTTTATCTTACTTTAATATTAATAATCTATTACATAGTAACCAATTTGGATTCACAAAAGGACGTTCCACTACCGATGCAGGTATTGAACTAACTAATTATATATTGAAAGCCTGGGAAGATCATCATGACTTTCTGGGAGTATTTTGTGACTTATCAAAAGCTTTCGACTGTGTTCATCATGACACTCTTTTAAAGAAACTGCAGTTTTATGGGGTTTCGAAACCAGCTCTAAATTTCATTTCTTCATATCTTAAAGACCGTGTACAAATAGTCGATGTTGACGGTGTGCAATCAAATGAGTCGCCTATAAGAATGGGTGTACCACAAGGTTCCATACTTGGACCTTTCTTGTTTCTTATATACGTTAATGATCTACCTTTTATGATAAAGAAACTTAAAAATATAGAAATAGTTATGTTCGCCGATGATACATCACTTCTATTCAAAATTAAGAGAGGAATAAACGATTTCACTGAAATAAACGTACTTTTGGACATACGGACGTACAAATGGTTTGATGCAAATAATCTAGTACTTAATCCAACTAAAACGAAATGTATAAAGTTCACACTCTGCAATGTAATGTGCGGTAAACTTGATATAAGACTGAAGGATGAACTTATCGAACCTGTACAATCTACTTGTTTTCTGGGTATTTCAGTAGATTCAAAGCTTCAATGGGGTCCTCACATAGAGAGACTAGCTGATCGACTCAGTTCAGCTGCCCACGCAGTTCGTCAAATTAAAAAATATCAGACGTTGCAACAGCTAGGCTTGTTTATTTTGGCTACTTTCACAGTATTATGTCCTACGGGATCTTATTATGGGGTTCGGCTGCGGACAGAAACTCTGTTTTCGTATTGCAAAAAAGAGCAATCCATGGTCTATATAATTTATCACCTAGAGAATCAGTACAGGAGATGTTCAAAACTATTAACATATTAACAGTCCCTTCATTGTATATTTATGAATGTATAATGTATGTAAGAAAAATCGAAGTCGTCTGCAGAAATTAACTGATCTGAATCCAAAAGCGCACCATAAACACAAAATTGTATTTCCTAAGTGCAGACTTCAGAAAACAAATAACTCTTTAAATGTAATGGTATTCGCTTCTATAATGCAATCCCTGTACAAGTGTGTGGCGAGTGGGATAATACGCCAATGCACAATTGAGTAAAAACACTTGATTACTAAAATGTTTGTAATAAACAACTGTTACAACAATATCACGGAGGAACAAAATAATAACAAACAGATACAAAGTGACGGGCGAATGTACGTTACTGCGGAATGGTTAATTTTAACTGAGAACGATCGGGTGCATTCGCTCGGCTTCGGCTGCGCTCGGCCTTTCAGGTCACGCGGCGGTCGCCCGCTTCGAATGCATTTCTAGTTTCTGCGACTTTAAGCGAGACGACCGGACTACGATATTTTTGTCGGATGGCATCGACGATGCATAAGTAACTTTAGTTATTTTATTTAATATTATTATTTGGGGCTGTAATGCCACAGTTCTCCCTCCAGAGGCCGTCATGTGTTAGGACGGACGATAGTAGTCTGGAAATTTAACACGTCGTCCTGATCGTGTTTTAGTAGTTTTAAGAACAAGATTTTCTTCTTCTTCTTCTTCTTCGAACTTTTGGCAATCTTCTTCAGCCGTAAGTATGTATGCTGGCTTTAGCCTTTCTATAGAAACGGTTTGTTCTTTTCCTTTATTAGTATTGTATATACTTTTCTTCTCTTTCATTACTTTATAGGGCCCGGAGTACGCTGGTTGCAGAGGTCCTCGTACGCTGTCATCCCTTACGTATACGTGAGTTGCAGAAGGTAAGTCTTTAAATATAAAAATATTTCTTTTACAGTGTCGTGACGCAGGTTGTGGGCGGATATTATTCATGAGTGATCGTAAGCGCACAGTGAAATCTGTAATGTCTGTGGTTGTATATGTGCTGTTACAGGTTTCTAGAAAATCACCGGGCAGTCTCAGCGTCTCGCCATACAAAAGTTCTGCCGGCGAAGCTTGAACATCTTCTTTTAAAGCTGTTCGCATTCCAAGTAGAACAAGTGGTAAGCTTTCTGTCCAGTTTTGATTGTTATGGCATTTAATAGCTGTTTTCAATTGCCTGTGCATCCTCTCGACCATTCCATTCGCGGCTGGGTGGTAAGCAGTAGTTCGGTTTCTTCGAAATCCAGCAAGGTCACCTAACTGTTTCATCAATGCTGATTCGAATTGTGTCCCCCGATCTGTCACTATTTCTGTGGGACATCCATATCTCGCAATCCAGTTAGCGACAAAAGCCTTGGCGACTGTCTGAGCGGAAATGTCAGCTAAGGGTATTGCTTCTGGCCACCTGGTGAATCGATCGACTGCAGTGAGGCAATATCGGTAGCCGTCTGATAGAGGGAGTTTGCCGATAATGTCGATATGTACGTGTCGAAATCTTTCGCGTGGTAAGTTGAACATTCCGATAGGTGCGGTTACGTGACGTGTAATTTTAGTTGTCTGGCAGGCGTGACATAACTTAGTCCATTGTCGACAGTCTTTGTTTATTGACGGCCAGACGTATCTTTGTGCTACAAGTTTTACCGTTGTATTTGCTCCTGGGTGGCTGAGGTAGTGTATACTGTTAAAACTTGTTTTCTTAGCTCAGCAGGTACGTACGGGCGAGGTGTCTGCGTTGTTTGATCACAGTATAACTCCGTCCGTGTTCCAGGAATAGTGAGTTTGGCTAGACTCAGCGACGTGTCTCCTTGTAAAATTTGTTTTAGCTCTGTGTCAGCAGTTTGCAGTCTTGCTAATGTTTCCAGGTCGACGGGTTGTACCACTTCCTCTATTCTAGAGAGGGTATCAGCTACAACATTGTCTTCCCGGCGATATGCTTGATGTCTGTAGTGAATTGCGATATAAAATCCAAATGTCGGAATTGACGTGGCGAGCATTTATCTTTTCGCTGGTGGAATGCGAAGCAAATTGGCTTATGATCTGTGAAGACCGTGAAGTGACGTGCTTCGACAATATGGCGGAAGTGTTTGATTGCTTCATATATTGCGAGCAGTTCTCTGTCATATGGCGAATACTTCTTCTGTGCTGAGTTAAGCTTCCGACTAAAGAAAGCTAGGGGTTCCCACTCTTCGTTAATACGCTGCTGAAGAACACCACCGATGGTAGTATCAGAGGCGTCGGTGACTAAAAGCCAACTCGGCGTCCATATTTGGGTGGGCTAACAGTGTCGCGTCACAAAGGCTTCGCTTACAGGCTTCAAAGGCTTCCAGCGTGGCACCAGTCAATGTCACGGGTGAGAACCTTTACTGTTCCAGTTAGCAGGTCATGGAGAAGAGCTTGTGCTTTTGCCGCATCTTTGAGAAATCGACGATAGAAATTTATCATTCCTAGGAATCGTCGAAGTTCTTTCACAGTCTTCGGAATGGGAAACTGTTTGATAGCTTCGATTTTGGTATCTGATGGTCTTATTCCAGCTGCAGATACGACGCAACCCAGAAAACTGACTTCCTCAGCTCCAAATATGCACTTACTGGGATTGATAACCATGCCATATTCTTTCAGACGGGTGAATAATTTCCGGAGGTTCTGGAGGTGGGATGTGCTGTCCCGTGAAAAAATGAGATAATCGTCCAAATAAGTATAGCAGAAGTCCAGGTCTCTTGTCATCTCGTCTACAAAGCGTTGGAATGTCTGTCCAGCGTTTCTGAGTCCGAACGTCATGTATGGAAATTCGAACATTCCGAATGGTGTGGTAATTGCCGTCTTAGGTACGTCATCCGGGTTAACCGGAATCTGGTTATAGGCTTTAACCAGGTCAATTTTTGAGAAGACCCGGCAGCCAGAGATGTTCTGAGTGAAGTCTTGTATGTGCCGGATCGGATATCTGTCTGGAACGGTGCGAGCATTGAGCATCCTGTAATCGCCACACGGTCGCCAACCTTCATCCTTCTTTGGAACTAGGTGCAGGGGTGATGACCATGGACTCTCTGATGGCCTAGCAGTTCCAGCTTTCAGCATTTCGTTGAATTCCTGCTTGGCTATTTTGAGTTTTCAGGTGCAAGTCGTCTTGGTGTACAGTAGACAGGTGGACCGGGTGTAGTCTTAATGTAATGCACTGTCTTGTGGTTAGAAAGTTGATGTGTTCCAGGTGGACGAGTGATTTCTGGGAATTCTCGAAGAAGTTCCAAGTATTGAGACTCCCCTATAATCGTCTTCACTGATGATATGGCGTCTGACGAAGGGACTCGCGCTGCAGTTGATGTTAGTGACGTGTGGTTGTCGATGAGGCGTTGATTTTGACAGTCTACTATCAATCCGTAGTGTGATAAGAAGTCTGCTCCAATTATCGCCTTACTAACGTCAGCTACAATAAAACGCCATGGAAATGCGCGTCGGAGTCCTAAGTCGAGATCCAACTGAGCGAAACCGTAGGTGGCAATCGGAGTACCATTTGCAGCGAAGAGTTCGTAGGCAGTCTTGAGTCGTCTGTTCTTTGAAGCCGTTCGTGGAAAAACACAGAGGTCGCTACCAGTATCGACCAAGAACTGCATCTTCGTTTTTCGGTCCGTCACGAACAGGCGACCAGATGAAGTAAGGCAATCGTTCGTCGCCATTAACGAGTGCCGCTTGCTTTTCCCGATTGGAAATCACAAGGCTTCACACAAGTTCTTGCATTTTCGCCGTATTTATGATGGTAGAAGCAGTTTGGGAACTTGCGATAGCTGGACTGTGATCGCGTACGATTTCTATTTCTCTGGTTGCCCCTATCTCTTGAACGGGAGCGATTGTTCATGGAGAGGGCATGTACCTGGCGGCTTAGTTCTGCAACTTCTTTTGTAAGTTTTTCAAGAAGAGAACCTGGTACAGCGTCTGCAGATGCAATTTGCGGTGTGGATGGCACTAGCTCGTGTACCTTGTCTGCGAGAGCTGCGAGCGCTTCGAGGGTTGATTCTGGTTGCGATGCAATTACAGTTTGCAGGCTGGTTGGCAGACGGCTGGTCCAAATGGTCCGTATGAAGTCATCCGGGATGTCTCTTCCCGCTAGGTGTCGAAGATGTCGTAAAAATTGTGACGGGCGTCGACCTCCTAACTCTTCGTGCATCAAGAGCTGCGTGACTTCCTTCTCACGTGAAGCTGAGAGACGTTTTATTAACTCTGACTTTAAAGTTTCATACTTTCCAGTAGCCGGTGGATTTGTCAAGATATCTTTGACTTCAGCTGCGAATCGATGATCCAACTGGGCAGTAACGTAGTAATATTTTGTTTCGTCGTCTTTAATCTTCGACAAAGCAAAGCTACCTTCGATCTGCGCGAACCAAACAGCGGGCTCCTCTGGCCAAAACGGTGGCAGGCGGACACCAACACGACAAAGATCGTATGGTGTAAATGTCTTTTTTTCTTCCTCCTTCGATGTGCTCATTTTGATTCACAAAAGGGTCACCACTGTGGCGAGTGGGATAATACGCCAATGCACAATTGAGTAAAAACACTTGATTACTAAAATGTTTGTAATAAACAACTGTTACAACAATATCACGGAGGAACAAAAATAATAACAAACAGATACAAAGTGACGGGCGAATGTACGTTACTGCGGAATGGTTAATTTTAACTGAGAACGATCGGGTGCATTCGCTCGGCTTCGGCTGCGCTCGGCCTTTTCCAGGTCACGCGGCGGTCGCCCGCTTCGAATGCATTTCTAGTTTCTGCGACTTTAAGCGAGACGACCGGACTACGATATTTTTGTCGGATGGCATCGACGATGCATAAGTAACTTTAGTTATTTTATTTAATATTATTATTTGGGGCTGTAATGCCACAAGTGGAAGGCCTCAATGAAACCAAGTTTAAAAATGAAATAAAAAGCTACCTATTGAGCAAGGCATATTATAATATAGACGACTTTGTTAAAGATAGTAACGTATGGAAGAGAAATGTGTCGAAATTAGAATCTTGTAATAAGGTAAAATAATAGATTTTTAAGACTTTTTGATGTTACATTGTTTGTACTAATGTAGTATCTGTATACTGTGTGTATTGATTATTTGTTATATTGTCTTCGACAAAGCCTTTTTACAGCTGCATGTAATTGACTAGGCCCCTTTACAGCTGCTTTATTCTTTTTGACGTTGTTATTTTATCATATTATGTACACAGATTCTTTGCCTTTTTGTAAATGACGTTACCAAGTGTTCTTATGAATTTATGGTATGAATAAATGAATTGAATTGAATTGAATTGAAAGCCCTATTTGACACCTACTCGTACGAGTACCTACATATATTGAGTGAGGTTATAAATAAATATTTTATCCGCTATTTTGTAGAGGTCGCTATCTTGAATCGATATTCACCAAACATAGCTAATAACTACCGCAAGGAAACTCACTTTCAAATTAAAAGATTAGCATCGAAATCGATCCATCTGTTTACGAGTTACAATGCCATGGATAGACAGACATACACACGACGAGCACTGCACTGCGCTGGTCACCCAGAAAAATGTGATGATTTCTTTGTCCTGAAATAATTTATCTGGAGGGTATTGTGCCCTTCAAATCGGAGCGCGCTGATATTTGTAGATTTTTGCTTGGCGGGGGAATTACTGGCTTATTATACGAGTAAGTATGTTACTTCTTCAGATGGACTCTGCAAAGAATCCTACCTTATTTAGGTTATAAAGGTGTCGGCTGTGTGGTTAGTTGTCTGCATATATTTATTCAGTGGCTCGGGCCTGCTCGGAGGGTCTCGGAAGGTGGGGTAGTTTTATTTTATTGAAATCGTTCCGTCCCTATGTTTCAATATTGGACAAAATGAAATTTTACGCGGACAATAATTTGGCCAAATTGCGATAATGGTATAAGCGATTTTACCAAATTACGATACTGATAAAACGTACAAGCCTCCAATACTTGGGAATTTTTAAATAAATTTCATTGAACTAAACAATTTGGGTTCATGAATGAAATTTAATTTTATTACCGTAAATTGAAATAGGTTGTTGTTTTTATGTTATTACTTGTGAAGTTGAAAGGTCAGTCTAGACGGTTTCAATTAGTTCGTTTCAATTCCATTTAATTTGTGTTATACATATTTTTATTTACAGTATCTTTGTTTACAACTTACATAATTAAGATGTCAACAAGATTTGTAGGTTAAATGTAGTTTGCATTAACGATCATAATACATTACAACTAAAAACAGATTTATAACGCATATATTATGATATATATTACAATAAGCAAAAACGTCCAATAGCTCCAGATGACGAGCGCACCACGTTGCATTATCTTTTTGGTTTGTCGTAAGTATTTGTATGTATTCAAAGAACATAAATATTATTATGTTTAGCGCGTAATCGTATTTTATCAATAGGCTTTGTTTTTCACTTCGAAATGATTTATGCAAAATTTGTGTCTATTCCAAGATGTCCTGTATGACATTGCTTTTAACGATAATGCACTAGTAATTTCACTGATATTACTGATTTCCTGTATTGTATGTCTCATTGGGTGAATAGTAAAAAAAAACATTTTATTTGTTTAAAAATCTTCTAAGTAATCTATGAGTACCATAGACTGCTGCTGTTGAAGTGACCCCCGACGGGCCAATACAATACCCGACGGCGGATATTACAAGTACACATTTTTCCTAAAGACCTATAAAATCTTTACACAGAAAAACTTTTTTACTTTTATAAGTTTATACCTAACCATCTCTTCTGATGTTAAACAACGATGCGCTCTACGATGGAGTGTGCTTACCTAGATGAAACCGATCAAACTTCCTCAAATTCTAAGAATCTATGTTTGAAAAAACTATGTCAGTCGAAGTGAAAGCAGGACAAAACTATATACACTATATATAGACACAGATACGATATATATAGATACAGATTTAGAGTAACTTTTATCTGCCACCAAAGCCTCTTAAACCAAAATATTAATGTACACCGTGAGCCCCACGCTGCGGCGCCCCGTCGCTCCTGAAAGTAAAGTTGAAAACTTCTGTAATCCTGAACCTGTATTGAAACATTAAAATTTGGAAGCAAACATTCCTCAGTTGCTTAATTAACCAACGAAATTAGTTATTGTTGAAAAAGTGGGAGAACTTTGCCACCGAACTCCGAGGAGTGTGGAATACTTTGGTTTTGGTTTAAGTTACATAAAAATGGCAACTTACTGAACTTCAACGTATTAGTTTGTTTAAAACTTATTTTCTAGATCCATTTCTAATCTCGTTGTTTTTAAGTCTGCTTCATTATTTGTTTTACTAAATTTGTCTCATTGTACTCTCAAGAGTTAGATTCGTTTGTTTAATTTTACTTATAGAATTTAACAAAATGGCAAACTACGAAAAGAGACGAAGGTTAAGCTGCATTTACTTCTCTTACAAGTATTTTTTTTTATCTGGGCAGAGCCTTTATTAACAAAACTAAAATACAATGAGAACTACATACACTACACTACAAACCTAACTAACTACTTACACTAAGCACACCTGAATTATCTATAGACCACTGTAGGTCTATAGATAATCAAGATGTTCAAGCCCACTACCAATCGGAAGCGTACCCAGCATGCTGGCGGCATTACCACGCTGAATGGCAATGCTTATGCGTTGGGCCAAATAAACGCCAGCATTTTGGTCACGCGTCGCGTCGACCAAGCGCTCGGATAGGCTTTTGAAAATGAGGTGAGCTCCCGGCCCCCACGGTCCCAATGTCTCAACCCCAAAGGGCTCAAATATGTAACCACTTCCGAGGGTTGCATATTTGCGCCGTTTGAGTCGCTCAGCTGAATTAGCCGCTGCACCGGCCCTACTATGTGTCTCTGGAAGATGTGATGGTGCCAGAGTATCGACGCAAGTTGCGTCCCATACTAAGGGCCGACCCAACTTCCAAGGCACATTTACTTTACTAAAGCTGCATTTACTTAAAAAATAACAATGCTTAAAAACACTAGTGAGTTGTGGTACACTTTTGATCTGTAAAGATGAATAGATTTTCTTAAATTCCATATTTTTTTCCACTTAAGTACAATGTATTGTAATTTCTTGGAATTATTGTTCCTTAGTATATAATTAAATTTATTAATTACAGATTTTATTAATAAATAAATTTATGAATCTGTACATATACATGTAACACAAGTCATACAAGCAATAAATGAGGACTTTTTTTTAACAAAAAGTAACTTGACATTTCACTTTTCACTTGATCCATATCATAAAAGTAAAAATAAGTTTGGTTTTAAATTACTTACTGTAAGTTTAGAGTGAGAGAGGAATGGCAATGCTTTTAATGATATGTTTTCGGATATCGTATACCCCATTTTATTGATTTTCATATTTGTTTTTAATTTTACTTTTTAATGTATTTGTAATTTTGTAATGACGGCTATCTTGTTTTAAACCTAAATAAAAAATAGTGTTAGAAATCTGATTAGTGTAATTTTTTCAAACTAGAAATTAATATAATCCGCCAACTCGCGTCACTTACGCATCCAGCGATGAAATTACACTAGAGTTGAGAGAAGTTCTTTTAATTTATCCAACTCGTGCCATTTTCGACTTTAAACTTGTGCAATAAAGCGCAAATTGCCGCGGGATTACGAAACAAGATGGTGATTCTGATTTATAGTTGGTCCGACTATCTCTTTGTTTGTGTTTAGTTGATTTAAATAAAAACGTCTGTTGGTGGACCGGGGCTAAGTAAACTGGGATATGATTACACTTCTCTAAGTTACTCTACTCTGGTGTTCATGCTAATGATGAAAAGTGCGATTTCGACTTAAATTTGACTGAGGTTTTTTTTGTAGCATAGAGTGACCATAGAGTGACATGTCGTTTCGAGCAGGACATGTGCCTGATGATAAGCAACATGCCTGCCAATTAACAGCACAGTGGCACGCAGCTATTGGAGTATGAAAAGTCCAAAATATTACCTAGCACTGCACTGCGCTAATCACCCAGAGATTTAAGATGATCTAGGCCCTATAATTTCTCTGGAAACATTGCCTTTCAAACTGGAATTGGTGGAAGCTTGGCGGTAGAATAACTGGTAAAGGTGTGGTAGTTCCCCAGGCGGACTCTGCCAAGAGTCCTACCACTACTAAATCAAATGACAACTGAGGTCAAATGAGTTTGAATAGGTGCTGGTATTTTTCTGTAGTATCGATCGCCTATAATTTAAAAGGAGTATTTCCTAAGAAACTCTGCTTTTATTTGGGACATAGAGCACAGGGCATACATCCATGTTATAGACATTAATCTGCGTTCAGAAATTTCAGATTAATCTATTGATATTGTTTGACAGCATTTTTCTATCGAATGCTCGTAGCTCTAAAAAACGACATCGTTTCATGGTTGATGTTCCAAAGACACGAACGAAAAGATTTGACTCTACTTTTGTGATAGGTTTACACTTGACCGCCATCTTGCCTGATGTCAAGCGATGATGCGGTCTACGATGAAGCGTGTTTACCTAGATAAAACCAATTCACTCTTGGTTTGAAGACACAAAGATTTGAATCATCGGGGAAAACCCACTCAGGCAACATATTCCATAGCCTAGACGTTCTAAGCTATGGAATATGTTGCCTGAGTGAAATTTAAAAAAAAAAATCCGCTGTCATGATGTATGTTTTCAGTGAACTCTTCACCAAATCGAATGACATTCACGAAAGTCGATAAGTATTTATTTGTAATTTATTTTGACCCAACTTGAGAGGCATGATAGTAAATAATAGCTTAATTTATATTTGCAATTTTTTTATTGCAAATTATTAGTTTATTAAATAGCGTTATCCAAACAAAGCTGGCACGGGTCACTGGTATAAATATAAACTTTAATAAAATGAAAACTCACGTATAAAAGTATAAAAAATAAGTACGTTTACGATAAAAACGTCTACACCGTTTGCGAAACTATTTTCTGTTTCACATGATGGGTTCTTTAGTAGGATTTGCTCAAAACGATATCACATTTCCAAGTAATTTACTTCATGTCCCAACCTCGACCTCGCAATAAACTCACAATACCTAAGTAGGCAGTTTACATGATATTCAAGGCTTTCAAGGCTTTACCTGAGTATTAGATATCTAGGCTTTACTCCTCAAGCTTTGAATTAAGCATTAAATAGTTATTTGTTATACAAGAGTGCAAAGTTGATTTTTAACCGCGTGCTCAATTTTGATGACCGAGCAAGCGAAGGATTCTAAAATTGAATCACGAGCGCAGCGAGTGATTCAAAATTAGAATCCTGAGCGTAGCAAGGGAATTAAAAGAGCACAAGGTGAAAAATCTTTGCACTCGAGTGCAACACGTCACTTTTCATTCCACAGAAATAAATAGGTTGAATTATATTTTGAATTCAAAACCTCAGTACACTCGATGTTCTAAATTAAAATTTACTTTAACCTCTAGAGGGTAAAAACGACTTTTGCGACCTGATATCGAGGAGCAAAAGTACTCTTTCCGAGCTGGTGGGATGAAAAAGTGTTTTTTAAATTTACTATCAGTTTCGTAAAAAAATCCACCGTGTAGGCGCACTGTAAAATGCGTCACCTAAATCGGCTTTGATGGTAATTATCTTAGAATTTTACGTCGTTGCATGCATCAGGCGAGGTGGCGATCAAATATAAGCCTATAGTTTTGCCTCGTGGCTTTGTTGGTAGTAAGTCTGCCTGCGGAGCCGAGAGTCGTGGTTTCGATTCCCACCCAGTGCAAATATTTTAGTGATGAAGGCAAATTATGTAGTAGTATGACTCTTTGCAGAGTCCGTCTAGGGAAGTACTACACATTTGCCAGTTATTGTACCACCAAGCAGTAATGTGCAAATATTACTATGTTCCGGTTTGAAGTGCAATGTTTCCAGTGAAATTACAGGGCATAGATATAAAACATCTTATATCTCTGGGGACGAGCACAGGGCAGTGCTAGGTAATGATTTGGACTCTTAATGTTCCAAAAGCTGCGTGTCACTGTTTTATGGCGGGTATGTTGCTTACCATTAGGCTCTCATGTCCTGCTCGTCTCATCACTCTAGATAAAAGTATTATTTGTTCTGTATCTGGTGTGTATATGGTTAATAAGTATGTATTTAAAACTATATAAGTATTATACCAGCTATCTAGCTTCCATACAAGTTTGCTTAGTTTGGGTTCAGATGATTTTGCGTGTGATGTGCCTACAAATATTTGTTTATTTCTAATATTTAGTTTAAATAATTACACTGTAACAAGTTTTATTTATTTATTTATGTCATAGCTACTTAACATACTCACAGTCAAGCCGATACGTATGCCCACATTTTGTACGTTTTACTTACAAAATACCTCTACAGTAACACAAAATTATATTGTTCAGCGTGTTTTATTAAAGAAATAACATTTATAAAAGAAAAAAGGGAATGTTTTTATTTTAACCAAAAATTACCGAAATTACACGGAACAATTTAGTTGTGTCAACAGCTACCCTCATAATCACACCACCTCTATATATAGCAGATCCATTTACTGACACAGATTAGAACATTACCACAGAAGCTCTACTTTACATTTTGTTTTCTAAGATCTTTGGTCGTCTTAAGATTACTTGGAAGAAATTGCTTTCAACTACAAGGCCGTCAGTTGTTTCACTTATCTTATTACTGTTTCCCTAAATTGCATGAATATTTTAATGACATAAACATTAGAATATTCAAGTTGTCTTAAACCTAAATAAAAAATTAAATTGCGTGTAAAATACTTATCTGTGCCTTCCAAATGATAATAAATGTTTTTTTTTAACAGCCTCACAGAATACCCTTAGTTCTACGCTTATAACGCCTGTTAAACTAAACTTACTAACTCGCAAACGTAGAGCATAATATGCTTACGTAGAGCTTAAATTGTAATTAAGACATTTAAAGAACTTTTTGTAAGAATGATAACGTTGATTTTATTAATGTTAAAAGTTTTAGAATACGTTTTTAATTGGTTTATATTAATATGTACATGTGATGGAAATGTGTTAAAAAGAAAAAAAATCCTAATTGCAAAATACAAATCTCAATTGCATTATTTGTGAATATGCGTAGTGTTTTTCTTAAATTACGCATGATATATTTTTTTTGTTTCCATAGTTTGATCTAACATAAATGTATTTGAAGTGAAGAGTATATAGAGGTATCACGTTTTTTAACACAAATATTTTGCTAATCAGCTAATCTTTTCTACTAATATTACTAATATACTATATAAGTATTATATCAGCTATCTGGCTGCCATCACACAAGCTTCGCTTAGCTTGGGATCAGATGGTGTTGTGTGTGAATTGTCCACCAATATTAAAACTGTGAAAATTTGGATATTTATTTCAAACCCTGAAAGAATCGCGTAGAAATTTAAAATACAGTTAGTTTATTATAATTTAGAAATAGCACACGAGCTACTAATCATTTTCATCACGGGAACATTACAAAAAAGTGAACTGCGCAGGTAAAATTGCGAGGCAGTGATTATTATCTTACAAATCAAGTCTCTTTTCGACATAGATTAGACTTTGTATGATTTTAATTACAAAATTTTTGATTGATTACGAGTACAAATATTAGACACGTGAGCTTGCTTAGTTCACACATGTGTCGTGAGTTTTCTCTCTGTAGCATAACTCACTCAGACAAAACACTTGTACCTCCGCAGCATCAGCATAAGCCTGAGGAGCTTATTACCCGCGGGGTGATTAACCGTGTGGGTGTACCCTCGTTCGTCACGTGATTACTGTATGGCTTAATGTATGGCTGTATCATACGCAAACCATACATTATTAAGTCATGTTATGTGACTCAAGATGGGATAGCGTCTGGAGTTTTGTTGGTCTTGGGGTATATTTCAAAGAAATATTTGTGTTGTGAATAGATGTTTGTATTGTACCTGGATGTTGATAAGTAGCGCTGTGCGGTTTTTTACACCCGCGTAGTTTTGTACTAATATTTTCCAGGGATATAAAGAGTCTTTGCGTTATTATAATCTATTCTATCAATGTACCATAAAATCTGTTAGATCCTGTGATTTTTATGTGAAAGAGTAACATCAAACAGTCATCCTCACAAAATTACGTATTTATGTAGGATTAGTACCTATTTTGTAAATTACATCAGCTATCTGGATTGCATTGCGATTTTGCTTAGTTTGAGGCTGGCTAGTTTTGCCTGAACAAAAGTGAACTCGCATCAATACATTTATTTTGTTTCATTATTTGAAGAACCAAGTAAATAAAGAATACCTAAGAGACGTGTACACTAACAAGTGAAACAAAGATAGTTTAAACCATTCTGTATTAATGTTTAGCATCGGTATTTAAACTAATTAACCATCATCCATATATCTATAATTCATTTCAATATCCGTCTTTGTTCCATCTATCCTTTTTTTTGACATCTCAGATCTGTCTCCCAAACGAATTCCCATTTTATTTTAAAATTTTCAGCCAGTAATCATATTTTAGCAAGGAGTTTTGTACTAGCCTAGTTGAACCTTACAGACGTGAATTGGTTGTTTAATGTACGCGTGCTAAGCTTGTTAATTTTATGATGCCTTGTTAAAGTTACCGGTAGCGTTAAAATGCCGGCTTCGTTGACTGGAAAAGCAAAGATTAAATTGATGTATTTTTTTTTTAATAAAGAGTGACGAGACGATCAGGACATGTGCCTGATGGTAAGCAACATGCCTGACACATAACAGCACAGTATTTTAACAATGTAAAGTAATATAAGTGATGTGGCAGTGGATGGAGACGTATAGCTGAGGATAGGGCTGAGTGGCGAGCCATGGGAGAGGCCTATGTCCAGCAGTGGACTAAGATAGGCTGATGATGATGAACAATATAAGAGGTAATTTACTATAACTTATCAGTGAATTAGTTCTCAAATTATAATTTTAAACGCAAATGAAGTGGCTATTATTCCCAAAAATAGCAATTTTCTGTTCACGAGTTTTCAATTTAAAGTTACTTGTGTTACTCGAAAAGAGAAAAATTCAATTACTCCGCATCCCGAACGGTACAATAAAGTCTTGCCGTTAAAAACTTTTATTAAACGTCCAACACACGGCAGCAATTTGACAATTACGGGAATAGGGCCGACATCCACCATAGCGGCCATAAATATATAACAGTAACTACTACGCTCGTGAAAGTAACTATAAAATATCTTCTTGGTACAATACAATCCACAGATTGCAGAGGTGCATTTTGGACGCGTGACCAAAATGATGGCGTTTATTTGGCCCATGCCATTATTTTTTTTACTATAATAAGTTCGCACTTGACCACGATCTCGCCTGATGTTAAGCGACGATGCGATCTACGATGGAAAGTAGGTGGTTTAGCTTTTTTGCACTCAGCGTGGTAATGCCACCAACACGATAGGCGGCTACGATTGTCAGTAGGCGTGAATATCTTGATTATTTGTAGACCTTCATTGGCCTATGTATAATTCCGTGTTCCGTGCTTAGTGTAAGTAATTAGGTATGTAGTGTAGTTCTTGTATCTCATTGTATTTTAGTTTTGTTAAAAAAACATGTATCAGATTTAAAAAAATCCTACTAATATTAAAAATGCCTAAGTTTGGATGTTATTAGTTGAATTAGGTTGAAATTTGGAACACAGTTAGATTTATAGTTTGGAATTACAAATATGCTACTCTTTATCGCGGTAACTGAAACTGCACAGATAGGCTACATTGCTAGTATAATTATTATTGAAATGTTTCATTCAAAGCTTTATCATGCTCAAAACATTTCCCTGACAATACAGTGAAAGAATGACCTACACTCTGATCGGGCTACTGTCGGTCAAGGATTTGACGAGGGCAGAATCTAAATTCTTACTAACTAGGGATATTAGTTGGTAGTATGTCTGCCTGCGAAGCTGTGGTTTGTGAGTTCGATCCCCACCCAGTGCAAATGTTTGTGTGATAAATTCATATATTTGTACTGTGCCTGGGTATTTTCTATGTATAATAAGTATGTATATAAAATATGTAAATATTATATCAGCCATCTAGTCGCCATAGTTCAAGCTTTGCTTAGTGTCTTAGATGGTGTTTTGTGTGAAATGTCCACCAATATTTATTTATAAATTACTCCAAACTTATTTTTGTTTGTATCATTTGACATGTAAAATAGGTATTACTTTACGATTGAATTACAGCATGACAGCTTTCAAGTAAAACGTAGACCCATAGAAGGAAATACGGGAGTGACGAAGCAGAAGAAAGACGATTATTATTATTATATGAACTCAGATTAGGTACTTAACAGTGAGTGATTATAAATTGTCGCTTTGTAGTGTGAGTGTATGATGGTGTGTGAGTGTGTGTCTGTGTGTGCGTGGCATCGAAGCTCCCAAACGAACGTACCATTTTTTTATTTGAAAGGTGAATTAGTCGAGAGTGTATGAGTTAAGTCTAATGAAAATGAATCCAATTTTGCAGTCTACATATCATTTCAAGACTCTCTCAGTATCAACTCAAAGTAGGGCTTGACCAGTAAAATTTATACACTAAAATAAATTATGAATCCAAGATCACCGGAGCTTATTGAAATATTAAATTGAATTAGCTTTTTTTAATATTATTTTTACTACTCGCTAATTTGAGGATACAAAGGTAAATAAAGATCAATCTAAATTAATCGTAAATATGCTTTCATGGAAAGTAGGAGTATGCTGTCTTAAAATTTTAAATATCTTCGTTTAATAACAAAAACTGTTATTTCAAAAATTACTATTGAAAATGTCCTTTCAAGCAAAAATAAGTTTAATGGATCGGTTCACACTTCTTAACAAGAACAAAATTAAACATTTTGATTAACCCCCGACTACCTCAGATTTGTTATATGAACAACATTCTACTAGTCAAGCCCTTTCATTTGATACCCATATTAAGGGAGTTGTGAAAAAAGAAATTGTATTTCGCCATTTTGTGGAAGCGGCCATCTTGGATTTGAAATTTGTCATAGTGCAATACATTCTACTAGTCAAGCCCTTTCGTTTGATACCCATATTGAGGTAGTAGTGAAAAAAATAATTCGTCATTTTGTGGTGTCGGCCATCTTGGATAAGAATTTTTTCATAGTGTACAGTATTTTACTAGTCAAGCCCTTTTATTTGATAACCATATTGTGGTAGGTTGTGAAGAAATATTTTGTCCGCCATTTTGTGGCGGAGGCCATCTTGAATCAATATTAATCAAACATAGCTAAGAACATCGGATATTATTTATTACGGATATTAACTTTCAAATTTAAAAAACGCATCGAAATCGGTCCATCCGTTTCAGCTCTACGGTGCCACAGACAGACACACACACAGACAGACAGACAGGCAGACAGGCAGACAGACAGGCAGACAGACAGACAGACAGACAGACAGACAGACAGACAGACAGACAGGCAGACAGGCAGACAGGCAGACAGACAGACAGACAGACAGACAGACAGACAGACAGACAGACAGACAGACAGACAGACAGACAGACAGACAGACAGACAGACAGACAGACAGACAGACAGACAGACAGACATCGACGTCAAACTTATAACACCCCTTTTTTTGGTCGGGGGTTAAAAAAGTAAAATATAGAAGTGATGATTTGAAAATCGCATTTCATTTGTTTTAAACTTTCACTTCTTGATGTTAAGCGCCGATTCAATTGCGGAGCCATATTACCTACAAAAAGCGATTCTTTTTTTCTTTTGAGGTTGATCAAAATTTAGCCATTGTAAAATATCACAATTAATTTGTTAGATTGTTTAAATAATATTGGACGATGGGAACTCATGATCAGATTAAGTGGAGAGAATTGACAGCAAAGACCCAGCAGTAAAACACTGAGGCCAAATAAAAAAAATATTACATCACAAAATCTGGACAAGCACGACAATCCTCTTCAAGCATTCCTCTCCACTGTGGTGACCAACCCTAGCGACGTGAAGAAAAAAAAGAAAGAATAAAAAAATTACCGTCACCTCGTTTTTGCAAATAAAAACTGTGAGTCTGAAGTAATTTTTTACAAGCGTTACACATAGGGGCAATAAAATGGCTGCGCGCAAGGGCCGGCTATATTTCATTTTATGTCTCACTTGAGTCTTCCCTCTATTCGGCGCTGTCTGTCGCAGAATGAAAGTTTAAACGGCGGCTTAGGAATGGCGAGGATTACGTGGTGGAGTAATGTGACGCCTATAACCAGCGTTTGAGAAATATGGGACATTTGAGATGAGTGGCAGTAATTGCAACTTTAGCGGTTATTGTTCACAGTACTTGTTGTTTTACTCGTCGTTTTATCCAGACCGTATTAGCCAAAAACCAGTCCAAATTATAATTACAGATTTTTGAAGCAAACACTTCTTATGGCGCTCGTCATTTTTTTTTTTGTGGCGTTGAGGCTTTATCGTCACGTTTGGAAGTGAGATATTCGTTCGGAAGAACTCGGAGCCACCGAGTGTGCTATCAGCTGCTGCTCTTTAATGTAGTATCGCTGCCGTTATGTTTACTATATTCAATAATAATACCACACTATAATATTTTGTCACTGACAAAAGGGGAAGCCATTGCGCCGCGGGCACTCTCCTTAAAAAAGACCGCCGGACGCGGCCGAAACTCGATTTGGATTAACCGACCATAATCCACGGGAGTTTCCCGTAAACTTCATTAAATATGTGTAATAACCACGTTCATTGTACTACTAACACAGTATAATAGCTGTAGTGTTTCTTTACTGCGATAATACGACATAATTCAAAATTCAGATATTGAGGTATTCCCTTTTGCCCTACAGTCTTAAGC
Organism: Ectropis grisescens; assembly: GCA_017562165.1. Classification (NCBI taxonomy): domain Eukaryota; kingdom Metazoa; phylum Arthropoda; class Insecta; order Lepidoptera; family Geometridae; genus Ectropis; species Ectropis grisescens. The sequence continues at coordinate 28,554,071 of CM029788.1, forward strand.
ACACACCTTTTTTTTAATGATGCACACAAACTCTTACCAATAGAATTGAGCTTTAGTCAAGTTCTGTTAATAAGATGAAAATCCCCTCTAAAAGAAATTTGAATGATGATACATGTGAGCGGAGTGAATATTAAGACGACGCTTAGTGGAAATAATTAATTGCAAATACAAGTCTGACTATCCCAAAAATATCATGAATGTCAGTCACCATTTTGTTTCTTCAGATGTTCGTTACTCAATAACGTTGTTATATCTAAACTGATCAGTCTGTTTGTGATTGTGTGATTTCGAATAAATATAGATTGTAGTCTGAAAAAGCACGTACGTTTCTATCCCAAAACAAAAAATCACCGCCAAAAGAATATAACTTTTTTAAATTGTACGTAGTCAAAGTCGCCATCAAAAACAAATAATAAATAAATAAATATGAGTGGAGTGGAATTCATTTTTTTTTTTTGCTTGAAACAACACGGCAATGAATACGTCATGATCTGTACAGGTACAGATAAACTGCTGTTAGGCAGGTCGGTGACGCGAAGCCATAATGTATTTCTCCTTTCAAAAACTGCTTCACACAAGCTGGACACGGCTTAAGAAGTTTACACTTCATTATTTTGTTTATTGACGTAGTGACTTTGTAAATTATTACAGTAAAGTTGTTTTTGCAATACAGGAGCAGTAACAATTTTATCAGAATTCCAGTTACAACGTGCTTCCGCTGATGACCTTATATTATCTTTCATCCTCTAGTGACCCAGCTGATACTACGAGTATTTTAATAAAACAAAACTGCGTATTACACATTTAGCAACATAGGTACTCGTATTTTTGAATACCGAGTTTCAATTTACCACTTAGGTCTGCGAAACCGTACCTAACGTTACGAAGCACCTGACTTCAAATCCCAAATTCAAGGTCAGAATAAACCAGCCTACCTTTATAACATAGACGCTTCCAAAAGGATCAAATGAAATACAATTCCGGTTTAATATTAGAAGATGAGGCGAAAATATCCACAGTCACGCTCCTTATTACCCGGCAAAGGCTTAAGACTTTTCAATTTAATCTCATTATTATACCCTCGGAAACGTGTCTGCGAGCCGACAAAATGGAAAATGCTGATTCTTACACGACCTCCTGGAATGGGACAGCTTAATGGAATATCGCGATAGACTTCAGAATGTAACGATTTTGCTAATAATGCTAGATTTCTTTGATGATCGGGGAGATGAGTAGTTGTAAAGTGTTTATTTGAAAACCAAGTAATGGTTGGCGGATACATATTAAAGAAGTGTAATTTATGGTAAGTTTAGCTTCTCATGTTTCACGATTTCAACTCATATTGTGCAAGTTTCACCGGATTTTATCGTGTTGCTCTGCGTTCAATGCTCGTTAGCATTGTATGACATCTACTCATTATATGACTTTTGCGTGCCAAGTTTGCGTTCTATAACAAGTGTGTATTTACAAAAAAACTAACCTACATACTAAGGAACTTTGTAAGCAGTTTACTTTGTATTCCCATTGCTGAGACTTGGGCCTCATAAGGAGAGACTAAAGTCCATAATCCACCACGCTGGCCAAATGCGGTCAGATGGCACATGTCCGTGAAATACATTTATCTTGTAACATGCTGATTTTTTCACGATTCTTTGACCGGACAAACTTCTAAATCTACACTTAGAAAAATATTCGGAGGGGAAGACGGCATTTGAACTAAATACTTCAGGATCGTGAAATAGACGATAATGTCACCAGGTCACCACTGAACTGAACTTACACTGACATTTCTCAAATAATTTAGCGTTCAGGTATTTCCATAATTACGCATTAAACGCCCATAATTTACTCGACCAAAAGAGTAATATCAAGTTGTAAAGAAAACACCAATTTCCTATTGACCAAGTCCACTTCCTAATAAGAAGTCAAACAGATCCTCGGCGGGTAAAGCTGTGTGCACACGTAAGATTAATGCCCTCCACTAAACGGACTATCGCCCTCAGTGTGTAATGGCTTTGTTAGCCAATCGGTAGTTATAAAGAGATTTATTGCAACTTGTCGTTTTTGTTCTTAGAATTTTTGAGTTCCGATTTTAAGGTAAATATAGTTTTGTTTTTAATAAAAAAACCTATAGCAATGAGTACATGCTTCTATTGCCGAACGTAGGAGGTAACTTACACACAACATTACTTAACGTACATACATATTATTAAAACAGTGTTAAAGGTTAACATATCTGTCTGTACGAGTATGTGTGTGGACAATGACCTAAAAAAACTGATTTCAGTTTTCTGCGTTTTTGTTTCTGTGGATGAACGCTGACGTGTTTCTTCATCTTCATTACTTATGGATTAGCAACCAGTTCATTTGTATCGAAATTTTTTATCCACATTAGTATACTCGTAATTATAAATGTTTGACATTTATACTGAAAATTTTAATAATTTTGTCTCACTTACATTTTGGCTAATGTTTGGTTCATAAGCGGATGTTTAAGATATGGCGGTAAGTAGCTATTGTAACTATGAGTATGTAGCACAGATTAACGACCTTTTTTAAATATAGAATGACGAGACGAGCAGGACATGTGCCTGCTGGTAAGCTTCATCCTTGCCACATAACAACATAGTGACACGCAGCTATTGGAATATAAAGAGTCCAAATCATTACCTAGCACTGCAGTGCGCTCGTCACCCAGAGATCTAAGATGTTATATCTCTAAGCCCTATAATTTCTCTGGAAACATTGCCCTTCAAACCGGAACTCAGCAATGTTTGCACATTATTCCTTGGGATAGAATATCTGGCAAAAGTGTGGTACTTCCCTAGGGGGACTCTGAAAAGAGACCTACCACTACCAGAAACCTAAAAGAAATTTGCTGTATTGTGTGTAATTGAGCAAAACTATCAAACCTTGAATTATTCAGCTTAAAGTCGCAAAGTATTGCAGAAGACCGTCCAAACCAGTCCGACCGATTGAACCAAACGGCAGCAAAGCTACTTAAGCTACCAACTTCCAAAAAGGCGGCCCTCTACGAAGAGATGAATTGCTCTACGACCGCCCCGGGCCGTCTTTGACCTATCGCTTTTCAATTTTCTATTCTATCACCCAAAGCACATGGAACATTTTTCTTTGTTAGACAAGCTATTGGGCTTAAAAAATTGCGAAAATATTGGCTGTAACATTTTTATTAGGTGGTAATGGTGCGTCGGTATTTATCGTAAGCTCCGAAGCTTAAAGTGATTATAGGGCTTTGAGGATTTTGGGATCGAGTGCATAAGCTTAGAGCTTTTGGTAACAGCGATTTGAATGTATTGTGATCTCAAATATTGTTGTTTCTGAAATTAACGTTGGTTCTTCATTGATTTATTTTATTTAAAGATGATTTCTTCATATTCATTGTTAGTACCTGGTTGACCGAGCTTTGCTCGGTTTTTTAAAATGATATTTAGGCAGGTACGAATTACGTAGTGATAATTTACTTAGACCTACTTAGATACGAATTAAATGAGATTATAAAAGGCTCTAAGCATAATATTTTCTCAGAAAAAAAAGAACAAAAAGAATAGCCCCGAGTGTAACCATCATCAGGATTCGAATCGGGGTCTGTTGACTCCGAGGGCGAGCATATTCCGTCTGAGCCATTTAAACAGTGGCGAAATAAGTTATCGTATTCTAATGACATTGTAGGAGTTTTTCATTGTCTAAAAACGCGCATAAAATGATGTTTAAAAAAAATTAAACCTAACAAGATCGATTTATCGTCCCCGAAACCCTCTGTATACATAATTTCATGAAAATCGTTCGAGCCGTTTCCGAGATTCAGATTATATATATATATGCCTACAAGAATTGCTCGTTTAAAGATATAATAATTTCATTTCATAAAAACCGATACATTTTTAAATTAAAATGTAATTTGTTTTAGTAGATAGTCAAAATTAGCAATAGCTCGTTTTGTAATAAAAAACGTTAGATCTACATCTACTCTTATTCCAGTGTAAGTGTGTTCAGTACAACAGTTAAATTTACAGTTTAAGTGTGTCATATCATATATTGGGTACTTTTGTTTTGACGAATACTTGAATTATCTGAACCAAAGTAAATTAGAGAAAATTAAGTTACATTTTCAACCTAATTCTAGTGCTCTTCAGTCGCTACCGGTTGTGACTCTGTTTACTACTGGAAACGCACTCAACTTTGTCATTAGCTAATTACTAAGCCTTTGAAGTTTCCTCCCGATTCAGAGCCCCACAGCTGCATTCCTTCCCTGACGGTCATCTGTAAGTTGTACTCTCGGGTGGTCTCCGGTGGTGCAGCCAACGCTCGCCGCACGAACCGACTGATGGCATCGTCGGTGTCATCATTCATAAACACTCACATTTACAACTTCTTTGGTTCTGTTTTCTTCAGCCATGTCATGCTCTTGCCACGATTACACCCACTTAATTTTATCTATAAATAAATACTTCGCTCGTTAGGCAGTCCTGTTTTTAAAGGTCGAGCTAGTTAGCTTAACGATAAGTTATTTTAGTTTTATGAACCTCATCAATAAATCACACAACCTAACCTAACCTAAGCCTTTATTTGTGTATGATGTGTTTGTTCCTTTTTCTACATTTCTCTCTGTAACTGCTCACAGCAGATTGTAATGGGAGTGAATAAATAGTAATTACCTACATCATTGTTTTGATTAACGCATAAACAAGCTATTATTTATCTCTTTAAAGATAGGGGTTCATGAGGCATGTTCATTAAATTGAATTTAACAAAAATTTACCATCGTGAAAACTGTAAGCAGATTAATTATAAACGAGTATATTAGTCTACACCTTTTTGACACAAAACCTCCTGATCACTCTTCCCGTCAAAATTTCTTCCAACATGGTAATGAAGTCAGCGTCCGTGCTTTTACGTCACCACTTTGTTTTATCTAGTGGGGAAGTAACGCACTTTTGCCAGTAATTCTACTACCAAGCAGTAATGTGTAAATACCACTGTGCTCTGATTTGAGGTCAATGTTTCCTGTGAAATTACACACATGAAATGAGAGATAAAACATCTTGTACCTCTGGGTGATGAATGCAGTCCAATGCTAGGTAATAATTAGGACTCTTCATGTTTCATGTGTCACTGTGCTGTGATGACTAGGTTTTGTTGCTTGCCATCAGGCACATGTCCTGCTCGTCTTAGCACTCTATCCTATAAAAAAAACCTCTACATCATCGACACTGATATTTTTCACGTCTTTTTGTACCACGCCTGGTTTTCCTGCATCTGCGAGCAGGAACTAAAAGTTGCAGTATCACTTACATAAGTCGTATTTACCTAAGTGTAAACGTTAGCTACTGAGAACTTTCTCAAATTGAGACAACTAAATCAATCGAAACGTACACCTTATCAACACCAAAATCCGCTTTGATAAAAACTCCCAACCCTCAAATTGCCAAGATCTAAAATAAAAGATCTAAATCCAGACTTCTCCGAGACAAGTGATTCAAATTCGTAAAAGTTGGGACATCGTCTGCGGAATTTTAGTCAATTTCGCTACAGACGCAATTGAATTTGATCGGCTGATAAATCAGGTTTCCGTGCCCGTGCCAGCACCGGCGCGGCCACACCACGGACGGGGACTGTCAGGGATTTATTACTTTTCGTTGTAAGTTTTAAGTTTTCGTCGTGGTGTAAACATTCATAATTTCCGACCCTGTATTTAAAAATTGAATTAAAACATTCAATGAATAGATAAATTATAAGAATATGGATAGACAAGTAGCCCGGTACAGCGTTTTCTCAGGCTAATTCTGCAAAGTATCTTACCACTACATTTAATTACAATTTAGTATTATACTCCCTAGTAATTTAATATTAAAATGAATTACCTTTCCCGTGGGTTTCCGTGATAAACAGTAGCATGTGTGTTATTATATACTATAATCTAGCTATATCTATTTAAAATTTCAACCCGATCCGTTCAAAAGCTCCAATGTGATTGGGCAATAAACATCCAACTCTGACATTCATAGCATGATTAGGATATAATTAGGTAAAAGAGGAAACTCACGTGTGATGTGGCTGGTACAATCCGACTCGAGTTTCGGCCGCATCCGGCGGCCTTTTTCAAGGAGAGTGCGCGCACGTGATTGCTACCCGTCTGGCAGTATGAGTAGGATTAGTAGACTATGGAAGTTAAATTATTAAATATGTGGATGTTTGTTTGTGGCTCATTTGCGTTGAACGGTCTGTTTTAACGAGCACGAGCTACAAAAGATTGAAATTTGGAACAAAGATTGTAGTGTGGTATATTATAACACAAACAATTTTTACTTCGGGGAATATAACAGGAAGCGTAATTGAACTATTGCGAAGAAAGCACTTCTAGCTAATAGGCAGTATATCTTCGTATATCTTCCTTTAGGCAGAATAATAACACATTTTTTGGGATATTAACAAATGAATGTTAATAAACGACGGTCGTGTCATATCTTGTTTTATCAGATACAGATACATCTCTTCTTATCGTTGCGGTGGCTATTTTATAACAGAGCAAAAAAAAAAAATAACTCCCGGCTACCTCGGATTTGTAATTTGTACTACATTTTACTAGTCAAGCCCTTTCATTTGATACCCATATTAAGGTACGTTGTGAAGAAATATTTTTCCGCCATTTTGTGGAGGCGGACATCTTGAATCGATATTCACCAAACATAACTATAATTAACCTTCAAATAAAAAAACGCATCGAAATATCCGTTTGAGCTCTATGGTGCCACAGACAGACACACACACATGCAGATAGACATCGACGTCAAACTTATAACACCCACCTTGTTTGGTCGGGTGTTAAAAATATTAGCGACCTTCCCCGGGTTCACCTGTGGTACATAACAAGAGCCTATACTTAAGGATCACGTAATTATCCGACAGTAAAAGATTTTTTTAAATCGGTCCATTATTTCCTGATATTAACGCGTTGAAACAAAACTATCTTCAGCTTTATAATATTAGTATAGATTGCCCTAGTCACTCAAGCAAAGACTGTCTAGTTCCTGACAGAGGTTCGGGAGTCAAATTAAAATGATTGTTATCTAACTGTATTCTCGTCAATGTATATCGATTCATCCGAGCCAACAGATTTAGATGATACTCGTACCCCCATCCCCTGTTATGTCAGCCGTCACTCGGCTGCCGAACCAATCGTACCATTTGCATAAATGCTAATTTCAACTATGAATTGTTAACCGCAGTTTGATGGGTAGTTCTCGAGCACTAAAATTTATAGGACTCGGTTTTAGGACCAGTATTGTAAAACCGGGTATTTGATCATCGTAAAGTTATGAGTATGGAGGTTGTATTAGATTCGTTGTCAACGTATTTGTTATGCCTACGTATTGTATTTGGATTCTTTATTCAAGCAAGCAAGCCAGCATGTTGTAGGATATGTGTCTATCAGGCACATATCCTGCTCGTTCATCGCTATAATAAGGCACATTTTTAGTGTCAAGTTAAATGTTTATAAAAATGTAACTCTTAAGGAAGTAAAATCCTTGCAAGAGGAGACCCCGAGTTCCAGCAGTGGAAACATTGAGTGTGCTGCTAATGCTGAGCAGCGATATCTAATACAGTGGTCGACATTGAGTGGATTGAAACAGGACACACCCAAACTAAAATAACACTGTAACTGGTGTTACTTGCCATTTAGATTTCTTCTTTTGATTTTTGAGATTTCGACGTTATGACTTAATATCAGACAATATTGTGGTTATGTTTATATCTATGACTGATAGAAAAAAGGGGCCGAGTCCCAATAGTTGAAAAATAAAGAGGGCTGCTTTGTCAATGTAGGCTATTGAAGATAATATAATCAGATGACTAATTGGTGGCACTCAAAGTGACTAAAGAAACCATATAATTGACGTATTGATGATATACAAAGTGGCTATTGAAACCAGATAATTGACGTATTAGTGGTATACAAAATGACTATAGAAACCATATAATTGACGTATTGGTGGTATACATAGTAACTATAAAAACCAGATAATTGACGTATTGGTGCTATACAAACTGACTATAGAAACCAGATAATTGACGTATTGGTGTTATACAAACTGACTATAGAAACCAGATAATTGACGTATTGGTGGTACAGAAAGTGACGTGGTTGTGTGGTTGTTGCAGGCGGTGGCCCCGTGATGGTCCGGCGGCCCGCGCGGCCTGACCTCTGCACCATGCGGCGCGGCCCGTGCCGCGGCTTCGCCATCAGCTTCCTGCAGGTCATCACCATCATCTGCCAGGGTAAGATCATCATAATCATTAGCCTGTGTTCGTCTACTGTTGGACTGTTGGACATAGGCCTCTCCCATAATACGCCATTCAGCATATTCTATAGTTTAGTTGAACGTGTAACAAAGGCAACCGCTTTGGTTTAGTATTCGGCATCAAATGTAAAATTGCTTAGGTCCTAACTAAATAAAGAATTTAATTTTTATGAAAGTCCTTTGAAAGTTCTCATTGTTATGCAAATAGTAGCTTAAAACAACTATTACCTAAAATTAAATTTTTGAAGAAATCTTTCAAGTTAATTGCCATTTAGATTTCTTTAGAATTGATCGGTTCACCTTTTTATTAGTTTTGAAGAATTCTGGCTTATTCCAGTTTGCCAATTACGTCTGAAGAGTACAACAATTATTGAATTCATTCTTGCCTTTTTAGACATAGATATATTAGAGAATATGCTAAGGTAGTATTTTGTAGCATTGTGTAATTTTAAGTTAAAACAAGTTGTGTATCTTTCGAAACCCTTTTGAAGTAGGAAAAACGAGAAGAGAAAAGATTTCGTTTTCTCCGAAAAAAAAACAATTACCAACTTTAGTTTAAAATAAACTTAAACATTCTATAAATTTTCATATTTTTACCATTTAAACAATATTTCAATATGACCACGAGATTTCGGAAATAGCGAATGAATCAATTTTAATAGCGAGGGAAACAAATTTTACATTTTTGTTATCGGAAAAATTGCTGCGCTGATGTCGATAAAAGTTATATGAAACCGTATTTAAAATATGATTTACTAAACAAAAAATTGTGTGCGCATAAGACCGCACGACAGAAGTGAAAACTAAAATAAGAAATACTTAACTATTTTTATTATTTCTATTTTAAGGACTACCAAATAATTTTAATAATTAAAACCAAAACTGATTCTTAAATTGAAATTGAATATACCTAGTAAGCACAGCAACACAGGGACACAACAGCGAAGAGCAGTTGACTATATTATCTTTCTCCCTCTGGCGCACTTGTTCACTATATTTCTTTCTCGCTCTAGCATCCCGAGTTGACCCAAAAATTTCTTATCATATCCGAGCGTGACGCTAAAATTCACAGCCCACGAATAATATGTCTAGGCAATACAAAATAAGTTTTCACTTCAAAAACAATTATCAAAATCGATTCACATTTGACAAAGCCATCGCGCAAAGAAACTCCTTATTTTTCGAAGTCGGTCAAAACGATTTAAGAAATTATAAATATGAGCTTCCACACTGAACAAGGCCTAGCTTGAAAATAGATACGATTGACCTTTAATAACAATTAATGTCCCTTTGTATCAAGCATAGTTTTACATAAATGTCGGGTCTAGTCTAGATATCGAAGCATCAAAAGCACTTAACAAATTGACGGGTCACCTATTCGCATTATAAACGATAATTTTATTTGGTCACGCATCACGATAGTTGAAGTAACACGCATTTGCGTAACAACACGTCACCAATAGTCTCAATCATTATCATCTACTGCTGCACTACGCTCGTCATTCAGAGGTAGGAGATATAGAGTCCATAATCCCAAAACAAAAAATATGTAAACTCAAAAATGTTTAGTTCATTACGACACACAAACACAAATACTTTAAGTTGTGTAGTGGTAGGGCACTTTGCAGATTCCTCCTGGGAATGTATCACACCTTAGTCATTTATTCTACTGCCAAGAAGTAATGTTCAAAACTGTAACGTAACAATAGTGTTATGCTTTGAAGTGAAATGTTTCCAAAGAAATACTGGACTAAGAGACAAATCATCGTATTCTCTCTTCATATACAAATGGGTGTGTGGTACTTGACTATTATGTTCAGGCGTAAACTCGTAGTTTGCCATCATGCTATGTCTGGGTCGTATAACTACTACTCATACTATTAGACCGCAGGCCCATGAACAAAATTTATGGGTCATCTGATACAGCAGGAGACCTATGTAGGATGATAGAAGGGTATAAAGTAATAAGATTAAGCACTATGCCGTCACTTGTAAGCTGTCCAACTGAGTGCTGTTGAAGAGGGGGGATTCTAAACCTCGATCATTTCTCGCTGTCGCATGATTTTTGTACGGCGTTGCGGACCCATAAATTTTGTTCACGGGCCTGCAGTCTATATGTTAAAAATGTATACTTTTGTTTTTATTTTTATTGACGAGTAAATTGTATATTTATCAATAAAGAACGTTGACTTTGACGTCCTATTAATATTTTAAATGTCAATGTTTTTTTGTTTTGATGGTTCTTGCTCAATCACGTCGTAATGTTTGGGTTGTAATTTGGAACAGAGGTAGATTACGGCTACAGGTTTATTAGGTGTTATGTATAGTCTGGAAGAACGCGTATATCCCAGCAAAATAACGGGAACGGGTACTACGCAGGTAGCATCGCGGGGCGCTGCCAGTATGTTGTATGTGAAAGTTAATATTTTGATGTTTGTTACTCAATAACATCGTAAACGGATCTGGTTGAAATTTAGAACATAGTTTGATTATGGCCGGGAATAGCACATATGCCTTATATCGCGAGTTTATCTGATCACGGCAAACCACGGCTATTGCTCGAATTATATTGAAAAGTTATGTTTTTTATATGGTGTCTAGTTTATAATCAAGTAAACGACGATTTATCTTAAAAACAAATTATCTTAAGTGCATGAATCAATTTAGTTTTGCAAATTTAACCAAGCTATGAATCACGGCCGCTTACCGAAATTCAATCTTCACGCCCCCTTAAAGTCAGCCCTAAATTTTCATGACAGAAAACTAATTTTCTACTTATTACTCAAATGGATGTTGATTGCAAGAATTCGCAATGAAATGGCAATTATCTTAGAATGCAATTAGTTCTGAAAGACGGGGTCTATGAAGTTTAAATTAACATACCTGAATTTACAAGCTGAGTAATATCTTCTCGTTTTTTGAGGGTTGCACATTTAGAGCGTAGAATAGATAATGCGTTACTCTGACTTAGCGGTTTGTGTTAGTGTGATTCTTATATAATGTGATTGTAATTTTTAAGCAGCTAGAAATGTATTTTGATTTGCGCTATAAATGATTCAAATGTGCTTATAGAAGTCTGACATATAGTGTGTAGATTCTGTTGTAATTTTGTTTAGTAATAGGCTTTGGCCGTTAAAAAAATACAACTTAATTATTTTGATGACATCATCGAACTCTTAAAAACGGCAGAAGCGGCAAACGCGCTTCTACTATGGCGATGCAAAATCAGGTGACGTCTCCTGATTTTAGTCTCAGTCGCAACAAGGAGTTGTGCACGTTCGCTGACAATTGTGTACGTTCGCTGACAATTCAATTTTCAAAATTTTCAAACAAATTTTCCCCACGTTATGTTGTCTTTAGATTATAGCATACCTCATCTTCGTTCCTTTAATTATATCGATGGATGACAATAAAACAATTACCTACCTATTTTTTTTAATCTGACTTTGAAAAAACTATACAAATCTAAGATATATAGAGATTATTAAAGCTCTAACTAACATAAGGTATGAGTAATAACCTGGCTTAATTTTTATCATGAATAGGCTATAAGAATTTTGCGCTGGGATGAATAAACTATATAGTTGGACATTAAATACACGACACTAACTAGTCCCAAACTAAGTAAAATTTGTATTATAGGATCCTGATAGCTGACAATATGATATTTTTACTTATTTAAATATTCACTTTTAAAACATACACACACCCAGACATAGATTTATCTTTTTTCGTCACACAAATAATATTCAAACACAAATCCAACAATTACTCACTACCAACGGAGCCATGAGGCCAGTCAAAAATACATCGAACATTTTCAGTAAAAAAGCTATGTTTTTAGCATGCTTCATGGCATATTTTATCATACCATAAATGTGTTTTAATGTCCGAGCTACACGAGGCATGTTGCTTGAAAAACTAGTCTCGTGTAGCGCGGGCATAGGTATATTTAGTAAGTTAATATTTTTCGGATTCAACGAATTCTGTGCAAATGCAAAGTAAAGATTATCTGGGGTTAACATTTAAAGGTATTTTTAGAAAAACAAAAATTCCAGTGACAGAAGTAAAAGCTACAATATTATAAATATAGGTATGTATACTTTTTTACAGAGGTTCGAGTAGGGTTGATTACGGATGATAACAGTATCAGTGTCGCGAGTTCAATTCTATGTTCCCGTTCCAAAAAATGTAATGTGTTTATATATTCGTCCATAAACGATATAATCAACACTGTCAGATCATAATCTAACGCGTCAGATTATAATATCACAGTAGGTTAGGTTAGTTTTGGACGTGACAACGTCTAATAAATCTATGAACGCTGGCTGCCCGAAAAAGTGTCTTGTTATGTCCCGTTACGCTCATTGTACGCTTGCGCCGCATTTATCAATGTTTTGTTATGACATTGTCACGTTATACTATTGTCCGTAAACCAACTGATCAGGTTGTTATTCAGGCATTGTTTTATTATTATTTGTTTGGCATTTTTATATGTGACAGCGCACACGCGCATATTATGTGGCCGACTCCATGGACACAGTTTTTGTTTTAGCGAGACTCTTTTATACGTCCGTGACAAAAAATTACTTATATTGGAATGAAAACTGATATGGGTGAGAAGCAATTTAGTGTCTCTTTATTTTTATTGTTTCCACCTAGATACTTCCAGCTTCAATATGGACAAGTCTTCATTCACTAGCGGCACTTGCATACAAACTTATGTCCCCTCGTAAATCGCGAGAGTCATGAAGGAGATCCAATTTCCAGGAGAATTCGCAGACAGACCCACTAGTAGTAAAACTATAGTGGCGGCACAGACCGTCGTGCATATTCACATAAACAGACCAATCCTCACAGATGCGTCTAACAAAGAATATAAAATCTGTATGAATACGTTCCTCCATATTCCACGGGTTATGAGACCCGATAGAATACATAATAATAAAACAAAATAATCAAGCAACATTTTTCGTTCTCATCTTCAATATCTAAAAAATCCTTCTGATATTAAAAACTAACATAGCTCCGCAGAGGCTATGAAAACTAACGTGGTTATTACATATTTTAAATTAATACACGGGTAACTCACGCTTAATATATGTAGTCGGTCCAATCCGACTCAAGTTTCGGAGTGCTGAGTGCGGAGAGTGCGCGCGCGTATTCGCATCTCGTTTAGCACTGATTTAGTGCTAAACGAGCTGCAAGCACGCGCGCGCACTCTCCTGGAAAAAGATCACCGGACGCGATCGAAACTTGAGTCGGACTCGACTGACTGTATTAAACGTGAGTTACCCGTGTATTTATTTAAAATCTGTAATAACCACGTTAGTTTTCATAGTCCATAATCCAAATTTCAACCTGATTCAGCATACAAACATTGTCATTTATGGTATTAGTAGGATATTTGTCGAAATATTTCAGTAACACTATTCGGCCTCATTCTTTATTCAGAACTAAACCATTTCTTCATTGTGTAATTTTGATCACTTACTTACGTACTACGAGTATCTGGAAAGCCAGTAAGTGGCAGGTATACGGAATGGTTTCAGATATAATTCTACTATGCTTTATACACCCTTTCAGATGTAATTTAGTCTTTGCGTAAGTAGAATTAGTTTGTGCTAGTAGGGACAGAGCATGCATTTTGGATATTATTATGCGAAGTTCGGAAACCTCCACGTGATGCACCCTGAGCATCAAACAACAAATGGGCTCGGTGGCATCTTGTTGTGTAAAAGATTAGCAATCTTCACCCAGGGTGTAGCAACTTACACCCAATGTAGGTAGCTAAGCCTGGCCGGGAAGGGAACTTCTATTTGCGCTCCTCACTCCTCAAGCAACGACTCTAGAAAGTTGGGGTACGGGGCTAAATAGACTTGGAAAGGTTATCAGCTGATATTCTTATCGGCCGAGTTTTTAAGTCTTTCACAAAAAGGTCCTCCTCAAGCAGTCGGAATTGCAGAGTGCTCAGTGGAAGCACAAGGTGCCTGTCGAAGCCGAGACAGGACGGGAACGTCAGATGTTAATTTGTGGGCATTATGGTCATGAAATTGAAACAGCCACTATCCGTGAAGATGTACCTCTCACGGCTAACCATTTTAGCCAACATGCTCTATAGTTAATGGCGAAGGAGAGAGAAGAGGTCATAACCTCTCCCTTATTCACTAGGGCAAGAAACTACGCGGGTAGAATCACGGTGTGCTGCTAGTAAAAATATAAAATATACATGGTTCTTACACTTTTACCTATCGTAGACTAGTAGGTAACACTGCTAAGCTAGCTATTACAATATTGCGATCGACACATCAGATTTTATCGCGGCTAGCATCTCAGAATGTTAATAGGACGGCTAACTAAGTTTCCGAATTACATTCAAAGTTTGCGAATAAAACGAGGCTCAAAGGGCACGCAGTTCTTAATGAAGACAATGTTTTGGAGCGCTCTACAACTTGGGTAATTAAATCTCGCGGCTCATGACACGAGCGAGCCTGCTCGATAGTCGCTGGCGTCATCATCTGTTCAGCCTGCTAGCAGGCAATCTTTGTACCTCTCTCAACTGTTATGTACCACCCTGACGCAATTTGATGGATATCAGATTTGCGCATGTCGCATTGCCATAGACGTATATCCATGAAAGTTGTTGGATCTTACTGGTTTTCTTACGCTGTTTCCCTCATCGCAAGATGTGGGAACGTGACGCGATGTTTACCCTCACGTTTAATCCAGGGGTTATAAAAAATTGGTAGGTACATTAGTACACGAAAAAAAAACAGGCAGGTAGGATAGGTGTAGACGAGATATGAACCTACGACCGTACGTTTGTGAAAGCGAAATCATTTCTACTAGGTTATGATCATCATAATCAGCCCTCAGTCGTCCACTTCTGGACATATGTCTCACGAATAACTCGCCATTGACGTCATCACTGCTTTTAAAAACACTTTAATATCACTCATTATTAAATTATAACTCAAGGTAAGTATGTTTCCAAACATTTTCCCCATAAATAAGCTCATTATATCGTTTTGACTAAACATTTTGCATGAACGCATTTCACTTGTATTTACTTATCGAAAAAAAACGTTGACAAAAATCTTTCCGCTCAAATTGACGTGTACTTACAAGTCGTTCGCCAATAAATAATAAATTTAATGTTTTTGTCGAGAACCGTTCGTTTGAAAGGAAAGTAATATTACTGTTTTGTAACTGCGACGTTCCGCCGACTTGTTTACCGCTTAACATCTGCGTGTTGTAGGGCGGGGAACAGTCGGCGTCGGGACGTGGCACTTTGCGTTCTAAAGTTTTTTCAAATGGCACTAAAATCAAGTGATTCAAAATTACATTCATTAAATGAATTGCAAGATTTACTACCGCAAGACCTTGGAGTTAAACTACAAACTTGTCAAAGTCCATAACAGCATCCTGCTGAAGCACAAGACGTTGGCGTAATTGTGCTCACCAAACATATCACACTAACATAGCACAACTGGATAGAAGCCAGAAATTAATAGACGATGATCAGATGACGTAAAACATGATCCAACCGATTAAAAGCTAAAAATGAAAGATGAAGAAGACTTTATCAGCTGACTATTATTATCTTTGTATAAATTCAGACCAATGGAAACTGTGTTGCCAGACATATTGCATGCTTCTAGAAGAAGAGGCCAGTTTGTATGGGTCAACTATTAAAATGTTTTGTATCAGCTTATCTTACCTGCAAACAACAATAAAGATTTTTTTGTATTTGAACATTATACATACATTGAATTAATACCAGGGCCCGCAATTTTATGTAGTAGCTTATGTATTAATCCAGGGTGTCAGCTAACTCCTCACCAAATTTTTATTAAAATCGATTCAGCCGTTTAGGTGTCATGAAGCAACAAACATACACACTCACAAACTTTCATAACCTTTAGTACAGTGTTAGCAATATTTATTTTTACCAATTCCGTCATTATATTTATTCTTTTGTTTTAGTTGTTTGGAAAAACAAGAGATTTCGTACATTCTTAACATAAAACATTATTTTTAACCCCCGACAAAAAAAGGGGTGTTATAAGTTTGACGTCGATGTCTGTCTGTCTGTCTGTCTGTCGGTCTGTCTGTCTGTCTGTCTGTCTGTCTGTCTGTGTGTGTGTCTGTCTGTGCCACCGTAGAGCTCAAACGAATGGGCCGATTTCGATGCGGTTTTTTTTATTTGAAAGTTAATATCCGTGCGGATGTTCTTAGCAATGTTTGGTTAATATCGATTCAAAATGGCCGCCTCCACAAAATAGCGGACAAAATATTTCTTCACAACCTACCTCAATATGGGTATCAAATGAAAGGGCTTGACTAGTAAAGTACCAAACGCTATAACAAATTTCAAATCCAAGATGGCCGCCACCACAAAATGGCGAATTATATAATATTTTTCACTACTACCTCAATATGGGTATCAAATGAAAGGGCTTGATTAGTAGAATACTTTGCACTATGACAAATTTCAAATCCAAGATGGCCGCTACCACAAAATGGCGAATTACATTTCCTTTTTCACAATTCCCTTAATATGGGTATCAAATGAAAGGGCTTGACTAGTAGAACGTTGTACAGATAACAAATCTAAGGTAGTCGGGGGTTAATCAAAATTTTTAATTTTGTTCTTGTTCTATTAGATTCAACCGCAATATCAGCATAACATTCCAACATTCTTTGTTTAAATGTATGTACGAACCGGTTATCGTAATTTGCCCGAGTTAATAAATAGCCTACGCGCTATTTCAAACAATAATCTACGTTCCAAATTTCAGCCCGATCCGTTCTGACGTTGCAACGTATTGAGCGACAAATATCCAAACTTTGATATTTATATATGATGCTAGTAGGATGTATGTACATATGTTTGTTGGCATTTTAAAAATAGTACCTGGTTGACCGAGCTTTGCTCGGTTTTTTTAAATGATATTTAGGCAGGTACGAATTACGTAGTGATGACTTAGTTAGACCTACTTAGATACGAATTAAATGCGTTTATAAAAGGCTCTAAGTATAAAATTCTCTCAGAAAAAAAAGAACAAAAAGAAAAATTCCGATTGTAACCATCAGAATTCGAACCGGGGCCTGTTGACTCCGAGGGCGAGCATATTCCGTCTGAGCCATTTAGACTTAAAGAACAGTGGCGAAATAAGTTATCGTATTCTAATGACAGTTTTTCATTGTCTAAAAACGCGCATAAAATGATGTTTTAAAAAAATAAAACCTAGCTAGATCAATTTATCGACCCCGAAACCCTCTGTGTACATAATTTCATGAAAATCGTTCGAGCCGTTTCCGAGATTAAATATATATATACAAGAATTAGTCGTTTAAAGGTTTAAGATAAAATAAGAAACCATAAGAACCATCGCCATGAAGAAGAAGTATATTTGTCCATGTCCGCTACTTTTGATTTTATATCGGTAAACGCGAGAGCTCTGCGTATCGATAAACTTTGATATTTAATGTTTCGTCTACTTGAAACGGCTTCGCTTCCATTTCGCGAGGACGTCGATAGATTGACTGACGGCTTATGAAAACGAACTGTTTTATTTTTTAAGGGTACGCCAAGGTTACCGGTTATAGATACTCGTATATCTAGCTTGACAGTGCGATAATTCAACCTATAATTCCGCGAATAATTGTATTGGAGAAAAAAATGTTGGTTGAATTCAGTGTCAATCAATCCAACCACACCTTTGCCTGTTATTCTACCGCCAAGCAGTAATGTGCAAATATTACTGTGTTCCGGTTTGAAGGGCAATGTTTCCAGAGAAATTACAGGGCTTAGAGATATAACATCTTAGATCTCTGGGTGACGAGCGCAGTGCAGTGCTAGGTAATGATTTGGACTCTTCATGTTCCAATAGCTGCATGTCACTGTGCTGTTATTTGGCAGGCATGTTGATTACCATCAGGCACATATCCTGCTCGTCTCGTCACTCTTCATTTAAAAAAAAAGGCTTTTTATTACGGAGATAATAACGGGATTGGGAACTGGACGGGTAAAACCGCAAGTCGATGCTAGTGTAATATAATAAAGCTTAGGTGTTTGTTTGTTTGACCGTAATAGTCTCAGCAACAGCTGTTAGTTAAAAATGTAATGTTACGTATGTAGAGGTATGTTAACTTTTCGTTTATCTTCTCCACTAACTAGTCTGTGAAACAATCAACTGTATCCGACAATATACCATGTAATCCGAGCCACGATTCGAGCTCTCCGGTCACCCATCCGCGCCGGCGCCGGCGTCACCCGCCGCTCCCTGCGTCGTTCCCGTGACTTCGCAAACTTTGAAAATAAACAATATTTCGCCTGTCATCGCCGAGCTCGAAACTTTGTGGTTGATTAAAAATATCAATCTAAACTTTGCTCCTGTTTTTGTGATGTTTTATCCTGTTCTTTATGAGGGAAGAATGGATCAGATTGCACGGAATTTGATGGCGGCATCAATTGTTGCCGTTTGAGAAGATTGTGGGGACTGAACTGTCCTTGTTAGGGGAGTTAATTCCAACCATTCCGGGCCAGTGCGGCTGGCTGGCTGCCGCGTTTATTTATTCTACGAAATGTTAAAAGTGTGTTTTTGTAAACTTTTTTTGAGAAAATCCACATTTGAGTCGGCTTAAGTAACCCAACCAATAGTGAGTCAGATCACTGAGCATTGCCTAAGTCTTGAGTAGCGTAGCATAAGTTTTGCATATACTTATGTTCAGAACTTTGTATTCGTACTGCTGAGACTAGAGCTTTGTCTCGCATAAAAAGATTAACAACCCACCACGTTGGCTATAATAATCTTTCACAATCATTGTTTTCTCAAGTACACTGATGAATGGCTGGAGATGACAAAGGTTTTAATCCCGGACAGACACATCAAACATTGCAGCACAGACTGCTGAATTAATTAATTAATTAATTAATTAGACGTAATTGTTAATACATACTTAACGTTACGAGTGTCTAAAGCTGCACTAGTAGGCTCATATCAGATTTGGCTGGGCAGGAAAAACTAGTAGTGAAGGTGAGTGTTGATGTACGTCAGAAAGGGGCCCCTTAAACCTACGCCTGAGTCACAAGTCTCGGGAACTACTCGAGTTTTTCTCTCTCTGCCACACGAAAGACCCGGCACCTGCACGGTGAATCCATGGAATGCTAAGAAGATCGTCTCTAATTGTTTTTTGTATTTGTATTTGTATGACAATAGAATGAATGAATGAATAATGAATGTGACATTCATTACACAAATATTTGTCCAGGGAATCTAACCACAACTTACTTATCTGTGGTCCGACTCATTGATGGTTGACATTTTTTTTAAATAAACAGTAACGAGACGAGCAGGACATGTGCCTGATGGTAAGCAACATGCCTGCTACATAACAGCAGATAATTACATGTCTGTTGCATTTTAATTACGTATTTTCAAAGGCATTTTATTACTATGAATTTTATGTTGCCTATTGCCGTTATCAATACCGAGCAAAATAAAGAAATTTTTATATGGGAGCCCCAAAATATTTGGTTAAATCTATCTTTTACGATTTCTTATTACAGTAGAAACAGAAATACATCATCTCTGATAATTTTGTCTGACTGTCACAGTTCATAAATACATCCAGATGACAATCAGCTTAGTCTTAGTAATGTGTTAATAAATCCCATTCTGCCTTTTGGTTGTGGAATTTTGAAAAATGCCTTTAAGCCGATAGCCCAGCCACTCAAAATCACGTAATGCGAGCTACAAGGGAGACGTAGAATTCCCGTACTCTGGACATATTTTAGCATTTAACATGGTACCGTCTGTGTGGAAGTTGTATATGTAAAACAAGCTACGAAGAAGACGTAGTTCTGTTTTTTTTTGCTTTGTTTTGGGATGGATCGGCTAAGATCGATCCGTTGGAGGCTCTGAAATGGATCAAGATACATGCTAAAAGGCTCATAGTCAACGACACTCTTGTGGAAAAAGACTTCAAAGTCTTGAACATTGGCGCAAAATTACTAGCTTATCGGTTTTTTTTATCGGAAACACTTCGGAGACTGTGCGATCTGCATAATCTAATACCACCTTGCCCTTTTTTTCTATCGGTATGCTCGTAGCTCGAAAAGTGACTTCGTTTCATGGTTCCAAAGACACGAACGAAGAGATTTGACTCTATTTTCGTGATTGATAAGAATGTCTAGGCTGTGAATTATTATTACAATGTTTGTCTCTTCAAATCGAAAATGAATCAGTTTCTTATGAGTAAACACGCTCCATCGTAGACCGCATCGTCGTTTAACATCAGACGAGATGACGGTCGGGTGTAAGCCTATAAAAGTGAAAAGAAAAATAAGTTCCATGTCGTTTCGCTGGTAACCGTATGTGTATATTGTTCTAGTGCTGACGGAAGACCCTCGGTTCGCGGAGCCCATCCCCAACGTGACGGTGGCGCTGGGCCGCGACGCCAGCCTGCCCTGCGTCGTCGAGCATCTCGGCACTTATAAGGTCAGCTACATATACATATAATAAGGTCAGCTACATTTACATCTACTAAGGTCAGCTACATTTACATCTAATAAAGTCAGCTACATATGTATCTAATAAGGCTAGCTACATATACATCTAATAAGGCTAGCTACATAAATATACATCTTATAAGGTCAGCTACATATATATCTTATAAGGTCAGCTACATATACATTTTATAAGGTCAGCTACATTTGCATGTAATAAGGTCAGTTATATATTATGTACATCTAATAATGTCAGCTACATACACATCTAATAAGGTCAGCTACATATACATCTTATAAGGTCAGCTACATCTATAACCTAGCGGACCCGACAGACGTTGTCCTGCATGATAAGTAATCTAGATACCGATTGCAGCGCAATCTGCTGTGTTGATTTGTAATAAAAACGCATACTAAAAAAAACATTCAAATCGGTCCAGCCGTTTTTTCATATAGTATATTGTGATAAGACGAGCAGGTCATGCGCCTGGTGGTAACCAATATGCCTCCCACATAACAGCACAGTGACACGCAGCGATTGGAGTCTATGAAGAGTATGAAGAGTCACTAGATACCTAGTTATTTCTTTAGAAACATACCCTTCAAACAGGAACACAGCGATGTTGACATAACGGATTGGCAGTAGAATAACTAGCAAAGAAGTAGTAGTTACCCAGAAGGACTCAGCAAAGACTTCTACCACTTCTAAAATGTACAAATAATAAATACAAATAACCGCTTTTTACTACACGCATATGAATGCATTGACAGTATAAATACCAAAATGTTTTTTTACGATTTTTGTTTATTCGGCTAATCACCGAAATGGCTGGCCCGATTACGACAAGACTTTCACTACCAGATTGCTGACGTTTTAAGGCATAACTTAAGCTTAAGCTCTTTGACCAAAATAATTAGGGTTTCGTGAAAAAGAACAGAAATTTTTTAAGACGCGGATGAAATCGCGGCCAAAATTAGTCTTCAATAATACAAATACTAATACCAATGTTATATATATATTTGAATCTGAGTATATTTTTGCTATGGCTGTAATTTTATTTCTATTGTAAAGAGTGACAGTTGACAGTTGACAAGACGTGCAGGACACGTGACCAATGGTAAGTAACATGCTTGCCCATAACAACACAGTGACACTCAGCTATTGGAACATGAAGAGTCCAAATTACCTAGCACTGCACTGCGGTCGTCACCCAGATGTCTAAGATGTTTTATCTCTAACCCCCTCTAATTTCTCTGGAAACATTTCCCTTCAAACCGGAACACAGTAATGTTTGCACATTGCTACTTGGCGGTAGAATAACAGTAATAACAATAAATGGCAAAAGTGTGGTACTTCCTTATCCTATCCTGTAGTTATACAAATACAAATTGTTTATTTCAATAAAATAGGTACATTTACAATTACATTTCTAATATCCCAAACTAGGTGTGTAGTACACCTGTATTTTGGGTATAAGTCCTATTTGTTTTTACATCAATTTATGTTCATACGTTATAGAAAAAAACATACATAAGAAAAGTTGACAGAATGATAGAAGTCTAAACGAAGCCTAAAAACGTTTTTTCTTTATAAAAATGATACTGGTTACCCAAACGACCAATGTTTTACAATAATTAGGTACAATTATCCAGCGGCGTCAGCTCTCGAATACCAAGCAGCCTGCTTTCATATCCGTGGCTTATTCTTTTCGCTCTCCCTATTTTTATTTCCACGTATTCATTTCGTTTAATACTGTGGAAAGACACTCGTCGGGCTTCATTTCCATGAAATAATATTACGCCATTTTGTAAAAAAGCGTAGAGGATATACTGGTAATGAGTTCTATGATTGAAACTATTTCGGTACTTACTTTTTACGTGGTATTTTGTTTTTATATTCTGTATAACGCTCGTTTTAAAAAAAATGTGATTCATGATTTGGCGCCATTTTTTTCTAAGAAAAGATACCATGCTGGTAGAAGGCGCATGTCATCGATTCGAAATTAAGTACTCCAGTGAAACTAGAAAGGCTACTTCGGCTTGCCTAAGCAACCTTGGCTTCTGACACACAATATTGAATACATCTGAGTTTTCTAAATACCGATGAAACCGATGAAAGTGTAAAAATAATCTAATTTTGCTAGTACCAGTTGAAAACGTGCGTAAGCTGAAGGTACTATGGCTCTAAATGAGCTGAACTACATGAGCTACATTGAGCTGAATGAATACTAGTATTTTGTTCACACGTTGCATTGACGCTTGGGAAGATCTCTGGAATGAGCTTCCGAATCTTAAGGATACATCTCTTTGTAACCGCATACTACAAATATTTACACTGAGATGGAATTGAGCTCACGACCCACGGCTCTGCAATGCAGACAATAAAAGCCTTTTTTAACAATCTTATATATTATGTTGCATTTCATCGTATAACTACTTATGTACTAACTACTAATATAAAATTTGGTTGTTTATGAAAGCAACGTTATTAAATTTTATTTGTTTTAGACACCGGTTTCGTGATTGTCTTGCTTTTTGGCATAGGCCTCCCCAAAATTTCTCCACAATGCTCTATGCCTTGCTATTCTCGTCCAGCATGGTCCTGCTATCTTTTTAATATGATCCTCCCATCTTCGATACTGCCTGCCTTTATTCCTCTTTTTGTATCTAGAGCATCATTCTCTAACTTCATTTGTCCACTTTTCAGTCTTATTCCTTGTCAAGTATCCTGCTCATTTCCATTTCTGTTATTTAACTTGATATTTTATATCTATAATCTTGGTTTCTTTTCTTATTGTTTCTAATCTAATTTTGTCTTTTAATTTTATGTTGAGTATGCTTCTTTCCATTTGGTGTTGACAAGTTTCTAGTGATTTGATATTTTTCTTTGTACAACTCCATGTCTGACATCCATAGGTCATGCTTGGTAAAATGCATTTTTTTTGGCCTCTATTGGTATATCTGAGTTTTTCGTTACGTCTTTTAGAGCCCAAGCAAGCAGACTTACTGCCAACTAAACCACTACGCCAGCCATTTACACCGATGGATGAATGGACATCAGTGGATAATACATACTTACTAAATTTCCCGAAACTCTGATACTCAGCAAGCTTCTGTAGTTCTCTCTATGAGAATCAAATTCATATTTCACCTACGGCGCAACGAGAAGAGTCGACACGGACTAACCCATAATATTATACAACCAGTCAAGCAAATCACAAGATGGAAGATGGAATTAAATTCAAATTTCCTTTTCTTAAATAACTAGACAATAGACGTGCACTAAAAGTAATAATTTTAGAGCAAACTGAGTAACAACTATTTGAATTAAATTTATATTCTGCGCCGAATGTCTGCCGTCCTTAATACTGGAAGTTGGAGGAAGTTAATGCAGGAACGCGCGGGAAAATTACCCTGAAACGGTTCCTTGTGGGACAGGAGACGCTTTCAAAAACTGTCATTCCTATACTACGAGTATTTATACATGATTTTACTATAAATACTAATGGTTGAACAAAATAGCAATAGTATTTTGTAGTCGTATGACTGTTTCTAGAGTCTACCTAAGTAATTACCATATTTTTGCCAGTTATTCTACCGCCAAGCAGTCGTGGGAAAACATCAGTGTGTTCCGGTTTGAAGGGTAAAATTTCCAGTGAAATTACAGAGCATAGAGATAAAACATCATATATGCATGTATATCTCTAAGTGACGAGCGCTGCGCCGTGTAAGATAATAATTATTTGGACTCTTCCTGTTCAAATTTTCTTTCCTTATTCCTTCTTCTGTGCTGTTATGGGCAGACATTTTGCTTACAATTAGACGCATTTCCTGATAATCTCGTCACTCTACATTTTAAGAAAAAAAAAACGGCAGTGCACCGCTTTGGTTTGAATACCCCATGGCACTTACATGACATACTGTGCTGGCGGCGCGAGAGAGATTGAGTTGAGGGAAGTTAAAAGAAGTACCTAAAAGATCTTCAGGCCAATTGTCTACGTAGCTGCACGTTAATACGCACGCTTTCATCAATTGACGGTTGCAAGACGAATGCATGACGAATGCTTGCATCTTCCGTAGAAACAATGAAATCTGTGTCCACGAAGCGGCAACCGCTCGTCCTACGTTCGTTCACGAGACACAGACTGACGCGACGTTGCCCCTTCGTGGACACAGATTTCATTGTTTGTACGTAAGATGCAAGCATTCGTCTTGCAACCATCAATTGACGAAAGCGTGCGTATAACAACGTACGGCTAGGTGGACAATTGGCCTTAGGTTACGTTTTCCGTTAGAGGTACAAAGAAAGGTCCTACCCTGACAATCCAGCGTCTTCCAGGCTATGATGCTGATACTACTGCTGCTACATTACTGGTTTTATAGGGATTACTGGTAATTACAACAATCGCTTGATTGATATTTTGTGTGTCGTCTTCTATGTTGCGCGTAGTGGGGTTTTTGTTCGGGTGATATTAAACAAGTAAAGTGACTCAGAAAAAAAACCAACTAACGCATTTTTTACGTAATCTTATTAACGAGCAATTCTGGTAGGTATAGTGTATAATATATATATATAGAATCTGAATCTCGGAAACGGCTCGAACGATTTTCTTACAATTATGTAAACAGATGATTTCGGGGACGATAAATCGATCTAGCCATGTTTTGTTAAAAAAACGCCGTTTTATGCGCGTTTTTAGACAACGACAAACTGTTACATAAACATTAGAATGGGACGGTAAATTTCCCGACGTCGCGCGACAGAATATTAGCTCAGTCATAGGCGGTCATACTATGGTAGGTCCGGGTTCGAATCCAGCCGGCCACCTTTCTCTTTTCATTTTTTTTTTTTTTGAGAAAATCAGTATGTATGTAAGTAACCGAGCAAAGCTCGGTCACCCAGGTATTTTAGTAATGTATAATAAATGTTACACAGGACTTAAATTATTATTTAGGTTTTGATTAGCTCCTCAGTTAAAAATGCAATTTAAAAATATAATTACTATTCAATTTATTTATTCGAACCATTATTTCAAAAGAACACTTGGTAACGTCACTTACAATAAAATTATACATAAATAATCTGTGT
Source organism: Ectropis grisescens (assembly GCA_017562165.1). Lineage (NCBI taxonomy): Eukaryota > Metazoa > Arthropoda > Insecta > Lepidoptera > Geometridae > Ectropis > Ectropis grisescens. The sequence continues at coordinate 28,579,995 of CM029788.1, forward strand.
ATGTAATAAAATAATACTAAAGAATAATGTCACATAAAAAATAATCAGCTGTAATGGGGCCTTGTCATTTAGGTGCAGCTGTAAAAAGACTTTGTCAAGGTGAGAAAAAAAAAACAAATCCAAATAATGAATACATACAGTGGGAACTTAAACAAATTTATGTTAATGTTTAGTATTATTCCACTTTACTCGATTGTTCTAATTTTGAAATATTCCTTTTCCAAATATTGCTGTACTTTACTAAATCATCTACAGTGTAATATGCTTTGCTCATTAGGTAGTTTTTTATTTCGGTTTTAAACCTAGTTTCATTGAGACCTTCCACTTGTGCAGGTATTAAATTATAGAAGCGAATACCATTACATTTGAAAGAGTTAATGGTTTTCTGTAGTCTGCATTTAGGAAATACAATTTTATGTTTATGATGTGCTTGTGGATTCAAATCAGACATTTTCTTCAGTCGAGTACAGTTTTTTCTCACATACATTATACTTTCATAAATGTATAACGATGGGACTGTTAGTATATTTATAGTTTTAAACTTCTCCCGTAATGATTTTCTAGCAGACAGATTATACAGAGCACGGATTGCTCTCTTTTGTAATATAAAAAAATAAATAAAAATAAAAAATAAATATATTGCAATTAAACGGTTCTGTAGACTTTGAAATAAATTTCAAACTACAAACGAACTCTAAAAAGACAGGCGGTAAACCACGTAGACTTAGCACCGCCGTCGGGGGTCTCAAAAGTTTTTGAACAAACAAGGCACTTAAGAAAGACACAAAATACTTAATTTTAAAATTAATTTTGTCACAAAGACATAGTCTGAGACCTAATGAAATAACCTATTAATATTATACATGTGAAAGTTTGGATGTCTCTGTGTGGAAGATATCAGTTTGAAATTTTAAATACAGTTATATTATAGGCTACTTTTCATCATGGGAAAATAACGGGAACAGGACAAATGTACATGAAGCCACAGGTCACGGCTTATATATGATACACTAGCGGTCAGCCTCGGCTTTTCTCGTGGTGCGTTTAGAGGTTATAGGGTTTAGAGTCACCTACACATAATAGGTACATGCCCTATGATAGGTAAAAGATTTTTTGAAATCGATCCAGTAGTTGCTGAGTTTAAATAAATAAAATATTCTGCGTTACTACGCGACTGAAATAAGGGTTATGGTTTTCGCATGTATTTTTCCAAACGGCTGGATGGATTTTAACAATTAAGATATCGTTACGAGTAGATTCGTTTAAATCACTCAAGTGTCTTTAGACAATAATATTTTATTTTACACAATGTTTTGTTATCTGGTGTTTTTTAGCAGTCCAGTTTTTTTTTGTAAAGTTATTTATTATATTAGTATAGATGCTTTTTGTCTTGGTATTAGGACAGTTACTTAACCAATGTTTTCCGGTATTTGTTTCTGTGAATTAATTAGTAAGTAATTGGTCTAATAAATGACCTTCTCATTTAAGTTAAGTACTTCATAACACAAAATGTTTATAATGTACAGGACTTTATCGCGATTTAATTCATAGTTTAAATACCTCGACGTTAAGTTGTCTGTGTTCTCGTGAGCACGGCGGTTGTAACGCTGCCGAAACGTCGAGGTATTTGAACAATGAATTAAATCGCGATCAAGTCCTGTATATTATAAACATTATGTGTTCAAATCGTGACAGCTTAAAAACAATATTCATAACACAAGTTAAAAATATTATTAAGGTTTATTATTTCGGTAATTATGATTTGTTTTATATCAACAAAAATGACATTTATAAAAATTGGTATCATTAATTATGTTTTAGTATTGCTATTACTATTGCTAATTTTTCATCTAATATAGCAGATATTAATAGATATTATAGAAGAAAGGAAAAACATCATTTGTTAAGAAATTGATTAAAAAAACAGGCTATCTTGGAATTTAAACAAAATTTTTTTGCCATTGCATAGGTTAAAAATAATGATTTTCCAAATATTTTGCAGGTTTTTAAACTTGTTGACTAAAGTAAAAGTAGATGAGATTATGTCGTTTCATTACTGAGTTTCTATAGAGTTTTTTACTGTATCATCAGACCCTGGCTACAATTAAGCACCAAAGTATTTGTCAAGACGAATCATATGAGCCCGAACTCGATAGGGTTGCGTCGTTTAATTGCCGAGTTCCCATGGTCGTCTAGCTCCATCATCAGACCAGCTCCATGTCACCATTTTTATGCATTGTCATTTAAGGTAAATATTTTATGTGAACCAAAAAGCTAGCTTATTCACTAACTGGGAAGTGTTTCAAATTTAACTTGTATGATTTTATTACAGACAGACATCGGACAGGTAAAGCTAAACAAAAGCTTGTAAAATGGCATCATCTTCACTGTCACACCAAATTTACGCTCCACCATCAACATATACGCAGTGTTACCATTTAAAATTCCACACAACCCCAAGTCCGCATCATTGGGAATCAATCACCGTCACATTTCTTCGCGATGTTGCCATTCTCCCCGCTCCCACCTCCCGACCCCCACTCTGGGGAAATCTGTAGAGCGGGTTACGGGAGACGTGTGCCTAAGTGCGAGTGGAAATTAAATATTTATTGACTTGTCCTTGTGGAAAGTTCATTTTATTGAAATGTATAGTCTGCTTTACGTTCTTTTTATTGACTTACGTAAAAATATCAAATTTAATTGTTTTTTTACCTAAAGCGCTTGTAAGTATTTTTTTCACAACTATAGTTTTATACTTGATTGTTTTCTCGCTTGATACTAAGCGGTGATGTGGTGATGTGATCTACAATAGAGCGTACTTTCCTAGAAAATTCCGATGCACTCCAGATTTGATCACTCTAGATTGCACCGTCTTTATAATCTGACGGAAACGCCCACTTAGAAACGTGTTTCATAGTTTAGAATCTCTGTTTAAATGATACTTGATAAATTTTATGCTGCATTTATTATTATTCAAATAATGCTAAAACTAGTAGCTAAAAGTAAGCTATTTGACAGCATGAAAGAGTCAGAAGCTCAATCTGACTCTTTCATGCTGTCAAAGAGCTTACTTTTAGCTACTCTTTGAGTGGGAGAAATGTTCGTGTTGTAGAATTCCTTTCACAAATCCAGAGGCTCGGTATTTCACTGATGATTAAAATAAGCGTGAGGAACTTTGTAAAATATTTAACACAATAAATTAATTCGTTTATAGATGAATAAATATACTCGTAACAACACCATATTTATGTGAAATTTACTTTATTATTATTTGCATACTTAACACAAAAAAGTAATTGTGACAAAATAGGGATGTTAACAATTTTTCGAAATTACTTTTATTTTGAAGATTGACGCTTGGTTATCATAAACAAATATTTAAAAACATTAGTAATGGCACATCCAGCTTTTTGGTTTGAAAAGCCTGGTTTTGTACCATTTCTTCAGAAGGAGAAAAATAAAAGATTGAGATGCTCACATAGTCCATTATATTTAACTTGGATTTCGACTTGAAATTACCACTTAGATACACGCTTCCTATATTACTGTGTCGCTACTTCGACTGAACTCAACTGACTGACTCTCTTTTCCTCACGACGAAAGTGTCGTGACTGTGGAGGGGATTATACTAGAGTCTGTTATTGGCTGCAACTTAGCCAATGACAAACGCCGATAGTGCTGCCACCTCGATGCAGCATTGGTTCTTTTTAAAATTCGCGCTAGTTAGTACCGACACAGTATACAAATATAAGCTAATATATTTATAAGTTGACATTAGTATTTTCGATGAGTGAATATACAATTATAAAGTAATTTTGAATTTTCCCGCTAAAACACTAACAACTGACATGATGACTGTATGTTCAGTTTATGTGTTTCCTTATATTTGTTTGAATACAAACAAAATAGTATGATGCGGCTGATGATGATGATGATGGAGGGATATTTATTTTAACGCAGTTTATTTTAACGTAGGAATTACTACGTTAAAATAAATACAATATATTTTTAATAACCCCAAAGTTACATGTCATTTAAAAAATAATAATACAAAATATGATTGATCTAATTGCTTAGATATTTCAATTAACATTATATAATTCTCAATTGTGTAAAAAGATAATATCAGTTAATGTCATTCATAATTTTCTTGTAATTTAATATACATTTCAAAGTTGTAGAACAGTGAATCTGATAGCCAATTTCTTAATTTGGCTTTAAACACCGCAGCATAAGGAGCATCACGGACGTCTACGTCTAATATCCCTCCATCATCATCATCATCAGCCGCAAGATGTCCACTGCTGAACATAATTATGCCCCCTACCTATGTAGATTTCCACAACAAACGAATATCGCTTAGTTAATGACAATTACTAATTTTGATCCATCTAGAGATAATTTATTAGTGTCCACATTTTGTTGTAAAAATCGTGTAAATATTCTCAAAACTCTCAAGCGACATTAAATTTCTGAATTATTTTTAACGAACTCTGACTGAATATTTATAAATAAGTCTTACAACGCCTTATTGAATTAACTCTTAAAACCTTCCCACGCAAATTATCAACCTTTTTTATCATCTACTTCTATAATAGCTATGGAACTCACAGACTCCTGAAATTTTCAATATTATTTTTAGCTCCCGACCAAAAAAAGGGGTGTTATAACTTATAGTTTAACGTCGATGGCTGTCAGTCTGTCTGTCTGTGTGTGTGTCTGTCTGTGGCACCGTAGAGCTAAAACGGATGAGCCGATTTCGATGCGGGTTTTTTATTTAAAGGTTAATATCCGTGCGGATGTTCTTAGCTATGTTTGGTTAATATCGATTCAAGATAGCCGCCTCCACAAAATAGCGGACAAAATATTTCTTCGCAACCTACCTCAATATGGGTATTAAATGAAAGGGATTGACTAGTAGAATACTATCCGTTATAAAAAAATTCAAATCCAAGATGGCCGCCACCACAAAATGGCGAATCATATTATTTTCTTCTCTACTACCTCAATATGGGTATCAAACGAAAGGGCTTGAGTAGTAGAAATAATATTTTGCACTATGACAAATTTTAAATCCAAGATGGCCGCTACCACGAAATGGCAAAATACATTTATTTTATGGGTATCAAATGAAAGAGATTGACTAGTAAAATGTTGTACAGATAACAAATCCGAGGAAATCGGGGGTTACTCAAAATTTTCTATTTCGTGCTTGTTAATTATAAAATGTGTTACCATGTACTAACCCTCTTCTTCCAATTAATTCCAAAAATAACTAAAAACGAGTGAGGAAAAGAACAAAAGAAACTCATAAAAAATTTACAGAGCACACAAAACTTCATCCCGTAATAGGCGAAGCATGATTAAACAACGCAGCCCGAGAAATGAAAGAAAATTAAATACAACAGAAAATCAGAAAACCAAGAACGAGTCTGAGAAACTTTAATTGAAAAACTCATCTTTGAGAGAATTCGGTGATAATACGTCAAATTGGGGAGATGGGATTTATACTCTCTTTCTGTATACTAGACTAGAATATAACGTCTAAAAGACTTCTAACAAAATAATACGAGTACATTAGGTTTAAGTGTCGTTAATCGTTTTTAGGGTTGCATAGTCAAATGGCAAAATACGGGACCTGACCGATGTCAAATTTATTTCTTTACATATTAATGGGGACTTTGCCATCACTCTCTGAAAATTCGCTGACTCTCACTCTCACAAACACTCACAGAAACATTCTAAAAAAATACTTCTCTCAATTATACTTACCATTAGTAGAGAATGAGCTGGTTGTAAGACGTAGGTGAAAAACGCCTCGCAAACTAGAGCAATCTGGAGCTTTTTATACCTACATACTCGACGATCTGTTGTATTGTACACCTTGTGAGAGAACATTTAGAACACACATTGGCTTTGCGAGCCATGGACACTCATACCACTAAGACTCCTATAGTCTTGCTATTTCTATAGCAATTGTTTCAATGTCAATTATTATGTGTTAACTATTAATTTGGCAATTATTTTAGTCATAATTATCTGAATAAGATATTACGTGTAAAAATAAAATCCTACTAATATTATTAATGCCAATGTTTGGATGTTTGGACATTTGGATGTTTGTAGCTCAATCACGTCATAACGCATGAATGGATTGGGCGGAATTTGGAACACAGATTATAATCTAGAACAACACATCTATAGGCTAATTTTTATCGCGGGAAAACAACGGGAACGGCAACTAAACGAGTAAAAGCGCGAGGCACTGCCGGTGTATAATATAATAAATAATAATAATAAAAGTTTATTCATAAAAAGAGGTACACTTAACTTACGTGAATAGAATATAAAATAAAACATTGACACAGGTTAATAATAGAGTAAACTTACTCCCCAATAAAAGGGCAAAGCCCTACAAACTTAGGATGAGTAGTATGCTCCACCCTTACAGTTGGTACATAGTTATAACATTTTTATGTATAATTTTGTGAGCTTAAACACAGTGAATGGACAGCAGTGTAGGTATTAAATCTATAAAAGTAAAAACTAAGAGAACAAAATAGTGTGTGATATTATGTGGCATGTGTGTATGAGTGTGTGCATGGATATGTGTGTGTGTATGTGTGTGAGGATGTGTGTGTGGGGGGAGGGTGTGTGTGTGGGTGTGTGTGAACGTACGCGCGGAGTAGTGCGTATGAGTTTGTGTGTATTTAGTTACATTAAACATTAATAAGTTTATTATCTGTATAGTTTTGTTTACACATCCAAATAAGTCACAATTTCTAGTAACGCTTCAGTCTCTTCATATGTTTTCCTTTTAGCCAATCCAGTAATCTACGTTTGCATTCATGCCTATTTAGATCCTTAATATGTATTATTTTACTGACTACATTGTAAAGGTAGGGACCCAAATATTGCAAGAAATGATTAGGTACTATAGCTAGTTTTAAGTCTTGGCAATTCGTTTACATCATCTTGTCTCCTCTTACTATATGTACCTGTTTACACATATACATTGTTTCACGTTTGTATAATCCATCAATATTCCCTCCCACACGATTTCACGTTCCGACAGCTTCATAAATACACCAAAGACACTCAAAATATTAATTCTCAAGCTTAAAATAACTCCGAGGTGGTTCTAATTAGTAGGCGATAATAAATATCTCCCGGGAATTAATGCAGTAATTTAGCTTTTCCCGGGTTATTCATTATCAAACTCGCAGCTACAGAGGTACCTTCGTAATGTAGAGAAATAACGCCAGTGTTCAGTGGACGTATTGCCAGTATATGTTTGTTTATCTAGCTAATATTGTGGAGCTTGCGGAGTTTTTATTACTGAATTAACTGATGCTTTTGTTCCCGAAATAAACTAGGTACGAGTATTCACATTTACTGAAGTTTACTTTACTATCTGTGCCCCCAACTTTGTCCCCGTAAAAAGGTGACTTTGGGCAGCATTTTTTAGTTTATTATATATGCAGGTTTATTATGAACACTATGGAAATTGGCGAAACGTTTTTTATGGACCGATTGATATACACAAAATATTAAGCGAAACTTACTATCATACATTAGTGAAAACTACATCTAAGCTGTTTTAAGTTTAGCATGCTGCACAAACAAACAGACAAACCGAGAAACACACAAAAAATCCAACATTGTTTTAGGTAATTAGTTACGTACGTATCTTATAATATTTTTCTAATATGTCTTCCATGTACAGACAGCGATCCGTTACATTTTTATTATAATCACTTGAAGTAGCTGAAGTAGTAGATTATAAGTCTGAATAGCACATACAAACCCGTGAAAGTAACACGAACTAGAACTACGTGAGTGAACCCGCGGAATAGTGTTAGTTAAAATATACATATTATATACAGATATTCCAGACTTATAACCTAACTGTGTTCCAAAATTTCAACCCGATACGTTCAGCTACTTCGACGTGATTGAGAAATAAATATCCAAAATTTTGCATTAATAATACTGATAGGATGTAAAATTTTGGTTAGCTGTGGTATTTCTTTAGCCCAAAATATTTCCCTAGCGATATATCGTGGTAACACCACCAGTCCGTTAGGAATTATCAGTCGGGGATTTGATTTGAAATAAAAATAAATATTTGAATGTTTGCTTACAAGGGAAATTTACTGAATGGAACTTGGTACAAAAATACATCATAATTGGCAGCAAAATGACGGGAATCAGTTTCTGCGTGGGTAAAACTGCGGGGTGTTACTAGTCATATTAATATTAGAAAGGCGCAAGTTTTTATGTTTATAATTGGGTACGTTTATTCCCACACGTCTTTGTAACTGCTAAAAGAATCTTATCTTACCTTTAAACGAGCAATTGTTGTATATACCTATATATAGAATCTGAATCTCGGAAACGGCTCGAACGATTTTCATGAAATTATGTATACAGGGGATTTCGGGGACGATAAATCGATCTAGCTAGGTTTTATTTTTAAAAACATAATTTTATGCGCGTTTTTAGACAATGAAAAACTCCTACAATGTCATTAGAATACGATAACTTATTTCGCCACTGTTCTTTAAGTCTAAATGGCTCAGACGGAATATGCTCGCACTCGGAGACAACAGGTCCCGCTTCGAATCCTGGTGGTTACTTTTCTTTTTGTTCTTTTTTTTTTGCTCGCCCTCGGAGTCAAATAGGCTCCGGTTCGAATCCTGGTGGTCCTTTTCTTTTTGTTCTTTTTTTTCTGAGAAAATCTTATACTTAGCGCCTTTTAGTAGGTCTAAGTAAGTCATCACTTCGTAATTCGTACCTGCTTAAATATCATTTAAAAAAACCGAGCAAAGCTCGGTCAACCAGGTACTATAAATAAAATAACATACATAGTAGGTACATTATTCCGGACAACATAAAAAGCAATATTTTTTATCCCGTAAAAGTTTGAGGTTTCCGTGGGATACTTAACGAAATTATTAATTTCCCTCCTAATGTATCTCCCCCCCTCTCTACCCGACTAGATTTCCAAAACGTCCTGCGTCCAGAGCGGCCTATGTTCAGCAGTGGACATCTTGCGGCTGATGAAGATAAATAACTATCGTCAGTACGCTAGTGGTAGTGAAACCCCGAGTTACACCGCGGGACGAAGCGAGTCAGTAAATTATAATACATCGTAAATAAGATTTTTTTATTTAAATAGTTTTAACTGCTATGTAAATATTGGTGGACTATTGGTGGACTATTCACACACAACACTATCTGACCCCAAACTAAGCAAAGCTTGTGTGATGGCAGCCAGATAGCTGATATAATACTTATATAGTTTTAAATACATGCTTATTATACATAGAAACACCCAGACACAGTGCAAACATTTGAATTCATCACACAAATATTTGCACTGGGTGGGGATCGAACCCACGACCCACGGCTTCGCAGGCAGAGCTACTACCAACTAAGCCACTAGGCCAGTCAAACTATAGGCTACAGGTACCTAGGCTATAGGTCTACACTTGACACTTGGTTAGTTAATCCGTCTCGCATGATGTTAAGCGACGATGCGGTCTACAAAGACGCGTGCATACACCTAAAATACCTATTGACTTGAAGACATCAAGATTGTAGACACTGAGAAAATCCACTCTGGCAACGCGTTCCACAGCCTAGACGTTCGAGTCACCTGTATACTTACTGACAGACAAATATTTATAAGCGACTTAAAAAAGAAGGAGAAATACAATTCTATTACGCTGAGCAAATTACAACAAAAGTCTGTAATTTGCTCAGCTCGATAATATGTCCGCACTACCTCACTATCTAATTCAACCAATTTTTAGTTGAAATCACAAAAAACATATGAAAGTTTTGTTTTTCTATGTCAGTTTTAGTCAGCCTTTGTATTTCCACAACAAGTCTAGAAGATATCTCTTTAAGCGATAAGGCTGCTCTTTGCTCTGAAGATTATTGAAACATAAATTGTGTTTATTGCTACTGTCTAATCTATTGTGAAATTGTAGAAGCAATAAAATTGAAAAACTTGAAAATAAATAATTTTGAATTTGAATAAAGTATTGCAATACTATTATGATACTGCTAACGGTCCGCCCCGGCTTTGTCCGTATATATTATGTATGTATAGTCCACAGCACTCAATTTTTGAAAGTAGTTCCTGGGATTAGCGCGCTTAAACAAAAATACTCTGCAGCTTTATTATATTAGTACCTATAGATTACCTCGAACATCATTTTAGCTGCAAGCGGCGTATCGGACACGGATTTGGCCTACCCATGTCTATGGTACTACAATGCTCCCAGACAAAGGCTCAAGGTGGGCAATACAGACAACACGTCCGTTATGGCTGTGCCAGTAAGGCATATTCGGTGCGGTGAGAAGCTTGCCGCCGGCGGGTCTGCTATATCTAGCCCCGAAGTGGCTTGGACTGTATAATTTAAAGTAAGTGTGTATTCGGTACATAGGTACGAAATAAATCCTCTTTACTGCAATAAGCGTATATCTCAGAAATGTTTTGTGTAAGAGCTTGTATCATTACCTTTTCACGGAAAATAACCAAATAAATTCAATTCCTGACCATCAACTTTTAAGAAATTTTTAAAGAAGTTATCTCACAATAAGCTTGCAAGTTCAACTGCTATTATGTTTCTGATTTGTACATTTCCCGGTTGTGCAGTAAAATTGTTTTTGGTAATTATTTCCTTTTCAGCTGCTTTTGCTAACAAAAAATATTTTTGATTGATGCTTAATTATTTCACTTTATGACACACTATTGGGGACTACTGGTGTGAATAACCCAGTGTATGGAATGATATTCTTGCTAATTATTATAGACGCACAACAGATACAAACGTGTTTCAGGAATCTAGTATTCCGGTCTGAAAAAATAACATTTCCAGAGCTTATAGAGCAGGGATTCACGACCTTACAAAATTGAGTGACGAGCTCAATGCAGTATTTTTCTGGGGATTTTGAGTCTAAGTTTTATAAAACATAAGACATATTGCATGCCTTCGTGTTCTGTATAATATTGCGTTTCGGATTGTGGTGGGGCTGCCCCGTTTCTGCAGTGCCTCAGGCATGTTTGCGGAGACGCGCACCGCCTGCTTTTACACCACTATGCGCAGGCGTAGCGCCTCCCTGGTAAGCAGAGTACGGGCTAGCTCCAACACAATCCTGGCAATGATTGCTGACAGGCTGGACTGCCCCTACTCGCGGGGGTGCTGTAACAGGCATGTTCCAGTAGCGCCATTTGTGCGGAGGTATTGACTAAGGTCAATTTATAAATAAAAAATAAATAAATTATTTTTATTGTATTGTTTGTTTTAAATCGTGTTTCTGTGTTAGTGTTTTTTTTTAATTTAACTGATTTTGATTTTGTACTAATTATAATGACGACAGATTTTAAATTGATAATTTTGTAAAATTAATTTTAACGTATATAATATTGTATTTACTTCTGAATTTTTTTGATAGAAATGGTATTTTTATGTTATGGGTCATAGGAACCTGAAATAAATTGATTTTAATTTAATATAATTTAATTTTGAAGAGGCTGGTTTGTATCGTTCAATTTCTAAAATGTTTTGTAGTGCTTTCTTATCTTACCTGAAAACAGCAATATATATATTTGTATTATATATTCAGATATGTTTTTACCATCAGACGGCCATCTCACCTAGACCTCAGTCTCATAAAAAGCTATAGCAGACTATGGTTACTTTTAAATTATTACGCAGGCTTTAAGTAGTTATTAGGTTATAAAACTTATTTTTATCACTTTCTCAGCGAAAGTACCAAGTACAGTTGCAATAAAAGTGTTTAAAACAAGCAACTGCTAACGCGAATCTTAACTTATCTCCATAAGCTTGAAGCCGGTCAATCTTTACTATCCAATCCTTTAGAAACGAATCTCCACAGTAAAATGGAACGAGTGTCATAACTCCGCTATAATTAACTGGAGAAAGCAACGGTAGAAAGAGCTGAAGGAGGTCTTCGTTCATTAAATCACTTACAAATGTAGCAGCTTTCAAATAGTTATTTCAAGATTGCACTGTAACAGATGGGAATGAAATTTACTACGAAGTCTTTTGTATGTGTGCGCATTATATTATGCTATTATACATAATTCTTCTGGTAGATCTAGAAACGACTTTGTCTTGTGATTTATATTTCAAAGACGTGAATAAAGAAATTTAACTCCAATTTTATAAAAAGATCATTTAAACTTCAGAATTTGTGATTTAAGTGAATATTTCCTGTTTCATAAATTCTCGATGTCTTCAAATCTAGTGTTTCAAGATTTTTTTATTTATTTTTAATTAACGCGTTCTATCGTGAACCGCATCGTAGCTTAATATAAAGCAAGATAGTGGTCAGTACAAAGTTTCATTAAAGTAAATGACTTAATATTATTTTTGTTTAATGTGCTAGCTGTTAACTCTTGTGTAAAATGAATATATTTAATTATAACACTAAAACTTTGGTAAAATTTCGTAGAAAACTATTTTTGTTTGTTTACATTGCAATTAGTGTTTTAGTTTGTTAAAGTTTTATGAAAACTTTATTATGAAGTTTACTACATTACTGATAATGATACCTAACGATTAAGAAAAACTAATTAAAATGAGAAAATTAAGTGCATTAAAGAGATAATCTATCTATTTACATAAAATACCTACATAATTTTTTTTTTACATTCGCAGTAATTTCGCGAACGCGAATGCAAATATTCGTTACATCTCTATTAAAAACATAGAATTTCAATTACAATATTTGAAACTATACTGGCCTCCTATGTTCTGTAAAATATTCGTACAACATTCATTATTCTCGTATTAAGTATTTTAACGAATTTAAATAACTTGACTATCAGTATTTGCGTAGGCTCCGGTATCACGTACACCTACTATACTTACCAAATACGCTTACCCAATTTCATCCAATAATTACGAGTACATCGATAATTTCACCAGACATTTTTTTCACCCTTTTTAAAATTTATTTCATCAACAACTAATAACAACAGTAACAGACTGTCGAATTTACAACCTGAAAATTTTACTGATGATTCTCTTACCCATTAAACGCTTCATCAAATATTACAGGGCTTAGACATATAAGATCTTAGATCTCTGGGTGACGAGCGCAGTGCAGTGCTAGGTAATGATTTGGACTCTTCATGTTCCAATAACTGCTTGTCACTGTGCTGTTATGTGTCAGGCATGTTGCTTACCATCAGGCACATGACCTGATCGTCTCGTCACACTATATTTAAAAAAAAACATTTTTTACTTACACCCTCTTACGAATGCTTAATGCTAAGAATTGCTATTGCTTATTAAATAATTATTCCACAATAACTCTTGTTATGTAAAAACAAAAAATCTTGATGCTGACGCACTTTCTGCCAGCTACACGTTATGTTTATATGTAAATAGTAACACCGGTTTCAGGTTAGCGTATTTTTCTGCACGTATACAACCGTTTCGGTATACGGACTAACACGCGCGTTACATTATGGGCTCCAAATAACTCGCGTGAACGAGCATATTTTGCAATGTTTGTTCGAAATACGCGCCTACATGCGCTTTCAAAAACGAGTTTATTCCTCGTATAAAACGCTAGTCTGAAACCGCTCTTAAGCAAAACATTTGACCAGAAATTAAGTAAATTTAAAACCCATATTGGATATATGTTTTAATTCTTAGTACCTACGTCGTGATTGAGCAAAAACATTCAAAGTCAAAGTCAAAGTTCTTTATTGATAAATGTACAATTTACACGTCAATGAATCAAATGAATCAATTTCAAACAGAAAATTTATGATTTAAGTAGGATACATAGGTACATATTAAACAACTAGCATCGCCCCGCGGTTTGTCCCGCGTAATTCCTGTTCCCGTTATTTATTTGCAATAAAAAGTAGCCTATGTATCTTTCCGGACTATACCTAATCTAACCATTTTCCAAATTTTGACTAGATCCATTTATAGGTATGTTACGACTTGATTGAACAACAAACATCAAAATATCCAAACATTGACAATTATAATATTAATAGGATAAGTAACCACAAATACATATTAGACCATAGATACCTACTTCGAGAACGTATTCCATACTGTAGATGGTCGTATCACGGAACTATCGAATGTATGTATTCTGAAGTCGGTGCCAAGGCTGTACAGTACCACGTGACCTCAGAGTGCCGAGTCCGCGCACTGGCGTTTGCATTCCAACAATTAAGTTATTCATGAATGTGCCGGGGCCCTAATTATTTATTTTATTTTACGATCCCTATTATCCTGTAACACCCGCCTCGTAAATACTTGAGCGGTGAATGAGGGTAGCTTTGAATTTTCAAGTAATTTTCAAGTGGCGCTACGTCGGTTTTGAATTTTACTTGTAGATAACGTATACGTTTCGCTCTTTGGTGTAATTTTAATTCGCTGCTTCATTTTGTTGAGCTGACTAGAGAAATCTCTTTGAATGATGTGAACGAATGCGTAATGATGTCTGTCTGCTCCACGGCGTCAGATGATCTCGTATTTTGTGAACTCACGTTTATTTCTGAAGCTAGCATTTCACGAGCTTACAAAAGAGGTCACAACACTTACAGCGCATGTGGATTCTACTTTATCTGTGTGCGTATTCTCGTCTTTAACTTACCTGTCGAGTAAAGTATGTGTCAGATTTATAATGAATTTGTAACGCCCCGCGATTTTACCCACGTTGTTTCTGTTTTCGTTATTTTCTGCTCGGCTGGCCTGGTGGCTTAGTTGATAGTAAGTCTGCCTGCGAAGCCGTGGGGCGTGGGTTCGATCCCCACCCAGTGCAAATGTTTGTGTGATGAATTCAAATATTTGCACTGTGCCTGGATGTTTTCTATGTATAATAAGTATGTATTTAAAAATATATTAGTATTTTATCAGGTATCTGGCTTCCATAGTACAAGCTTTGCTTAGTTTGGAGTCAGGTGGTGTTGTGTGTGAAATGTCTACTCATATTTATTTATTTATTACTATTTTACCAGGGTAAAAAGAAGCCTTCTGTCTTTTTATCTTCAGAATCGCTTTAAGCGATAAGATCGCCCATTGACACTTAAATTTTAGTCTTTAAGATTTTATGTATTTTTGTTTCTTATTAAGTGCAATAAAGAATAAATCTATCTATCATGTCTTCTTTTAGACCATATTCCAACTCATTTTGTTCATTCATTACGACGTGATTGAGCAACTAACATCGAAATATGGTACAATGACATTTATATTATTAGTAGGATACTTCTTCTTCTTCTATGTTAGCATACGTTAAGCTATCAATAAATTTATATTTGTAACCGTAAAGTTGTATGATGAAATTGACTCGACCAATTATTTATTCTGTACTAGCTGGCTATATAGCTTATATAGAATAAACAAAAATTGTAATTATATTTTTTTAAACCTTGTAAGAAATAGTTGTTAGTCGTAGTCGTAAAGTTTATTCATATTGAAATGAAATCGTAAAAAGCACATCGTGAATCCTCAGTTAACAAAAATAAATTTAAAAGTTTCACAATAAAAAGCATTAATTTAGGTATTACCGATTTGTTTTATCCTAATATCTTCATCCGAGTTAAACACTACTGCAGTAACGAATTGGCTGGTTTCAATTAATCTTCGAAGCTTTTAGGAATAGCAACGTCTAATCTGTGGACTGCATTGCCTATGGGTATTTTTCCCGATTGTTACGACCTTGGTGTCTTCAAGTTAAGAGTGGTGATTCTGTTTCTTCTAAATAGCCACGTTCCATTGTATATCATCGCTTAACATCAGAGGAGATGGCAAGTGAACTGCAAATTATCATCTTTGAAAAAGAACGAAACCAAACACAGGAATAGTCCATAACATTATTAAATAGCTATTTGTTGATCGAGACACAATATTGTTAGGTACTTAACATCGGAAGAGATAATTGCCTTCAACAGTCAATCAAAATTGAAAATCTACTGCATAACATTTAAGTATATTAGAAATAGCAACAAAATTAAAATATTTTAATGGCAATAATGACTTTCACAGGGAAACTTGTGAAGGATATTCAACATTTTAACAAAATCTTTCGTAAAAGGTGATCAATGACCTTTCCGAACCGCAGAGCAAACCCCAACGCGCCCTAAACGCAAAACAAATAAACTCTTAAAACCGTATTAGATGGAGTCTGTTTCGCAAAAGGGCGTCGTTGAAAAACGATTTAATAGATGGGGGCAAATAAAAATGGTGATATGAGCGCCCGAGGGGCTGCCACAGACTTGCCGGTTAGGGCTCCTCCACATGTGATGGCCGGCGTCAACACTGAAGCGATTTCATCTATGTATAGTAATCTCTGATTCGAAACTATGATAATGCACAATCTCATAATAACTTTACCGATCCACTATCAGACTGGTTATATGTTTGTGTAGTACCGCCGCTTCTTCATTGGTTTGCTTGCTATTTGTACGAAGTAATTTAAATTATCCCTATTTGTAGAGACAGAAAGAGTTATGTCAGATGTTTTATTTCCCGAGAGATATATGATAATCGATAAAGAGGTCCAGCGAAGGATCTAACTCGGATGGGCAGCGTTCGGGAAACTTCGGCACATCTTTGAGTCCAAAATACCCCAATGCCTAAAGACGTCTTAAATCAGTGCGTGTTGCCAGTGACGGCTTATGGATCTGAAACGTGGTCCTTAACTATGGGCCTTATAACGAAGCTCAAAGTCGCACAGCGAACTATGGAGAGAGCTATGCTCGGAGTCTCTTTGCGCAACAGAATCCGTAATGAGGATATTCGCAAAAGAAAGAAAGTGGCCGACATAGCTCAAAGAGTCAGCTAGCTGAAATGGCAATGGGCAGGCCACATTGCTCGCAGAACTGACAACCGATGGGGAAGAAAAAATCTCGAGTGGCGACCACGAACCAGAAGACGCAGTGTTGGACGGCCTCCCACTAGATGGACAGATGACCTCACAAAGGTCGCTAGAAACCGCTGTTTGCAGGTTGCGCAGGACCGTACGTTGTGGAAATCTAGGAGGGAGGCCTATGTTCAGCAGTGGACGTCTTGCGGCTGATGATGAATATAATCGATCTTAGCTAAGTCCAGATTATACAGGCTAGGTTAGTTTGATTGACCTACGACCCCACTATACTTTACCAACGGGTCCGGTGTTAAAAAACGAGAATTTAAATGTTTTGAAACCAATTACTACAAGAACTGGCCCTCGAAACCCAATGACTTCTACTATAATTGAAATATGACACCCTTTTAATGCCTGACACTCATAATGTAATTAGATTTTTAGTTGTGTCTAATGCTAGCTCTGAAAAATTGTTCTAAAACTTACGAAGGTAACTAACTTAATATGTGACACTTATGGGACAACTAGTGACCGTAGTATAAAACGATTATGAAGCATAATCTAATTTCTTTGAATTACTGTAATAATCAGCTATAATAATAAACTCCAAAATGTATCAACTTTGCCCCGAAGACCATTAAATTGTTTTAACAAATTTTTAGACATTACGTAACAAACATAGTGTTCATAATTTTCCTGCCATGACATCATACAAATATTTTCTTGTTACGATTAAGCTTATGGTATATGTTGTCGAATGCAATCCACAGATCGACAGTGTGACAAAATCCTAAGGGTCGCAATCAAATATACCTTAACTGGTTCGATTCCGGTTTATAACCTGATCGGATTATTTTCCTTCTTAAGTGATTTTTTCGATATTTGGTCTTTATTAAATGAAAGTGATTTTCTCTGCCGGAGTCAAGAATTAGTTCTTCGGGTCAATTTGCTTTACTTGTGGAAAAATAATCAACTTTTACAGAATTCTTAGACCATTGCTACTTTACTTAAGGAATTTTTTTACTAACTTCACTAATATATAGTCGTTAGGTAAATTTTGACCAATGCTCAACTAACTCAGCTTGTGGTTTTGAGCTCGCTTCACGTTACAAGCGTCAAAACTTTGTATACTGATTTGACTACAATTAGCAATTTTACAGGTTTTTGAGTTACTAGTTAATGGGTTATTAGTTGATATACAAACCTGTATGTACCGTTTATTGTTGGGAATACCACACTCGAAGTTGTTGACTAATATACCTGATAATACCTGAGGTAGATCCAACTCGGGAGTGAATTGGTTTCTTCTAGGTAAGCACGCTCCATCATAGATCGCATCATCGCTTAACATCAGGCGAGATGGTGGTAAAGTACGAACTCACTATAGTTAAAAAAAAACTTCGCCATAGAGGTCCAACGAAGGATCCAACTCCGATGGGCAGCGTTCGGGAAATTTCGGCACATCTCTGAGCCATTTTTGAAATTGATAAAATTTAACATCGTGTAGTGATATAATACCTGAATTTGAAAGATTGTACTCCAAAAGCTGTACATGAAGACATGTCTGCTACTTTGGGTGAGTCCGCTCCTTTATATGCCACTGTTAAAAACTGGGTGGCAGGGTTTAAACGTGGTCGTGAGACCATTTAAGATGAGCCCGTAGTGGCCGGCCTTCGACTGCTTCTACTTATCAAAACAAAGAAAAAATATTATATAATTACTACTGAAATTAGGTTATCTAAGGTGTCTGCGCGGTGGGTACCGCGACTGATTTCAGTGGTACAAAAACGCAAGCGACTCACAACTTTACGCGACTTTTTAGAGTTATATGAAGCTGACCCAATAGAATTTGTTGAAAGATTTATAAACATATAGATAGAAGAACAGAGAGATAAAAGAACAGTCGAGTTAATGGAAAAGAGCAGGATTGCTTACCCTAAAGAAGGCAAAGGTGGTTTTATCGGCGGGCAAAGTCATTGCATCTGTTTTTTGGGATGCAAATCTGGTATGATTCTGGTTGATTATTTAAAAAAGGGTGAAACAATAAACTCCAATCAATCTATTGCAACCTGTTCCGTCGTTTGAGAGAAGAAATCCAAGAACAACATTCAGGTTTATTGAGAGGAAAAGTCTTGTTTCATCAGGACAATGCGCGCGTTCACACCTCTGTGGAATCCATGGCAGAAATCCATCAATGTGGCTTCGAATTGTTACTTCATCTCCCATATTCACCGGATTTAGCATCGTCCGATTTTTATCTGTTTCCAAAGCTTAACATTTTTTTTTTGGGTGGTAAACATTTTTTTATAAATTAACTGGTCATAGCCGCTGTGGGCGCGTCTTTTGAGGAGTTAGACGAATATTTTTTTAAAACGGGTTTCGAATTCTTACCGGGTCGGTGGAAAAAGTGTTTTGAGCTTGGAGAAAAGTATGCTGAAAAATAAAAAAAGACTCAAAATCGTGTGGTTTCATTAAGTATGTTAGGCTAAGAACTTTTTAAATGACCCTCGTATTCAGTATAATAAGTTAAAGTTAGATATTAAAAGACATGATGTACATTTTTCTATAAGCTCGTAATACGAAGCCCAATATATCGCGCATGAAAACAGTTAAGCCGTCGTGTGTACCTCGTACAAACATTTACACTCTTTTCCTTTTTTGGCGCCCAACGTGGGTCTGGAAGGCTTAGTGCACACTCGGAACACCGTGTCACCTACTATATACTTTAACCTTGAATGTATCGCAAAAAAATATTGTCTGTCTTTGGTCTGAAAACTATTTAAATAAAAAAACCAACGTTATTTATCGATATTTTTATTTACATTTATTTGTTTTCAAAATTCAACTTAGCGAAAATAAATTTAACAATGCAAAATGCATTGTCACAAACATTGTCCCTGTTTTTTTACTTAATTTTAGGTTGTACAATACAGATATTGCCTAAGGGTTACTTTGTTTTCATGAAAAAATACTTTTTCTAAAGGACCAACAGTAAAATTAAGAATTAATGCCTATTTTGTACCATCGTGTAAAAAGTATTTTTTGTACAAAATAAATTTCTTTTACGATTTAATTCCATATCAAACATGCTTGGAATGACAGGTAAAAGACTTTTTCATCCCACCAGCTCGGAAAGAGTACTTTTGCTCCTCGATATCAGGGCGCAAAAGTAGTTTTTACCCTATAGAGGTTAAAGAAAATTTGAATTTAGAACATCGTGTGTACTGAGGTTTTGAATTCAAAACATAATTCAACCTATATATTATTGGATAACGGGACACTCACGTATATACGGTCGGTCGATCCGACTCGAGTTTCGGCCGCGTCCGGCGGCCTTTTTCAAGGAGAGTGCATGCGCGCGACGGCTGCATGTTTGGCACTGAAACTGGTTTTTATTTCTACCTCCATGGTGCCGAATGCATCATGCATTTTTTTTAATATGTTAAAAATTCAGACTCGGAACCTCCTTGGTGTACTTACTTTTTTTAATTTGCTTAGCACGAAAACATTTAAAAATTTGCATATAGTCATTTCACGCTCAGGATTCTCTCGCTGCGCCCGTGATTCAATCCTTCGCTTGCTCGGTCATCAAAATTGAGCACGCGGTTAAAAATCAACTTTGCACTCTTGTATAACAAATAACTATTTCAGCTTAGTACTGTTTTTTTGTTACTCATCAAGCAACTACAGCTGTCACTATTGTTTTTTTTTGTTTCAGTGTTATTTGCATTATAATTCAATAAAAAAATTGGTCCACAAAACCCCGTAAGTCGTAGAAATGATTCTTACTAAAAAAAATGTGATAACTACCAATACTTGCCTAAGTTGATTCATGTTGTTTGACATACCTATATAACACGTATACTTATAGTCTCAAACTAAGCAAAGCTTCCATAGGTGGTTTCCATTGCAGCCGTTTTCTTTTAATTTGGGGCTAAGAAGTGTTAAGTTAAAGAATTATTTTTTTTGTAATTTGTTAATCATTGCTAATGTCATTAAGATTATGATTTAAGTAACATTTTTTTATGTTAGTTCCATCGGTAAAGCTAAAAAAAATAAATATAATTTATATTTATTTGAAATTTTATTAATTTAGAACGACCTAAGTCTGCAGGGCCGTAAGTTGTGGGCCCATTTTCCAGCCAGGACTAATAATTATCATCTTATCTTATCTGCAAACAGCAATAAAGATTTTTGTATTTAAATTTATTTTGTATTATAATATGAATATTTGTTTTGTGTCTAAACGTTTCCATAAAGCAGAACTATGTTTGAATTCCCAATTATATTTGTTTGTCATAGAACTTACGTTACATAATAAATTTTGAATCCATTCGGTTTGAACTAGTACAAGTACTGTATCTCGATACCTAATGGCTTCTCCCATATTATATTTCATAATGACATCAAATTAATTAAATCAAATTAAATTAAAATATACATTAAAAGAAACTCACAAACAAGAACAAGTATACCAACATGCATTTACATGTGTATATATCTATAAACATGCACATATACACATTCACACACATATTATAAGTTACTCAAAACAAAAGTTGAGTTACCTACATAGGTATATATGTAAAAACTTACACATGTCAAAAGCAACAAAATAAGCACCACAATATCCTCACACGATACCCAAATCAGACATCATGTTCTCAACGTCATCGTACTCGAAAAGTGTTCAGCCATGATATTATAGCTTTTTTAAACTGCCTGTTGTTTAGTCTCTTAAGTTAAAATTTCCTATCTATCTTATTATACACAGAGGGCACAATATAAATAATATTGTATCAACTGTATAGCTTAGCTTATACAAGTTTCGCTCAGTTTGGGGCTAATAAGTGTAATAATGATAAAAAACTACTACTGTGAAATAATGTCCTTAACATGAATTGTAATATATATATATTTGTCAAATTGTCGTGCGGTGTAATGTGAGCTGACCCTTGCAGGACGCGGCCCGGTTGTCTCCCGGAGCGGTGTAATTGCATTACTCCCTGCTGCACCGTGTTGCATGCAAAATATTGAAATTCTCGTGTAATTTCGTTCTGAAAACCGTGTCACTTGAATTTAAAAACAGCTCCGCTTAAAACGGCTCATTTTTAACTCTGTCTCTGGTAATTGAGAAACATTTTTTGCTATCGACAGACGTGCTGTTGAATTAAGTTTTTTCAATAAAAGTTTGTTTTGTTCTTAAGCAATAGCTTTTACTGGATATTTTAAATGAAGTTGTATTTGTTTGTCTTTATCATTACATAAATCAGTGAAATAACATCGAAGACAACTTCAACGTTACAAGACTGCATTGTTGCAGTTGAGACATAAAATGAGAAACATCAGACTTCTTTTCATGTGTAGGTAGATAGTTTTGATTGTCCAGTATCAGTACAT
Source organism: Ectropis grisescens (assembly GCA_017562165.1). NCBI lineage: Eukaryota > Metazoa > Arthropoda > Insecta > Lepidoptera > Geometridae > Ectropis > Ectropis grisescens. Next base: position 28,602,273 of record CM029788.1, read on the forward strand.
CTTTTAATTTTTTCTCTAATAGGGAAAACACAAACAAGGGTTTTTTAAGTATAGGGATATTATGAAGATAAATTTGTATCTGGTTGTTGGCTTTGTTGACCGTTTCTAATATGTCAACTGGATTAAATTGCGACAACCATAACCATTGTACTTATCGTATATTTGACCGTATCCGTAAATTAAAGCATTGGAAAGATACAAACTTCACCAGTTCCGAGGAGAACCAGGCGGAAATATGTGATTCTCCGTTGGATTTAACCCATCTCTCCGGGCTGTTTATTCCTAGCGGTTATGCACTAAAACTACAAACAGGTGTTCCCATCTCGTGGAGAGAGTACTCGTATCGTCAAACTCCATCATCAGTCTTTCACTCTTATAGATTGAACTTGAGAGAAAACAAGAACAAAATAAATAAACCGACTTCAACACCACAAATAGGCACTCAAAAGCGAAAATTAATTAAGTATAGGTAATTATTATAACCGCTACTCACTCATCCATATGAAGTCGGTGCCAGGCTAGTTAAAAAGTTAGTAGATATACTATGTACGAGGTAGTAAGTAAGTAGGCATAGGTAAGTAGTGTATCTATCTACTACCTGTTAGATTTGGCTGGCACCGACTTCATATAGATGAGCGAGTAGCGGTTATAATAATTACCTATATTAAATTATTTTTCGCTTTTGAGTGCCTATTTGTGGTGTTGAAGTCGGTTTAATTTTTTGTAAAAAATAGTTTATTTTACCCTTTTTAGTGCTAAACAAGTTTTCACTAATGCATTTACACGATTTCGTGTTGAGATCTCAATACATGAATTAAACCCAAACACTGGGTAGTTCCTGTAAGCCGTTAAGAAATTCCCTTGACTGTCCTTTATCTTCATCATCAGACCACTAATGACAGTCACAACCCATCTATGTAAAAAGTTCTCATCAATACAAATTCATCGAGCCCAAACACAAGGTAACTACTATGTACCGTCGAGGAGTTCCCTCGACCGTCTTCCCGTTCCCTCATCAGATCGACTCCAGACCATCTTTAAACTATACTGCTTTAAAATGCTCAAGCAAAAACTTAACTAACGCACTAGTCATCTTTACAATTTTCGAAAGTTATCCTCGATTTCTAGGATACCATCATCAGATCCTGGTTTCCTTATCATGGTACCACCCTTGGAATATCTCCTTTACAACAAAAAAAGAATCATCAAAATCGGTTCATAAACGACGAAGTTATCCGCGAACACACATAAAAAAAAAAAAAAAAAAAAGGAACATACATACGGTCGAATTGAGAAACCTCCTTTTTTAAAGTCGGTTAAAAATATTGATTAACCCCCGACTACCTCGGATTCGTTATCTGTACAACATTCTACTAATCAAGCCCTTTCATTTGATACCCATATTAAAGGAGTTGTAAAAATGAAATGTATTTCGCCATTTTGTGAAAGCGGCCATCTTGGATTTGAAATTTGTCATAGTGCAATGTATTCTACTAGTCAAGCCCTTTTGTTTAATACCCATATTGAGGTAGTATTGAAAAAAATATTATAATTCGCCATTTTGTGATGGCAGCCATCTTGGATTTTTTTATAGTGTATAGTATTCTACTAGTTAAGCCCTTTCATTTGATACCCATATTGATGTAAGTTGTGAAGAAATATTTTGTCCTCCATTTTGTGCCATCTTGAATCGACATTAACCAAACATAGCAAAGAATATCCGAACGGATATTAACTTTCTAATAAAAACCGCATCAAAATCGGCCCATCCGTTTGAGCTCTACGGTGCCAGACAGACAGACACACACACACACACACACACACACACACACACACACACACACACACACACACACACACACACACACACACACACAGACAGACATCAACGTCAAACTTATAACGCCCCTTTTTTGGTCCGGTGTTAAAAACTAGGTACATATTTTTTTTTATTTAGAATGATGCAATTGACATATTAATTACATATTTTTTTGTTATCTTGTAATTTTTAACCCTCGACTAAAAAAGGGGTGTTATAAGTTTGACGTCGATGTCTGTCTGTCTGTCTGTTTGTCTGTCTGTCTGTTTGTGTATCTGTCTGTGGCACCGTAGAGCTCAAACGGATGGGCCGATTTCGATGCGTTTTTTTTATTTGAAAGTTAATATCCGTGCGGGTGTTCTTAGCTATGTTTGGTTAATATCGATTCAAAATGGCCGCCTCCACAAAATGGCGGACAAAATATTTCTTCACAACCTACCTCAATATGGGTATCAAATGAAAAGGCTTAACTAGTAAAGTACTATACGTTATAACAAATCCAAGATGGACGCTACCACAAAATGGCGAATTACATTTCTTTTTTCACAACTCCCTTAATATGGGTATCAAATGAAAGGGCTTGACTAGTAGAATGTTGTACAGATAACAAATCTTAGGTAGTCGGTAGGTAGTTTAATTTTGTTCTTGTTTATGTTTCGTTTCTAGTTTCAGTTTAAATGTTTTTTGAATATTAACTATTTTTTTATGAATATTATTTGTTTTGATAGAATGATAAGTTTAAAATGAAATCGCTGGCATTAAAAAATAAAGCAATAAATAACGATTAGTTTTTCAACAGTAGATTTTTGTATTACCTCATAGCTAATTCATAGGACGCCGAAGAATTTATTTTTTGGGCATTGGCATTTTAAATTAGAGAAGAACAACTGCCTTATAGTATTTTACCTCATACTTAAAATCATGTGAATGACCAGATAAGACTGGATAAATCGTGCGCCAGAGTGTGTAGTCTAGCTATTATTTTATAAATCCAAATCGCATCTACAAACAGTAGGTATACGAGTAATATAATATTTTATTATAAAGTACATAAGCAGTAGCTATTGTCCTTATTATATTCAAAATTATGAGTTAATTTGAACATCAGCGTTGTTTAATTAGCACCGTGTCCAAATTGTATTCAAGAGTTGGAGAGTTTTGTTTAGAAAGTCAGCTTGTTATGGTTTAAACACGTACAGTTTACCGAGAATCGAACAGCGGAGAGAACCTTAATTAGCGGCTTAACATCTTTATAATGGATGGCTCGTTATTCAAAATAAATATTGAAACATTTCGTTTTATTATCGTTGTGCATAAAAATAATCTGAGGTATTTTGTTTCGGTCGTGGATTTTATGATAGCCATTCAAGTAAGCTAATCAAATATAGTGAAAGACGTTTATTCTTTGAAATCGTTTTTGCGAAACTGAAGATTAAAAGTAAAGATGTTAGATAAATATATAGGTACCTATTGTAGTGGTAGGACTCTTGCCAGAGTCCGACTGGGGAGTGGGGAAGTACCACACCTTTGCTAGTTATTCTACCACCAAGCAGTGCAAACATTACTGTGTTCCGGTTTGAAGAGCAACGTCACCAGATAAATTACAGAACTAATGTAACAAATGTAACAAAAGTAATGTTACATCTTGGATCTCTGATGAGCGCAGTGCAACGATTTGGACTCTTCTAACTTCTAACTGTTTTTTGATTGCATTTTTAGTTTTAGTTACTTTTAGGCAGTACAGTTGCTAGAACGTTCGATTTTAAAACCCCTAGATTGTAAGTTCGTATTACACCTACCGACGTGCACCACTGAGTATTATTCCAACTGCAGATTATAAAAAAAGCTTGTCATTATTGCTGGCTTTTATGGTTAACAAAAACATTATGAGAAAACCGACCTGTTCCAGGTAGAAATGTTTCAAAGACATGAATATTATCATATCTCTTATTAAGAGAGAATTTCCCGAGTCCCAACAGCAGGGATGCAAAATGGATTTTTATGTTTTTGAGTACTTTTTATTTGTTTGATAGTAATCAATTTGTAAATATTGTTATTAAAAATAATTAAACACATTTAACAAACCTGTGGGATTTCTACCAACACAAAGATTACAAAAAAATGAAGCTAAACACTTGATTGTTCATTTAAATACTGGTTTGAACGCTAAAATGTTCATACCTGTGAGCGAAATTCCCACGCCACTGGATCCCAAACTTTATCACCTTAATCCGTCACTTAATCACATAGGAAATGGCACAGAACAAACACGCATAACTCTGGAACTTGGCACTCGCGAGACATAAGCCCCTAATCCTCTTTACCCCCTTTTTATTTGCCACCACATACTTAACGGCAATTTCAAGTGCGGCCCTTATCCCGCGTCGCCCCGCCGCGGCGTGTGTGCGCGGCCTTACCGGGATCTCCTCTATATTATTGTTGTTTTGAATTTGATACGGTGTTTGCGCGTTATTCGGGATCGGATTTTCTCGGGGGATTTCTTTTGTTGTAACATCGGGATTGTAGGAACATCGGTATTTTGTGTTTTGGCACTTTCTTTATTTGAAATTCTGTAAGCCACCACTATTTATACCTTGCACGTAATTGTCTCGTTCTATTTTTTGAAGCGAAGAAAACATTGAACCTTTATTTACAATTTTCGACGTAAGTTGTATGATGCTTTATTTTAGTTCGTAGTTCAAATTTAGTATCTAATTATCTTGCGGTAATTTTGTAGCTTGCGTGTTAATGCTTCTTTTAGATTACTTTGTAACTTTTAGTCTATTACTTAGGTGTTCGGAGCATTTGAGAATATGTATGTATGAACAGCTTTACCAACGCTGACTTTACTCTTTGACTTATAGATATAATATGTCGTGGTCTGGTATTAGGTAACGTTGCTTCCCTCTATTAAGCAAAATCCCCAAACTAAGCAAAAAAGTATATTAGGTGTCAAATATCTGAAAATATAATACTTGTATTATAATTGTCCATACATACTTATGATACGTAGAAACACCGGTATATAACAAGTATACATATTCATTACACACATACGAGTATTATGTGTCGCATTCGGAGTCATGTCCTACGGCTCTGTGGACAAATTCTCGACCAACAGAGCTACAAAATCAGCCAATACAACTTCTGAACTGCAAAAAAGAGCCTCTCGTTTAACAATCACTATTCTCTGATGATTTTTTTGGCATCAAGATACACTAACACAAAAAAAAACAAAACTTATAGCATATCGCGGGTTAAACATTTTTTTTTGTCTCAAACTCGATATTCTTGTTTAAAATCTTACTTCGGCAAATAGATTTGCGTCCGGAACCATGTAAAGTTCCCCTCACGACAAATATTTGCTAAGACAAGTGTTTGCCGCCGAGGCCTCCCTCAGCGTTATCTCAGTGGCCCAAGCCTCTTCACACTGTGATCACACTATGAAGGGAAGTGATGAAATCTTCTTTATTTTCACATGCGGTGTTTGCGTAAAATACCACACTTACTTACATAGAAGGACCTTTAATGTACATCAATATGCAAATACTGTATTCTGGTTAGAATGACGGAGTTATTTTATTTAAACTTTTACGCAGGGCATTTCTACAGAGATTCCGTAATGAATTATTTTATTTAACCACGACAAAATCTAATTAGACAACCATGTGATGTTATATGAAATACATGTAGGTAGTCAAATACTTATTTATTTATATTAAAACGTTTCCAACACGAAATGAGCTGCTAAAAATACATTATATTACGTAACTCTCATTTTCTGTAGAAACAATTTCACTATCTCGCAATAGAGTTTCTTTTTATACAACTTCCAAAAAAGAAGAAGCTATCAATTCATATTTAATTGGATAACGGGACACTCACGTATATACGGTCGGTCAATCCGACTCGAGTTTCGGCCGCGTCCGGCGGCCTTTTTCAAGGAGAGTGCACGCGCGCGACGGCTGCCCGTTTGGCACTGCGGGCTGCCACACGGCGCGCACGCAATTAAATCCATCCAATTAAATATGTGTAACAACCACGTTAACTTTTATACTAAAAAAGCTATCAATTCAACTACCATATTTTTAAACATCTTATGATAGGTCTACGTTTGACGCTCACCTAGAAATGACCTGTTAACTCTAGATTTAAATAAAAGTGATCAAGTGCGAGTCGGGCTCGCCCATCAAAGCTTCCGTAGCAGCAAGTAACATAATAAAAAAGTTCTTGTAGTTCGTCTACTTACTAGATTTTCGTTGATAGTTTACATGGTAATGTACATCACACACTTTTTTTCATTTTGTCATTCTCTTATTTTAGAAGTTACAGGGGGGAAGGGGACACACTTTTTACCACTTTGGAAGAGTCCCTCGCGCAAACTATTCAGTTTGTAAGTTACATTGTATAAGTTTTTACACAAGTTATTTAATACTTGAAAAACGTTTTGTAAACCACGTCATTGTACTTCTAGGATTAATTTAAATATACACTGGTAATTGTGCAATTATGTAACTTCATATTAAATAAAGACTTTTTCAAATCAAAATCAAATCATTCAGTTTAGAAAAAAAATATGTTAGAAACCTCAATATCTTTTTGATGACCTATCCATAGATAGATATGCCACACGTATGGCATTGATCAAAAAATTTTTTTTGAGTTTCAGTTCTATGTATGGGACAACCCTAAAAGTTTTTGTTATTTTTTCTATTTTTGTATCAAACCCTTAATGCGGTTCACATATTACATCTACTTACCAAGTTTCAATAGTATAACTTTTATAGTTTCGGAGAAAAGTGGCAACAGACATGACAAATCTATAAGGGTCCCGTATTTTAGCATTTGGCTACGGAACCCTAAAAATCTATGTTTTGCCTCTTACACTTAAGTATGTTTTCTATCTTTTTTTTAAACAACAATTAGATCAGTCAAACTGACAACCTTTCTTTGTTCCGTCATAAATGAGCTACGAATGGCTTGGCAGGGTTTGAGAATTAATCGCGGTTCCAATCGCCTACTGACTCGAAACACAAGAGTAAGTTTCCAATTATCCAGTAGATGTGCCATAACTCCGCAGTTCTCGATAAATCATTAAGTTGTTGAAACGTAATAGAGAGTAGGTGAGGGAGTCAAGTGCCGCCACTTTATTACGGCTAAAGGAGCTGCTACACGGTCCAATTGTTGTATCAGACATGCATATTATTGTTGGGTCAATTGCGCTTGTGTTGTGCGTTAGTTATGTTCACTCAAGCGCATATTGATGGCTTTTATGGTATTATAAAGCCTTTTTGCCTAGTAACTTCTCTGGAAACATTGCTCTTCAAATTAGAACACGTAAAAATTTGAAGATTACTGTTGGCGGCAAAGGACTGGCCTTGTGGCTTAGTGGGTAGTAACTCTGCCTGCGAAGCCGAGGGTCGTGGGTTCAATCCCCACCCAGTGCAAATATTTGTTTGATGAATTCAAATGTTTTTACTGTGTCGGAGTGTTTATATGTATAATAAGTAGGTATGTATTTAGGTATGTATTATATCAGCTATCTGGCCGCCATATTACAAGCTTTGCTTAGTTTGGGGTCAGATGGTGTTGTGTGTGAATTGTCCACCAATATTTATTTATTTATTTTAAGGGGTCATTCTCAAATGCCAAAACTGGCCTTTCTTTTTTTAAACAATATAATACATGTTGTATCGGATATATTTCGGAGAATGTGCGACTGGTCTGCATGATCAAATACCACCTTTGCTTTTATTTTGTTGCTTTTTTTCTATTGGATTGCTCGTAGTTTGAAAAAGCGAGATCGATCCATGATTGATAGTCTAAAGACTCGAACAAAGCGGTTGTACACAACTAGTGTGATTATAACGTCTAGGATGTGGAATGCGTTGTTTGTATGTGATTTTTCCGATGGTTAGCATCTTGGTGACTTCATGAAGAGTCCAAGTCATTACCTAGCACTGCACTGCGCTCATCACCTAGCGATCAAAGATTTTAAGTAAGCCCTGTAGTTTCTCTGGAAACATTGCCCTTTAAACCGGAACACAGTAATGTTTGTAATTTATATGATACATATGAAGCTCAAAAAATCAGCGTTTTGACGGTCTACAGAGTCCTCTAAATATGAGCGACTCCGGTCAAACTCCAGATTAAGCCACAGTCGCCACGGCTCGGATCCGGAACTACGGCAGATAAGTTATGACGTCACTTAATCACAAATTCGCCATCGCCGTTAATAGGCTCCGAGGTCTGAGGTCGAAAATCGGTGATTTATACAGCCTTAATTCGAGTTCCCAACTCGGTGCAACGGGTGCTCTGTTTATCATACTGCTAATCTTTGGACTTGTCTAATTTGTTTGATTAAGTTGTTTAGTAATAATACTTAACAATACAGGTACTTAATGAGAAAAGTTCTGGAAAGTCTAGTTCTCTCGGTCTCTGTGTACAGAGACCAAATTTTAAAAAATGAAACTCGATCAATTTATTTACCAATTTTGGTAACAGTGATGATAACAAATATGAAAAAAAAAATACCAAAAATATTCTTTAAAACGCCCTTGTGAGTAATGGGTTGAAGGTACATCGTAAGTAAGCCGAAGCGAAAGCAACGCACAGATAATCCGATATCCGTTTTGCTGCTATTTTTGTGCAAAAACGAGCGCGGTTAATACGAGTACATATGAGTAAATAGATGTAGGTGAAATGTAAAAAAATACACATACAAAACTAATTTACAAAAGTAGAAAGATAGATCACAAAGGACGTACACCATCATTAGAGGTGGTTGTTGAAAATATCATGAACAACCTCAATAAGGTAGACCAGCCTATCAGCAATATCAAAAAAGCATGTATATATGACAACTACCTCACATCACGTCTCACTTGGCCTTTCCTAGTATATGACATCGGTAAAACTCTCCTGGCAAAGCTAGATGCCAATGTCATTAAGATATTGAAGTCATGGTTATGATTGGCACATCCGGCTGATCCTCTACTCTTTTAGGGATCACAATAGTTTTGGGCTGAAACTAAAGAAGCCGTCTGAACTTTACAAACACCTAAGAGTTACAAAAACCTGACATTGTTATAAAGGAATTGATGTATTAATTATATTATAAGTATAACCATGTGTTAAAGTGCTACAAATAATACGATAAGTAATAAATAATATGTAAGTAATATTATTGTGTAATGTATATTAATAACGAATAAGCAATTCAACATAGTCAAATCCACCGCCTATTCCGCCATAACTTGTTATTGTGTAGTTGGAGGGGCGGCGCTATGACTGGCGAGTGCGGTTGATAACGACTAGTATAAAAGTGATCGTCGCTCTGTTCGGTTCTCCATAGATTCACGCGTTTAGAAGCGAACTCGATACCGACGCAAGTCGGTGGGTGTCTCACCCCCCACTCCGCTAGGGCACCAAGAGGTGCCAAACACTATGTCCCCCCCGGCACTAGCCCGAGCCGTGGTCGAGCCGTCTGAGGCGCCCTCGTAGCTAGCAGCCGTAACGCGTCCCAGGTATCATCCCATGCTACAGTGCTAGCATACCAGTAGGTTTTTATATAGGTTAGGTTCCTTTTGGGTCCTGCGCCCCCGGCGCTAACCCGAATAGTCAGATCGGTAGTAAAGGCGACTAGCGGCCAGCTGCCATAGGTTAATTCAAAAAAAAAAAAAAAAAAAAAAAACATCGCCGGTTTAGTTAGCCGGGAGAAGGGCCGGGCGGCGGACGGCTCGTGAAATATGCACCGACGCCGGGCCGCAGTGCGGCGCTCGCGGCCCGCTCGGGCGCTCTCTGCATCTATCTCGCATGTTTGGTACTACGAGTACAATACATGTTTCAGTTCGGTGACCTGAAAATCAACATTCAAATAGAATAGAATACAAATAGGATCATGTTATAATGTAACTAGCTGTCCGCCCCGGCTTTGACTGTGGAACTTACATATTTATGTACCCTATAGCAGCACTCAGGGAACACGTAGGCATACTTTAATTATTACCATTACTATTTTTTTATTATATGTAATTTTGTATTAGTGACCATTTTAGTGGTCAATAATATTAAGTTATTTAACTCAGTATATTTATCTACTTTAATTCGTTTACAATTGATTCATTCTAAAATGTTCTACCATTGGAAATACCATTTCTTACTTCTATCCTCCATACGTGAAAAGGAAATTGCACCCTGATATCGACGACCAGAAATACGGGATGAAAATAATTGAGTTAATTTGAATCACTCCTTAATCTTTATAAGCGACGATGAAATACTTGTTTGTAATCGATCCGGTAGTTCCTGAAATTAGCGCGTTCAAGCTGTATAATATTACCGCCCATAGATTACGTCCGAGAAAATAGTAGAGAATAGAGAGAAAATAGAAAATGTGTCTCGACTAAGTTTCATAAATTTTCATTTATTTTTCACTTCACAAAACATTCTAAGGAAGCCAGAAATTGTAACTCCAATAGATACAGTAAGCCAAAAGAGATCGTAATCTACAATGTAAACAAATCAGGAGGAAACCAAAATGTTAGAAGAAACGTTTTCCGGGGATCTAGTATCAACAACACAACAACGCACTGGGCCAGCGTGGTGGATTATGGTTTTGACTCTCTCTTGTGATCAAAAACTCCCAATCCCAGATTTGGGAATAGTGGGGTGCGGTTTTGTAAATCATGGATTGGAGTTTATATTTTGGCAAAATTAGTAATAAAAACATATATACGGTCGAATTGAGAAACCTCCTTTTTTTGAAGTCGGTTAAAAATTAAGCTACATATTTGGAATGCTTGTCTATCAGACATACTGAGCCATTGCATGACTTACTTATCTATTTGGTCATATTATTGTTGTTAATTATAAGTATTAGAATGTATTATTACCTACATATTGCTATGTATGTTCTATGCTATACCCTAACCCTATCTATTTATATTTCATGTTTCTCTCCACAGTTTTTAGCGATAAGGTACCCATTTGCATCACAAGCTTTAAGAATATTACGACAATAATGAATAATGACTTTTTGTTTTATTTTCTGTGATGGACAACAAAGAGTTTCTGTGTATTTACACCGTTTATTTCCTTTGACACTACCGCTTGGCACTACTGTACACTGTATACTTCTAAAAACTCATTGAAGCTCTACAACGGCTCAACTATGATGCTTTAGAAGACTAAACACTTCAAGTTAGCGAGTAAATCGAGACGAGTTCGAACTCCCGAGCAAGTTGGGGTAGTTCCTAGTTCCTAACAACTTTTGTAGGGTGTTGAGTATAGCAGTTACTAGTTCGCTATCTCGTGTACTAAATAACAAGTTTTAACTTCATTTAAGTGTGTTATTTATAATAAAGAGTCAGCAGAACATGTGCTTAATAGTAAGCAACACCCTTAACATCAGTGTCTTTCAGCTATTGGAACATGAAGAGGTCAAATCATTACCTAACACTGCTTTGACCTTGTCACTTAGAGATATAAGATGATTTATTTCTATGCCCAGTAATGTCTCTGGAAACATTGCCCTTTGAACTGGAACTCAGTGATATCTGTACAATACTGATTGGTGGTTAGAATAACTGGTAAAGGTGTAATATGGCACCAGGTGGAATCAGCAGAGAGTTCTCCCACTAGAAACATGTAGTGTCTAACATAAGTGGTGGCAGTGATGACATAGTGGTGAGAATTCGACGCAGTAACCTACCACTCTACACTTGACCAGCGTTTTAGATTAAGATCTAGAATTTCTGCTGTGAGAGAAATTCTTGAGTTTCAGTAGTGAACATACGAGTAAAATGGACTGCTTACGCATTTTGCTAATTTATAAATTTTATTTATTTTTGTACATTTATGAACATACTCGATGACCCGGTAAATTTCGTACTGCATACTTATTTTTCATTAACATTTCCATATTTTTTTGCACGTTGCACATAAAACAAAGAAACATCCAATTTGGTGCAGTCATTCAAAAGTTACGAGCATACATACATTTCAAGGATTCATTTTATCTACATACGAGTATAAAATAAGCATTTTAGCAGTCCACTAAATATCGGTAATCGTTGAGAGATCTCTTCTGGCAAGGAGAGAATTAACCACAATTCTACCATTTGGCGTCGCTAGCCCTGTGCGTATTGAATTTTAAAATTAAGTGAATGAATGACACACGACTACGAAAGATTCTAAAAACATGTTGGTTTCCTCAGGAAGAGTTTTTTACCGTTTTAAGTTTCTGGACGAGTCCGTGTCACAAAGCCATTAATGTAATAAACCAAAGAATCAATAGTCAATATTATACACATAGGTATTTTTAACAAACTCCATAATAAAACACTCCAATTATATACTGTAACACAATGCCACGCTTCCTCCCCCTCCCTCTCCCCTTGACGAGTGACGTAAATTATGAATGACCCTTTCTTAATAAAGAAGTACTTCTATTTCAATTCTCGATCAGCAGTCCAAAAGTCCATTCCGGAGCCAGCCGCGGCGCAGTAAATACCAACTGAATCCAGCAGTAAACTGCCGCAATAAACATTCTATTTTACAAGTTTTACTGCGTCCGCCAGGTGGAAAATGTATAAACAAACTGGACTCACGAATGGACCCAAGTTTTTCGATACGGACGTGAGAAGGAAAATTGCGAACAAAATATTGCTCCGAAACGCTTCGGGGTTGTTTCAGAGGGAATAAAAAGCAAATGGACTCTTTATGAATATGAAAATGATCAAAAGAATAATATTATTACGCGGTTTTTATTCATTGCACTCTTTTTGTTTCATTACATTGGACAACTTTTTGAAAATACACGGAACTTTTACATCTCTTGAGTTTATACTTGTAAAATTAATTTCCATTCATTAAAATTGCCATGCTCATGGCATGAATTGCTTTCATAAGTGAGTAAATAAGAATAATCATTGCATTTATCAATACTAATTCAAGGATATGATAGTAAATTAATGAATTCGAATCTGCAACGAAATCGTATCATGTTTTAAGTCACACGTATGTATGTTTGCAAGTAAAGTGTATACCTGTTATTATGAGTCTAAATTTTTTGACGCAAATGGATTTGTTGGAAATAAATATGCCTGATGGGAAGCAACATCACAGTAACACGCAGCTATTAGAATATATGTAGCCTAAATCATTACCTAACACTGCATTGCGCTCATCACCCAGAAATATAATGCTCTGATAATTTTCTGCAAACAACACTCTGCAAACAGAAATACAGTGATGTTTATACATTACTGCTTGGTTGTACTCGTAAAATAATTGGTAAAGGTTCCTTCTCCGAACTTCCTCAACTGCCCCAAATGGACTAAAACTCCTACAACTACTAAAACCATTGTGCCAAACGGGCAGTCGTCGCGCGCGTGCACTCTCCTTGAAAAAGGCCGCCGGATGCGGCCGAAACTCGAGTCGGATTGACCGACCGTAAATACGTGAGTGTCCCGTAATCCAATTAAATACTACTAAAACCATTGATAATAATTGATAAGGCAAGTCCACTATTGCTCGCCAGCACCTCAGATGCATCGTGATATTGTCTGCTCTAGTCTGTATCGTATGGCAGCCCCTCAAATGTATTGTGATGTTCATTGATCTGTATCGTGGGTATTGTCCTGCAGGTGGCGTGGATCCACATCGACCGGCAGATGATCCTCACCATCCACCGGCACGTGATCACGCGGCTGGCGCGGTTCAGCGTGTCGCACGACAACGCCATGACGTGGCTGCTGCACGTCAGCCAGGTGCAGCAGGAGGACCGCGGGTACTACATGTGCCAGGTCAACACCAACCCCATGATCAGCCAGGTCGGCTACCTCCAGGTTGTAGGTGAGTCATCTTCATTTTAAGTTGAATATGATCCCTACTTCCCCCTGTTATCCTTTTCTTCTTCTAATGTAAGATTTATGTCAAAAAAAGAACCCAAATGTCAAAAGTCACGGACCCCAGAGCATTTAAGAAAATTTTAAGAAAAATTAAGAAAAAAAAACTATAATTAGCCAGGTCGACTACCTTCAGGCTGTGGGTAAGTCGTTTTCATTAAGTCAACCCCAAAATCAGCCAGGTTGGCTACCTTCAGAGTATGGGTAAGTCATCTTCATTTAACCAACCCCGTGGTCAGCTAGATTGGCTACCTTCAGATTGTAGGTAAGTCATCTTCATTTATCCAACCCTATGGTCAGCCAGGTCAGCTACCTTCAAGTTATAAGCAAGTCCTCATTTATCACCAATTTCAGCTAGTTTTCGGCTACTGTTTCAAGCAATGGCTAGAACATACGATACAAAATCGTGTTGTCAAAGGTTCGAATCCTGCCTGCGTCTTTGAGTGTTTTGCCAAGTATAGATATTTACAATGATTACAGTCGAAGGCCACAAAGAGTAAAAAAAAATAAACAAAATATTTGAACTAATTTACTACCGTTGACTGACGCAGCGATTTCTCCTGCTACGTGAAATTGAGCTTACTTCCAGAAAGCTATTCTGATGCATAAGGCTAGCGTAATAAGATATATACACAAATTTGTCTTCACCGCTGGCTGCACCGTGCCAGCGTGTTTAATTATGGCTTTAACCTCTCCTAGTTAGAGAAGACCCCGAGTCCCAAATATATAGTGGAAATATTTACCTAGTTGGTTGCTTATCTTAAACGTAGCTACTACAACGATGTCGTCAAGACGTGTAATTTTCAGTAGTATTATTATCTGATATTTTCACAGAAAGATAAAGATAAGTAAAAATAATATTTTACATTATTTCAGATTCTAACCAGACCAGTTCATATCATTTCTAGCCAGTAAAGATGATTTGCGGGTTCGAAACGGAAATTGTCGCAGACACGCCACTCCACCGTAACTATAGTGTTATTAAGCTATACAAGTATATTGTAACGTAGGCTAATTCGTCGTATACAGCGTACAGCCGCGGCTAAAGGTCGGCAGGTTTCCACTAGTCACCGCCACTCCCGATTCTTCCACTAAATTAATATTCCTTTCACAAAACGGCCAGGTAATACTTGTTTTCATTGAATCCATTAATCCCTAATTATAAGGTTTGCCGTTCGTTCATATTGTTTTGAAAGAGGTTCGGTTTAAAAGAATTGAAGAATTCTTAAAAATAATTGATTTTTTAATAAGTTTTATCTTTTAAAAAATTATGGAAAATCAATTTAGAACATGAGATAGGCAGTCGGGTGCCTATCTCATTTTCTAAATTGATTCTCCATATTTTTTTCCCACGGACCCAATGTCTCAACCAATATGCAACCGCTTTCGAAATTTACAAACTTTCGCCGTTTTAGATGCCTCGTAGTAAATCCTATCCGCTAGACTTGCATTACTGAGACATTTCTCAGGTATAGATACCAAAATAATTATAAATGGCGTCAAAAATACAATGCGAGTGGCGTCCCATACCATTGACCTGTTATGGCACAAAAGTGATGCTGTCATGTCTTTTCGCTGTATACGTTTTACAAAAAAAGTCCTTACCGTACTCTAGGTTATGTTGTATCCTACTAATGTTATTAATTCGAAAGTTAGCAGCATTTTGCTCATTTATGTCGAAAAGATCGAACAGATCGAGTTGAAATTTGGAAACCGTACCGTACGGCTAAATACTACCGTATATAGCCTGAAATAGCAGTTACTGATGCTATTTTACATCGTTGGAAAATTACGGGAACAGGAGCTACGCGCATTAAACTACAGAGTACTACTGCTACTGCTATTCATTAGATATATTATACAACATTTAAAAACTACATAACCGAACACACATCTTACAAAGCAATGTGAACGGAAATACCTTCGACGGAGTTGCGAAGATGTAACAAAGTTCGAAGATCGGGTTCCAAATATTGATCAAATTCTTGTCTATCAGTAATTTTTGGTTAAAGTATACTTGTTTATTCATCAAAGGTTCGCCTTATTAACTTTAAATTACTTTGGTTGAGAGTGGTTTGATGTCCTCTGGTTCAAACAGTTGACACGCTTCTTGGATTAACGGGGAAATCTATTGTTTTCGTAATACAGGTAGGTATCTGTTTTATGTTGATGTTTGGATATTTCAATTCTAAACATATTTGATAATGCTTGCCAATCGTGTTATTTGTTTATGTTTTATTTTTGATTCAAATATATTTCTGAACATAAATGTACAAACATATTTTATGAAATAATTAGAGATAGTAATACTAGTTTAAATAAATATTATTGTTAATGTCGAAACGTCCGCCACTGATGGCCGTTGGGACAAAAAATAATGCACTGACGTAACGGCCACCACTGGTGGCTGTTTTAGTGGTGGCCGTTGGGAGTATACCGTTTAAATTCGTCCACATGCCAACTTGAAAAACTTAAAATTAAACCACGTGTAGAGAACATCCACGATTTGATTTTAGCTATTAGACACTATAGCCAACATTTTGTCTTCTGGAGTCATATATTTATGCGTTTTTGACACGTTTTTTTTAAAGTCATAACTAGACTATACGACTAACCACTTGCCAATATCAACCACAAAATGTATTAAAACTAAACTGGCCTTCTTCCTCTAATCTACAATGTTCGTTGCGATCGAAGGAACGAGCAAGCTTGTCGTAAACTAACGTTTTGCTGCAATAAATTAGCATTAAACGAAGTAAAGTCGGGATCTATAATTCGAGTGATTCTGCCCGCAACCGGTTCCGTGGCGGTCCGGCGACGGTTCCGGTCCGGTTGGTGGCAGATACCGCGCTATCTAACGAGGTGCAACTCTAAATTGGTTGCGCTTCTCTATATTGGTGGTTATCTATAAAATATTGGCGTTTTAACAGCAGTTGTGGAGATACACACATTTCACAACGCAGCCAATCAAATATTGAAAATACTCATAATAATATACAGAACCCAGGGCTACGACTGGTTTAGTCGAAAAAACGGCAAATGCCGATCTGAAGCCTATGGTTGGAATTTTACGCGCACCACTGTCTTTTCGAAGGTGCGTGTATTGCCAATGACTTAAAAACGGCGAAGGAAAACATCGTGAGGAAACCGACATGTACCTAGAATCTTTCAAAGTCATGCGTCATCCACCAACCCGCACTGGGTTATCGTCTCCTTTCGAGGGACGGCGGTCTCGAGTCCCAACAGTGGGAACATTTAGTGTCTGCGTATGCTTTATGCAACACAGGATTAATTTGAATGTGTCTCGAATTCCTTGAAAACAAAAACTGAGTTAATACTCAGTATACTTAAATTATAATTAGCTAACAATGAATGATAAAAATTAACTAGTTGTGTCTTATAGCTTCTTTCGCTATACCGTATGATTTATATTAAGATTCTTTGCAGAATTTGCTTAGAGAAGTACCACGCCTTTGCTATTGCCAAGCTTAGTAGCTTAGTATCTATTGCCAAGCTGAATACTGTTGCTGAATCACAGTAATGTGCAAACATTCCTAGTGATACGTTTTAAAGAGCAATGTTTTTTTGGGCCAACTGCTATATATTATTTTAAAACACACAGTTTATACAAATACAAATACAAAAATCTTTATTGCTGTTTGCAGGTAAGATAAGATGATACAAAACATTTAAATAATTGACCCATACAAACTGGCCTCTTCTTCTAGAGGCATGCAATATGTCTGGCAACGCAGTTTCCATTAGTCTGAATTTATACAATGATAATAATAGTCAGCTGATAAAGTCTTCTTCTTCTTTTTTTTCATTTTTAACTTTTAATCGGTTGTATCATATATGTCATTTGATTCATCATGTATTAATTTCTGGCTTCTATCCCGTTGTGTTATGTTAGTGTGATATGTTTGATGAGTACAATTACGCCAACGTCTTGTACTTCAGCAGGATGATGTTATGGACTTTGACAAGTGTGTGGTTTCATGTAGAATCCAAGGTCTTACAGTAGTAGCTCTTGCAGTTTATGGAGTTGCGTAAAAGAATTAGTCTCGTCTACTCCGCACAAATGGGACAGCGATCTGTAGAATAGGTCTAGTCTAGCGTTCATGTTCCGAATCACCGATGCGTTAGTCTTTTAAACGACCGCAATTTCCTAACAATCTCTAAACGGGGCTGTAGTCGAAACGAGTATGAGGGTCCCGGGTGATCCGCGTTTGTTGAATCCAATCGAAAGAGATACTGCTTTATCATCTTTTGAATAATTTTAATTAAAAGGCGTATGCGATGTAGTTTTTAGTAGTTTAATGGAAATAGACACACATTTTATTGCTACAGAAATAAAATGATTGTGTGATTTTATGAAACCGCGGCAAAAGTGCAACTTTTTTCGCATTATAGACATTTAGCAAAAAAAATTGGAAAAATATTCGATTTTAGTAACTAAATATTCGATTCTAATAACTAAGTAATTGTGAATGACACACACTCTATAGTAGTTTTAATGACATGTAAATAAGTATGACTCAGGTTTCGTCCTGCATTTTCATCCAGATCACTTTTTTTTAAATTATAGACTGACGAGACGAGCAGAACATTTGTCTGATGGTAAGCCACATGCCTGCCACATAACATCACAATGACACGCAGCTATTCGAACATCCAGAGTTCAAATCATTATCTAGTTCTGAACTACGCTCAACACTCAGATTTATAAGATGTTTTATCTCTATGTGATTTCACTAGAGCTCCCTTCAAACCGGAACACAGTAACGTTTGCATATTACTGCTTGGCGGTAGAACACATATTTGCCAGTTGGCAAATGTGTGGTACTTCCCCAGGCGGACGCTGTAAACAGTCTTACCACTAAAAAAAGTGAACAGGCAAGTTGGTGATGTAAAGAAGACTTATTAACATTGAAATACGAAAAAAAAACGCTTTCGCTTTTGTAAACCTTTTCAGCAAACCCTGCACACGGGGCTTTTTAACCTTAGCACGTTGTTTTATCTCCATTTTATTGCCCCGGGACCCAACTTGGGGTCGCTTTGGCGCTTTAAATTTATTCTTTAACCTTTATTGGTGCCGTGTATTAATTGTCCCGGGGATATGGGAGATTAAAAACCGTATTGAAGTTTTTATGTGCTCTCATAATGGGCTGTGCAAGCCGTTTCAGAGCTAATCGATATTATCGGGAAAGTGCTTTAATGGCGTGTTTTATGAAAACTGTTTTATTTAGAGCTCTTTTAGTGCGCATTATTTGTGTTAAGATTGAAGATTGTTCACGTTCTATAGATTTTAAATATGATTTTAGTTCATAATTGATGAAGTGAATAATTTCATTGAACAACAAATAACTTTACCTAGGAGTGGAACATAATCTTAACTGTAGATTATGTGAAATATTTATTTTATAGGACTAGGAAAATGTTGGTTTGTGGGCACGTAATGACGATTGGAGGACCTAGTATTAGTCTAAGGAATAGCTGTAATAATAACCGTCGTGGTGGTACCGTTCGGTATCAAACAAATATGCTACTAACCGACTTCAAAAAAGGAGGTGGTTCTCATTTCGATTGAGGTACTTTTTTGTATGTATTTTAAATCCATTTTTTTTTTTTTTAGATCATAGTTCATAGCTCAAGTATTAGGTAGATCCATATACATTTTATCGAAATTGGCGTAGTTGTTTTTAAAATAAAGACATGAAAAGATTTGATAACTTTAATCTTGATGATATTATCGCAGATTTAAAAAAAAATTAAGCCATCATCATCATCAGCCCGCTAAATGTTCTCACTGCTGCAACTTCTTCAAATGTTCTTGCCAGCAGAGAGTTTAGGCCATCATCCACCAAGCTGGCCCAGGGCGAGTTGGTCTAAAAAAAATTAAGTGTCTGAGACTAATTTGAAATTTGTAGGATTTATTTGAAAGAAGCCGGTTTTGTATTTTTTCAGAGAAAAGCTTTATTTATTGTGGAATAAACGTACGGTTGTATTCCGCAGTGCCACCGAACATCCTGGACGAGGAGAGCACGCAGTCGGCGGTGGCGGTGCGGGAGAACCAGAACATCAGCCTGGTGTGTAAGGCGGACGGGTTCCCCGCGCCCAAGATCATGTGGCGGCGCGAGGACGGGCAGCCCATCTCCGTCGACCGGAGGAAGAAGGGTGAGAGACTAGTAACAAGAATAAGATATATGGCTGGCCTGGTGCCTTAGTTGGTAGTAAGTCTGCCTGCGAAGCCGTGGGTCGTGGGTTCGAACCCCGCTCAGTGCAAATATGTGTACGATGAATACAAATAAATATTTGTACTGGGCCTGGGTGCTTAATGTATAATAATCATTGACCACCACACTGACCGATACCGATAAAGAGTTCAAAAAGCGCATGTCTAAATCCTGCCAAACCGGAAATCTAAAACCGTCCATTCTCCAGATCCTTTCTACCAGGTTATGGGATTCCCCTCCGAAGGTACTTTCAACGAGCTTAGAGAAGGAAAAATTACAAAGGAAATCTTTAGGTACCTCTCTGGTTCTGGGCTGGCAAAACATCGTCAGCAGCTCTGATGTTGCAGACGTATATATAGTTACAATCTTTGTGTCTTCAAATCGAGAGTGAATCGGTTTCTTCTAGGTAAACACGCTTCATCGTAGACCGCATCATCGTTTAACATCAGGCGAGATGGCGGTCAAGTGTAAATCTATAAAAGTTAAAAAAAAATTAAAAAATCATTTATTTTAAATTTGTAAGTATTATATTTATCAGCTATCTGGCTTCCATAGTAGTAGATAGATAGTGTTGTGTGTGAAAATGTCAACCACCAATATTTATATAAGTTATTATGCCCATGGTTTTAACCGTCAATTTCGTGTTTCGTTTATTTTATCGTGATAAAAAGAAGACTATGTTATTTCAGATTATAATTTTACTGTTTGCCAAATTTGAACACGTTCCGTTCAGCTGTTACGACGTGTTAGAGTAACGGACACAGAAATATCCAAACGATGGCATTTATATTTAGTAGGATTACAACTATAGGAAAATTCGTGGTGGTTAGGTACCTATTTATGATAGATGATATCACAATCGTGAGGTTTGAGTCTCGTCTGTCTTACGAAAATGGATATTTATTTATTTATATCAATCAGCACCGTTATAAACAACGACTTACACTAATGAGAGTTAAACTAGACCTTGGTCTAGCTTGGTACTTGTACAGTGAACATTTTAATTTATTATTTTAAGATAGTGATATTATTCTTACATGATATAAAAAATCAACTGTCAATAGCTAGAACCATACAAAATTATGTTAATAATAATTGCTATCAGAATCATTCCTCGTCCCTTTTACAATATTAATAATGAAAAATAATAATAAAAGAAAGTAAAATTAACGCTAAAAATTATCCATAATTAAATTGAATTTTTAAAATTATTCATATTCCAAATGTCATGTTATGTCAATTATAAGCTATACAATGTCATGTCGCCAGTTACAAATTTACATGTCATTACTTAAAAATACTAGACTGCCTAAATAACATCTTTTCACAGTACAATATGCATTCTGTCATAATGTCTCCATTGACCCGCTAATACATCCAAGTCAGGAGCCGTATCCCAATAAAAAAAAAAAGATTGGGTCAACTTAAAGTACATATTTAAAATACGGCGGTTAATATTGACTCCCTAAAACTTCAATAATAGAACAAAAAAATGCCTTTAAAATTGGTTTAACTTTGTCATAATTCTCTTGTGTTACAACTTGATAAAAAATGAATTATTAAAGAATTTGTTTTGTTTTACAACATTTTTAAAAACACAGGTAGGTACTTCGTTTTAATTAAGTTCAAAAAACTAAATGTTTTATTCTAGTGGTAACAAAGTCAAGCTAAAAAACTCAAATTAAAACTTGTACAAAATAAAACATCTAGATACGCCGCGAGCAAACGATCTCGTTACTGCAGCTAGAAAATAAAAGCCCCGACGAAACCTTCATCCATTTCGTTTATATCAGAAAAAATACAAAAATTAACCATCAAGCCAATACGACTGGTTCCGAATAGAAGCATCCTCCATATTCCATTAACCCTTGAAGCATTCAGTGCCGCATTAACAAACAAAAGATTAACACGTAAACGAGAACTGTTTTTTCCGATGGTGTAATTAAAACGACGAATAATCGTAGGACATGTGCCCTGTCCGTCCGCACAGCGCCCGCTCACACAATTACCGCCAAGGACCCTTGCACCCTCTCAGCGCCACACGTTAATTTTCCTGTACAGGAAATCGCTCTTGAAATTAAACTCGATTTTGGCGCCTTTGTCGAGGCGACCGCAACGGGTGCTCGTGTCGTTTTAATTTGGCGGCACAGCTCAGCTTTTCCCCTCTATAATTATCTTTAAAAGGGAATTTTTCTCCCGTTGCGAGGCTTAATCCGCGCTCAGAGAGCGCTTGTTCACGATCAAAAGTGGGATTAGCTGCTGTAAAATTGTTTTTCTTTTGAAATCATGAGCTAATTCTGTTACTAAGCTCTATAATTACTTAAGTGATCATTATCTCTTTAATCTTTTTAAATCTTCGCAACTTCATCTGCGTTGAATTTAGAAAATAACTTTCCCAGTTTTTTGGTACAAAAGTCTGTAATGATTTTTGTTTTAAAATTATCGTGGTTGTTATTCATATTTAATTGGGTTAACGGGAAACTCACGTGTAATTCGGTTGGTCAATCCAACCGCCAAAAGTAATGGAGAGTTTCGGCCGCGTCGTCAGCCTTTTATAAATCTTCCAAACGGGCAGCCATCGCACTCTCCTTGAAAAAGGCAGCCGGACGCGGCCGAAACTACAGTTGGATTGACAGATCATATTACATGTGAGTTTCCCTATAACTCAATGGGGCGTTTTGAAGACGTAAAAAGACCTGTAAAATACAGTTCCCAATTTCACCGTAGGTGGCGCCACTGTTTTATTTCGTTAGAGAAATTTCACAAAAACCAACCGTGGTGGTGTCACTTTTGGCAATATTAAGAACTATTTTTGACAAGTCCTTTTGCGTCTGGAAAACGGCTCATTAAATCTTATGTACCTAATATTAACTTCATAGTTTCCGATTTTTTGCAATGCGTATAAATTTGCAACAGAGACACTTAACTTATATTTGATTTTTAAAAACTAAGACGTACATACTTCACTGCTTCAGTACCAGGTTGACCGAGCTTTGCTAGGTTTTTTAAAATTAGTTTTAGGCAGGTACGAATTACGTAGGGATGACTTACTTAGACCACCTTAGATATAAAATTAAATGCGTTGATAAAAGGTTCTAAGTATAAGATTTTCTTAGAAAAAAAGAACAAAAAGAAAATTCCCGAGTGTAACCATCAGGATTCGAACCGAGCATATTCCGTCTGAGCCATTTATACTTAAAGAACAGTGGCGAAATAAGTTATCGTATTCTAATGACATTGTAGGAGTTTTTCATTGTCTAAAAACGCGCATAAAATGATGTTTTTAAAAACTAAAACCTAACTAGATCGATTTATCGTCCCCGAAACCCCCTGTATATATAATTTCATGAAAATCGTTCGAGCCGTTTCCGAGATTCAGATTCTTTAAATATATACCTACAAGAATTGCTCATTTAAAGGTACAAGATAAATACGAAATCAACAAAAAATGCCCCCGTTCAAATAAATTTTCTTTACTATTTACCCCAAGAGTAAATTAACCGAATTTTACTCTTGAAGCAGTCTCAAGCCTTCCCGCGAACTATAGAGGGTTCTACTAAGGACTACTTACAGAGTTTTTTCTTAATAATAAAATGTATTTTGCACTTGACCGTCACCTTGTCTGGTATTATAGTACGGTGTAATCTATCTGCTTATTTAAAACAAATTATATTTAAAAAAAAAACAACCAGATGATATCCATTAGGGAAAATCTATTAAGGCAGCGTGTAATCCACACTTTATGTTTAATAATGATATAATAATGTTATTACTAAGAACATGGAGTCAAACACCCTTTGTTCCACTCTTTTAAACATCAATCATGAAACAATGTTTCTTTTTCGTTAATAGTTATATTATAGTAAAATACACTTCAATATTCATATTCATATCTGGCTCCCAAAGTAGGTACAAGCTTTGTTTACTTTAAGGCTAGATATTGTTGTATGTAACTTGAAGATGTGTTGAAGAAGACTTTATCAGCTGACTATTATTATCATTGTATAAATTCAGACCAAATTTTTTTTTTTTTTTTTATGAGCCGAAATTCAGACCAATGGAAACTGTGTTGCCAGACATATTGCATGCCTCTAGAAGAAGAAGCCAGTTTGTATGGGTCAACTATTAAAATGTTTTGTATCACCTTATTTTACCTACAAACAGCACTAAAGATTTTTGTATTTGTTTATTTTAATTACTATAAATAATTAGTCCGTAATCCTCTATTCAACAACTTGCCGCAGAATATTCGATCACAAATCCTTAGTCTAGATGAAATCGAGCATTGCCGTGTAGTTCCCGGGGCAGATTGGAATTGAAACCTTACTCAGGCATTGTGTTTCCGACATAGGCTTAATGATGTACAAGATATAGGACGTGATATCAGCGTTACTTACTGTCGGCGGTTCGGAGCTAAATTGTCAGAAATACCCATTTTCTATTGTTAGATTATTACGAAATAGTTGTCTGTTTTTTTCGGTTATTCAGTTTTTTGCTGGTAATGATGGCTGCAAGAAATCTCTGTAAGCAATATTGCCTTTATCTTCACTAATTAATAATTATAACTACTAAACCGATTTCACAAATTCTTCCACCGTTGGATTTGCATGTGATAACTAAGTGCTGTAGGCTACATACATATTTTGTACGGGCGAAGCCGGGGCGGACCCCAAGTCTATGATGATAAATATAATTTTTTGGAATCATTGAGATTTTAGAAACGTCTATTATTCTGTCTGTCTACCTGAATTTACACAAAAGTAATGATTTTTTATGGCTATGATTTTTTTTTGGATAGCCATAAAATTATCACTCCTCCATTTGCTTACACTAATGTGAATAATTTAGCTGAAGTAGTAACGTAACATTCCTATTCATTGGATTCGAGACCTTCTCACACAAAGAGAGAATGTCACACTGGCCAAGTTCGGGTGGGTGACAAATTAATGTTTTTGAAATATATCTTTCTTAGATTGTTCTAAGAATGTTTTTTTTAATAAAGAGTGACGAGACAAGCACAATGTGTGCCTGATTGACTGCTTCCAGCTCTAAAATGCCACTTCAATGTATAGCTGCTTTTCAAAATAAAATCGTCTAGGCTGTGGAATGCGTTGCCTGAGTGAGTTTTCCCAAATGTTGGTGTCTTCAAATCGAGCGTGAATCGGTTTCTTCTAGGTAAACACACTCCATCGTAAATCGCATCATTGCTTAAAATCACGCGATAGGGCAATCAAGTCATCATCATCATCATCATCATCAGCTGCAAGACGTCCACTGCTGAACAAAGGCCTCCCCTCCTAGATTTCCACAACAAACGGTCCTGCGCAACCTGCAACCAGCGGTTTCCAGCGACCATTGTGAGGTCATCTGTCCATCTAGTGGGACGCCGTCCAACACTGTGTCTTCCGGTTCGGGGTCGCCACTAGAGAACCTTTCTTCCCCATCGGTTGTCAGTTCTGCGAGGGATGTGGCCTGCCCATTGCCACTTCAGCTTGCTTACTCTTTGAGCTATGTCGGCCACTTTCGTTCTTTTGCGAATATCCTCATTACGGATTCTGTCGCGCAATGAGACTCCGAGCATAGCTCTCTCCATAGCTCGCTGTGTTACTTGGAGCTTCGTTATGAGTCCCACAGTGAATCGAGTGCAAACCAACAATTGTTAAAAAATTACAAAAAAGAGAATGTAGAATCAACAAAACAAATCGTCGAATTTAAGTTCGCAAAACAGTTGAAAATCAGCAACGTTGCTGTACAAAATGCAATGAACCAACAGTTCCATTGCCAAATACATCCAGGAATCGAGAAGGAATGCAATTGTAAACAGCCAACTTATTTGGCCACTTGATGTGGGCAACGGCGGCGAGGTGGAAGCGAGGAATTTTTAATTTTAACCGCTCGGGAATGGAGCCAGCAAGTTGGACTATCAAATTGTGTGAAACTGTACGGAATGGTCTCGAGTCTCGACCAGCTGTTTTTGAATACACGTATTAGTAGCAGCATCCCGTGGTTTTACCCGCGTAGTTCTCGCCCCTGTAGTTTCACCGCTATAAATAGTAGCCTATTTGTTTTTCCATACTACCAAAAAATAGCTTATGTGCTTTCTTAGATCACAGCTCGTGTTTAATTGTTTGTAATTAAACTCTAAAGCTACAAATTGTACTGAAACGCTACCTTAAGGGTTTATCTCAACATTTTATTAAAGCACATAACGGCACGCACAGAATAAATACACTTCACAGAGCTAGAGGGTTGGCTTTATGATTTTACGTGATTTATAACGTGTGAGTAGTTCAGAAAATGCGTCATAAACTATTTTTACGCATCTAGGTAGCTAGCTAGGTAATGGCGGCCCAAAATTTTGTTTTCATTGTATTTTTTTAACCCCCGACCGAAAAAAGGGGTGTAATAAGTTTAATATCCGTGCGGGTGTTCTTAGCTATGTTTGGTCAATATTGATTCAAGATGGCCGCCTCCACAAAATGGCGGACAAAATATTTCTTCACAATCTACCTCAATATGGGTATCAAATGAAAGGACTTGACTAGCAAAATACTATACACTAAAAAAAAATCTAATCCAAGATGGCCGTCACCACAAAATGGCGAATTATATTATTTTTTTCACTACTACCTCAATATGGGTATCAAACTAAAGAGCTTGACTAGTAGAATACTTTGCACTATTACAAATTTAAATCCAAGATGGCCGCTTCCACAAAATGGCGAAATACATTTTTTTATTCACAACTCCTTTAATATGGGTATCAAATGAAAGGGCTTGACTAGTAGAACGTTGTACAGATAACAGATCCGAGGTAGTCGGGGGTTAATCAAAATTTTTAATTTTGTACTTGTTGCGATTTTACATATGAACGCTTGAGTTGACCCAAATGAAGTTAGCAAGGGGAAAATTCGCGCATGTTCACTTCCACCAAATAGACCTTAAAAACGTTTCTGCGCAGCTAACTTCATTGGGTCAACTTGTTTGCCGGCCACTATACACCACAATAAAATGCCGTGGTGGTCAGTTATATAGCAAGAGCATCAGATGTTACAGTCGGGAAGTGACAACACACATAGTTTTGAATCCTGCCTGCATCTTTGAATACATTTTAAGTGCAGATGTGTTTTGTGTGTGATTTAAGTGTAAATGTTAGTCATAACGATTTTAATGTTAAGCAAACTCTAAGAGTGAAAACCGACACGTTTGCAGAAACGAGGACTCAAGTCATACACCTGCAATTAGTCAGTGTAGTTATGGATTATAATCTTGATGCTGGCCTTGCGAGAGAAGACTCCTAGTCTCAGCGGTAGGAACACACATTGAGCTACTTATGTAGCTATAAGAGTTACGGCTGGTCTAGTCGGGAGAACGACAACTGCCGATCCGGAGCCCTCGTTTGAATCCCAAGGGCACCAATGTCTCTTCAAAGTCATGTGCGTGACGCCTTTTAAAAATGGTGAACAAAAACGTCGTGAGGAAATCGACATGTTTGTACCTAAAATGTTTTGAGGTCATGCTTCATGATTCTCGCTTTATGAGATAAGGGCCCCAGTCCCAGCAGTATGAACATTTAGTGGGCTGATTATACTTATGCTATGCTATATGTGAAAGCAGTCCTTGTTTGTGTCGTTGTTCAAAATTAGAAAGAACTCTGTGGATAAATTTGGGTAAAATCAATACTTTTTGATCTATTCCGTAATTGTAAAACCATGTCATAGTACTATTCTGTCCGATCGGTCAACCGGCGGCGCACGTCGAGAGTTATATTTAGCTCTGATTGCCGAGTTAAAATACTCTTGTTATACGGATATTTATTGATGCTCACAGAGGTGACAACACAGATATGAATTGAAAATCGCCAAAAAATTGCTAGCTTATCAATTTAACAACTGATACTGATCGGTACTGATCTCCATGATGTACCTAATACCATCTCGTCCTTTTTCGAAAGCGAGATCGTTTCATGGTTGAGATTTCAAAGACACGAATAAAGAGATTTGAGTCTGCTCTTGTAACAAAAACGTCTGGGCTGTGGAACGCGTTTGCCATCTTGGTGTCTTCAAATCGAATGTGAATCGATTTCTTCTCGGTAAGCACGCTCCATCAAAGACCGTATCGCCCCTTAATATCAGGCACGATGTTGGTCAAATGTAAACCTATAAAAGTAAAAAATAGATAGTCAATTGTTATTTTATTCGCCTTTTACGCAACAAAACTAAAAACGTCTATACTTGTAAAAATTTAAGTACCTATCTGTTTGTAATTTCAAATTAACATATTTTCAATAAACGCATAAATTAGACTCTGTAATGCCTTGTCTGAGTGGGTTTTTACCCGAAACATACAACCTTGTCGGCTTCAACTCTATTATAAAAAGGTTAAAAAGTCTCGATTTATGAGAACGTCTTCTTTTCATGTTAAAGTCGTTAGTTTTCTTGTGACGTGGGAGAAAGCTCAGCGCTGTGTTAGATTGATTTCTACCAACGCAACGGTGGGAAACAGCTACATATATAAGAATTTTTCTACCATCCATCAAAATGTTCGCCTTTATGTCTGTAATTATTACACAAATACAAAATCTTTACTGCTATTTGCAGGTAAGAAAAGATGTTACACAATATTTTAAAAGTTGACCCATACACACTGGCGCCTATGAGAGGCATGCAATATGTCTGGCAAACAAATTTGTGTTGGTCTAGATTTATACAATGATAAAAATATAAAAATAATAGTTAGCTGATTATCATATGTTTATGTTACCGAAAATGTATGAAATGAAGGAATTGTATGCAGCTCTTAGGAAATGTACACAAGTGTATTTAAATTAAAATTATTTTAATACATATCGTGGGGGATACGAGTATGTATACATTTGCTACGCTTGGCCTTGCCTGGCTCGATCCACTCAGGACCTCCCTGGAGCTTCTGGCTCCAGTTATTTTTTACCAAATACACTGTAGGGGTAGGAGCGACATGGCTAGGTGGAGTCGGGGTGCTCCGGGTCGGGCTCATCATCATCATCATGTATTTAGGAAATGTGTAAATTTCCAAGGAAATGTATCTACTATAATTTTATGCACACATTTACGGGCGATTTTAGTATAGTAGTATAGTTGTATAAAATTACGGACTACATACAGTATCTGGTTGACCGAGCTTTGCTCGGTTTTAATGCGTTTATAAAGGGAAGTAAAAGAAGAAAAAAAAGAACAAAAAGAAAAAACCCGAGTGTAACCATCAGGATTCGAACCGGGGCCTGTTTACTCCGAGGGCGAGCATATTCCGTCTGAGCCATTTATACTTAAAGAACAGTGGCGAAATAAGTTATCGTATTCTAATGACATTGTAGGAGTTTTTCATTGTCTAAAAACGCGCATAAAATGATGTTTTTAAAAAATAAAACCTAGCTAGATCGATTTATCGTCCCCGAAACCCCCTGTATACATAATTTCATAAAAATCGTTCGAGCCGTTTCCGAGATTCAGATTCTATATATACCTATAAGAATTGCTCGTTTAAAGGTATAAGATTTCCGTTAACATTTATATGTTATGTTAACATAATCGTGTACATAGGTATAACTCAAATACAAATACAAAAATCTTTATTGCTGTTTGTAGGTAAGACAAGATGATACAAAACATTTTAAGAGTTGCCCCATACAAACTGGCCTCTGCGCGAGAGGCATGCAATATTTATGTCTAGCAAGACAATTTGTTGTAGTTTTAATTTACAAATGAAAAAAATTAAATAACAGTCAGCCGATTAAAGTCTTCTTCATCTTCATCTTCAATTCATTTCTGGTTTTTATTTATGTCATCTGATTCTTCATCTTCTATTCATTTCTGGTTTTTATCTATGTCATCTGATTCTTTATCTTCGATTCATTTCTGGCTTCTATTTGGTTATGATATATAATATGTGTGAGATAAATGCTTGGTGAGCACAATTTCGCCAACGTCCTGTGTTTCATCAGGATATTGTCTTGTGTTTTTTTGAGTTTGATCAGTATGTCCATCCAAGGTCTAAGGACTTGCAGTAGTAGATCTTGCAGCTCATCCATATGAGGAATGTCAAAGAATGTATAAAGTGCAATAAATGTATAAAATCAAAAAATGTCGAAATGTAATCAATCAGCGTAATATACTACTATAATAGGTCTCCTGGTGGTTCATTTGACCCATAAATTGTGTTCACGGGCCTGCAGTCTATAATAAGACGGCATACATACTAAACCTACTGTATTTGCGTAATATTTAATAATATTGTGTAGTCATGCCGCGTGTTGTGTTGCTCGGCGCAGTGACGGTGTACGAGGGCGCCACGCTCGCGCTGCAGCGCATCAGCCGCACGGAGATGGGTGCCTACCTCTGCATCGCCACCAACGCCGTGCCGCCCTCCGTCTCCAAGCGGATCATCGTCGACGTCGAGTGTGAGTCTTCTGTATTTAATTAGCTAACCTTTGACCCACAAAATCACCTATACTTGACACACGCTAGCGAATCTTGTGCGCCAACGACGTCTATAGTTGACTGAAAAACACACTGCATCAAAATTTTAATTTATGTAGGTATAAAAATACTGGTATTTTTACTTAACCAGTCCCAAAACTTAAAAATCAAAAAATACATTGGTATTTCGATTGGCGATAGCACTATTTTATTTTAATGTTGTACTATTGCGTACCCTTGGCGTACAGGGCACGGAAATGCAATTTTGTTCTGGCGGTCAAAAAGTTAAATACTCACATCCTGCTATTGGTAGTGGTCCACGATGCTAAACGGGGAGTTACTCGAGCGTCATAGAGACCTATTGGATTGCAAAGCTTAGGTAATAAGAAGCAAAAAATGTTGAATATTTACCTTTTCCTTTGTGGGGGGCGCCGCTATAGAACTTTAAATATGATAAATCAGCTTTATGAGCTAATTAGCGATGAATTTTTGTTACATCGGCTTGTGGAATCCTTGGATATGATATTTTTCGTTGTCCTTGAATTATTTCGTTGCATATAAAATAACCACGCTCGAGAATGTAGAAATGTTTTTTTTTTATTAACTTCGTTGCCCTCCCCCTTCTTTGTGTCACTCTCAAATTGTCAGATTAGTGGAATATACACTTCTTAGCATGTAATTAATTTACCCTATCATTTTATCATAACATTTTTTTTCCTAATCGGCCTTATGTGTATATGAGGCTTATATTTGGTTGAGCTACTTTACCGGGTACAAGGTTTCCAACTGTATATTAATCTGCCGCGCTGGAGTAATACGCGAAATCCCCTCTTGGGCTCCCTTACTATATGGAAGATACGGCTGGTCTAGCCGGGAGAACGGCGACTGACGATCCGAAGCCCTGAGTTCAAATCCCATACGCACCACTGTCTTTTCGAAATCATGAGCGTAATGCCGCTAACTTAAAACGGTGAAGAAAAACATTGTGAGGAAACAGACATATACGTAGAATCTTTCACGGTCATGTGGATGACAATCCACCAACACGCCTTTGCTAGTTATTCTACCTCCAATATTTCAAATCACAGGGCATAAAGATAAACGTCTTATACATGTTCTCATCGTGAGACGTATCTCAGGGTGTCCAGCGCAGTGCAGTGATAGGTACTAACGACATAAACTCTTCGTTTTCCAATAGCTGTGTGTGTCACTATGCAGTCATGGGCAGACATGTTGCTGTTATGGCCATAGACATGTAGCTAAAGAGTAACATTTGAGTACATACGATAATTACAAATTATCGCGTTTACAATAGGAGTCGGAAAATGATCTTAGAATTACACGGTCAATCTTCTAGCGTAACATAGCATGTAATAGATCTTTAGAATCACACTGCCGGTGTATATCTCTCCGTGGCGTCCATTAGCACGCTGTAACAATACGTTGATGTATCGCCTCCAGTGACGCGAAGCTAACTGTGTAATGGCGGAGGACATCGCCTCGGGGGCTTGGGAGTCTGAGTGTGTCGAGCAGCGCGAGCCGAGCTTTCGGCTTGTGGAGTCAATCGACCGAGAAAATTTAAAATAAACTTCACTGCAGAACAATGTCTTTGTATAGAACAACTCATTCAGGATCTAATCTAACGTGTGCTGTTACATTTTCAAGCCCCCGTCGTAATACGATCGGGTGGTTATAAGTTTAATGTGTCTGTTTATGAGTGTGTTTATATATGATTGAATGCCCTCGTGGCTTGGTTGGTAGTAACACTGCGTGCAAAGTCGAGGGTCGTGGGTTCGTTCCCACCCAGTGCAAATATTTGTGTGATGAATTCAAATATTTGTACTGTGTCGGGGTGTTTCTAAGTATAATAAGTATGAATTTAAAGCTATATAAGTATTATATCAGCTATCTAACTGCCATAGTACAAGCTTTGCTTAGTTTGGGGTCAGATAGTGTTGTGTGGGAATTGTCCAACAACATTTATTTATTCAATGTTGTCTGTGGCGTTGTAGCCCTTGAACAGATGAAACATATTTTTTTTTTGGTTTGAAAGATGAAGAATTCAAGTGTCTTAAGAGCGTGTGGGCCGTAATTTTGAATTTTTAAAACAACTTTAAGACCTTTAAAATAGTGTATTAAACTCTGAAAAAAATATATGTATTCGTTAAGGATCTAATCTAGTGTAATTCGCAGTCAATAACACGATTTAATGAATTTTACTTGATAGAAAAAAATCCCAAAGTTACCCCTTTTCAAAAGATTTTCAAGTTTATGACTAAACTAATGAGTTTTTACTAAATTTTGTACTCAACGAAAGCCACTAAAAGTTATAGATGCATTCGCAGAGTTTGACTTGATAAAAGTATCAGTTATTCACTATGTTTTAATATCTACCATATATATAGCGCGCCGTTCGGCAGGCCTGATCAGTCGCGTTTCGGCGCTCACGGACGACGGGCCTGTGCTTGATTTTGCAATTTTGACAACCAATAAATTTTAAATATTACGATCATAGTGCCACAGTATAACAATCTCAGTAGGTATTACTAGTGAAGCACGCTATGATCTTGATTTGTGATACCGTTTTCATTGAATTGCAAATAGACGCTGATACTAATTAGTACGCTGTTTACTTTATGTTGTAGACCAATAGGGGGGAGTCTTAAAAAACTGACGTCGATACCACATCAGTAAAAAATTCAATCCGGATGCAATGGAAAATAGATAAGTATCGGTAAAATATTCGTCCGTAAAATCAGAGGATTTGATTTTGATTTGGATAAGGAAATAATGAAAGGGAATGAAAAAATCCCTGCGTAAATCCCCTAGTTGGAATGATGAGACTTGCATTTATATGCCCGTTAGGTAAATTCTTTGGTAGTAAGGTACTTAGTACTTGGAAGAAAAGTCCTCATATATACATTTTATCACTTTGGAAGAGAGTCTCGCACAAACTATTCAGTTTAGAAAAAAAATGTTAGAAACTTCAATACAATTTTGAACACCTATCCATAGATAGATACACGTATGGTTTTGATAGTTTTTTTTTTTTTGAGTTGCAGTTCAAGTTTGTGACACCACCAAAATTATTTGTTTTTTCTTTTTTTTGTATAGAAATGTTAATATGGTTCATAAAATACATGTACTTACCAAGTTTTAATAGTATAAGCTCTTATAGTTTCGGAGAAAAGTGGGTGTGACATACGGATGGACAGAGATAACGTATATAGGGTCCCATATTTTGAAATTTGGCTACGAAGCCAAAAAATAAGATGTTAATTCTGTTCTCAGTAGCATAAACATTTCCTTTTTTACCCAAATAGGAAGAAGGGTCATGTTTTTCGCGCGTATCTTTTATGTTTGTAAAACTTTTATTTCCACGTATCTTCCAAACGGCTGGATGGATTTTGGTAACTAAGATATTGTAAGACTAGTCTCATTCGCCAAAGTGTCCTTAGATAGTAGGTAATATTTTTTTTAAGTGTAGTTTTTTTTGTAGTCCGGGTTTTTAAATTAAAGTTATTCTATCATATTGTTCGTTGCTCGAAAAAACAGCACCATTCATTATCATGATTGAAGAGTTGAACGAAGAGTTTTGTCTCTATTTTTGTAATAAGAACAACTAAGCTGTGAAATGCATTGCCAGAGTGGGTTTTTGTCGATGGTTCGAACCTTGGGGTTAAGAGGTACACCATGTTTCTATTAGAGAAGCAAGTTCCATCGTAGACCGCATCATTTTCATCCACTTTCATCGATATCATCGCAACCGTATCATTAAATGAGCTATACATAGTAAACGGTAAGTTTTACAAAAAGTATACTAACACAACAAAAGATGCAAAAAATATTATTTTCTACAATTGTTGTCATAATATATTATAGTTTCCAAAATATCGGCTAAAACAGTTTTTTTTCCATTGGCGTTTGAATCTCTACTTGGATCTGTGAGCATTTTGTAATTTTATGCTCAGTAAGTGATCTTTACCTCATACAAAAAAATTGGATTAGAAATTTAGTGCAAAGTTGAACAAAAAACCGTCTATTTTACTGACCTTTCACTACGTTTCAGCACATTTTATTAAATTTTTGACGAACTTGAGATTTTAGGAAACATTTTAAAAAGATGCATGAAATTGGAAAAACCGGTCTCAACTTATAGTGTGACCAAAAAAGAAAAGGTTCAGTTATGTATACTCGTACCTACGAGTATAGATAAATTTTATATTTCTTCATTTATATTATATAGCAACAAAACTTTACCACTAGTATAAACAAATCTTGAAAAAAATTGAGTTTAAATTACATAGTCCAATATTTTAATGTTATTTCTGCACTGTGGCACCGATTCCGCGCATCAGAACGGTCGCGAGTACAAGACAGCATTAAATGCCTACTTTGACAGAATTACCTGGCCTTAAATGCGTTTCGACAAATTCGACAAATCCGGTACAGTTATTTCAAAGTTAGTCAAGTTCAGCTCTTTTGTTAGCTACTTAATAAAGTTAGGCCCATAATTAGGTATTTGCTTTACTTATAAACATAAGTATGAACTAAAATTTGAAACAAATGAGCCGAATTTTATTTTTCATTTTTGATATGATGTACCACTTGTAAACGACTAGTAGCCCTTTGCAGTTCTATATATGTTTACGTATTATATCTACGTTTTTCCTGCAATGAACATCAGTTTTTATACCGAGTAATTTTACTATCCTAAATATCTCCAGATGACGTGCGTAGTGCAGCACTAGGTAATGATTTGGGCTCTTCATATTTTAATAGCTGGAGTGACACTGTTTTGTTATAGGCAGGCGTGTTGGTTACCATCAGGCATTTGTTCTCTCGTCCTGTCACTCTATTCTATTAAAAAAAAAAACAAGGCAGCAACACAAATAAATGAGAACACGAAGGCTTTTAAGTCACTGTGTGGCTATAAATGTTACGGAGCAAAAAGAAAACTAAGCCAACAATTAGAATTAAATTAATAAGATTTTTCCCCTAAATTAAAACAAAAATCTGTCATGACTTTCGCATAATTTCATCTTAAAAAACCCACCAATCAATTCACAAAATATAATTGACAAAGAAGATAACCCGATTCATCTCAAGAGTCCGAACCTTTCTCGATTTTTCACTCCATTTCGGGAATAACACAGAAGCCCCGTTGAATGGATGACCAATTAAAAATTTAATAAAAGATCGTCCACCCGAGAGGTGGTTCTGTCCGTGAAAGAGGATTTTTGCTTCCCCTTTATTTTGAATTCCCCTTACAAGCGCAGCTGACTAAATAAAAGGCAAGATGGTCGGTGATAATTGAAAGATAATATTTTTTCGCGGTGCAGGCTCGGAACGGCTGCTGCAGACAATCTCGTTTTTCTTCGAAACAAACGCCTTTGAAAATTTACACAATGGGGAATTGAATTAAACGTTTCCATCAAACGCTTGTACGCAAAAGCTTGGGTTTGGTGCGTATCGCTTCAACAACTAAACGACATACAAGCCTAGTAAGCCTACAGTGTTGAATGCTTTACAAGCCATTGTATAAATGCTAAATAAGCCATTGTATAAAAATGCTACATAAACATTTGTATAAATGCTACACAAGCCTGTGTTTTATATACACATAAATACGTGCTACACAAGTATTTGTTTGAATACTACACAAGACTTCGTACAAATACTACACAAGCCTGTGTATAAATGCTACACAAGGCTATAACTAAATCTTACACAGTTCTACAATGAAATAGTCCAGTCGGGGCAGACATAAAATTAGCCTAAAATAGAAAAAAATCCGGGGAGCGATTTTTTTTTAAACGTCGGTGGTTGGAAGTATAAATCTAAATTTTCTAACTAATCCCGGTAAAGGGTTCGCCGCCATCTTGTTTTAAAGTATTTTGTCGTACTTCTGAAATAACTCGTTAATTTTCAACTTAAGAGCAAAAATAGTGGTATTCAAAGTTGTTGGAAATTCAATTTCTCACAAGGTTGATGGTCATCTTAATTTTTACGCTAGGATCAATATTTGCAGAGTTATACTACCAAGTTTATGCAAAAAAAAAATATAAATAAACTAAACAAAATATTGTAAGATAATTTGGTGGGTTCCCAACGAGTCACACCAAACGAGTCACACTGTGACTCGATGGGAATTTTTTTTCCCAACGAGTCACACTACCGTAACAGTGTGACTCGATGGGAAAGAAATTCCCATCGAGTCACAGCGTGAATGGTTGGGACATTATCCACCTTTACAGAGTGGGAGAAGTGATCATGTTGATATTGGTAAAATAAATGAACATGAATTCTTTTAAAGTGATAAAAGCAAACAAATTATTTTATTGTATAAAAATATATTTATACAATAAAAAATTTTATTGTGCAAGGCTTTTCTTCATCGTATTTTCTTTGAAATAGTTTTGCTATTATCACGATTTATAATTTAAAACTTTTAGATTGTTTTTGCCTTCGATTTGTAAATAAACGGAAAGAAATAACGTGATGAATCTAATATTTTTTGAAGTTGCACTTCTTTTGGCGCGTTAGGGTAAAATGATGAGAATATTTTTTATGATGCGTGCACACACTGGCACGGAACACCGAAACCCTGTATTAGGCTAGTAAACATTGTACCTAACTTCAGGTTAATACTTCTTTGCAATGAAGATATTCTATGATCGAAGTTAGACTTCTTAACAAGAGTAAAAAAGAAGAAGTATTAATTTCTTACGTGCGTACATAAGTACACACGTTTCTTTTCTCAAAGCTTCTTTTCTTTTCTATCACAGTTACTATTGTGATAAAAGCTATGTAAATACAACTAGTTTATAACTATATTTTTGTAGTGGTAGGACTCAATTATAGGACAATTTACATGTCGATTAATAAAAAATAAAAACAAAACTACTTTACTGTTTTACAATAATTATTGTACAGAAAACTGTCAAGCATTATATGAGTATAATGGCTTTATTACAATTGTACTGACCTATGTCAAATTAATTTTTTTACATTTTTATGGGAACTTGGCCACCACTCTCTAAAAATTCGCTGAAACTAAAAAAAGTTTGATCGTTAAGCCAGCACTTTCATGGCCCAATTAAAGAGGATAGGTGCGGAAAAGGCCTCGCCAAACTAACTAAGCTAGCACTTTAATCGGTTTTTGAAGCTGCCGAAACTTGGGGCCGATATAACTATTTTGAGAAGAGTGTTATTAACTTCCGGTCCCATAATGTGAGTCAACTTCCGTGACCTCGTGAGAGAGTGTGGGATAACATCCAGATTGTCGGCGTTGCGTATTTTGCGAGAATGTCTCTCTCCTCGCGTGTTGTACGATTCTAGATTATTTTTGACATACACAGACACTTGATAGATCCAGATAGCAGGTAAAGTAAGTATACCAAGCTCCTTGAAATATGGTCTGACGAATGTACATTGCGATACGCCAACAATGGCACGTACGGCACATTTTTGGGCGCGGAACGCACGCTCCCAGTCGGCAGCGCGCGCGTATAGCTCGGCGCCGTATTGTAACCGAGAGTGCACTATGGCGCAGTAACATGCACGTGACACTTCCGTAGACCCACTCGGGATACTCGTCTTAGCGCAAAGCACGCACTGCTAACTTTAGCACACATCTTGTCGATGTGGTGTTTCCACGTCAAGCTGCGATCAATCTCGAACCCCAAAAATGCGGTGTTCTGTACCTGACTCTTTGCAGAGTCCGTCTGGGGAAGTACCACACCTTAGCCAGTTATTCTACCGTGTCAGTGTTCCGGTTCGAAGGGCAATGTTTCCAGTAAAATTACAGGGCATAGATATAAAAGATCTTATATCTCTGGGTGACGAGCGCAAGGCAGTGCTAGGTAATGGTTTGGACTCTTCATGCTCCAATAGCTACGTGTCACTGTGCTATTATTTGGCAGGCATGTTGCTTACCATCAGGCTCATGTCCTGCTCGTCTCGTAACCCTAAACTTTATTTAAAAAAAAAAAATAGACATCAAACAATAGAATTAAGCTATTACTTTGCTACATCTACGATTTTAAATGTTTTGTCGCAGTAATTATTCATAAAATATTATATTTCCAAGCCTTATAATTTCTCTCGAAACATTTCCCTTCAAACCCGAATACAGTTATGTTTGCAAATTACTGCTTGGCGATAGAATAACTGGCAAAGGCGTGGTACTTCCCCAAGCGGACTCTGCCAAGAGTCCTACCACTACATATTCATCACAATCAACTTAGGTACTTATAATTTCGCAAAATTTCTAAGTATTGAAGCAATTCAAGCATCTTGCTTCAAAATGTGCAACAAGTCATCATATTTTATTTGGTTTTATCCCCACGATTTTATTTAATTTACTATGCCAAGACTCTAAAGCATTTTTCGTTCTGTGGGCTTCTCCAAAGACACAAAGTCGGTATAAAACCTTCTCTTAGCCATTGTTTTTCCATATACTTGACAAATTGTTCTGTTTCGAAATCTTTGGAACCATATTTATTATACATTAGCGTTAATGTTCACCCAGTCGCTTAGAATATTTGTTTGATGGGAGTAAAGGTAGAACTACACTTAGTTTTACCATACTTTTTTATATCTTCAGAATGCGTCAATTTCAATTCGCAGGCTTCTTTAAAATGGCTTTGTTGTAGTGAAAGTAGCAATCCTTCACCACGACCCCGGGAAATATTTTCGCAAATGATTCATCGTTGCCATTTCGTAATCAGATTTAAAAGT
Organism: Ectropis grisescens; assembly: GCA_017562165.1. Taxonomy (NCBI): domain Eukaryota; kingdom Metazoa; phylum Arthropoda; class Insecta; order Lepidoptera; family Geometridae; genus Ectropis; species Ectropis grisescens. The sequence goes on from CM029788.1 coordinate 28,641,433, forward strand.
TAGCCAAAATGTACACAGTAGTAATTTTTCAGACATTTACCAGAGCAGAGTTGGGGTGCGTTTTCAACGAGTCACACTGTGACACGTTGGGATTTTTTTTCCCAACGAGTAACAGTGTGACTCGATTGGAATATAAACTAGTAAAGAAAGTTGCAACGAGTAACAGTGTGACTGGTTGGGAAAAAAAATCTCATCGAGTCACAGTGTGACTCGTTTGGTGTGACTCGTTGGGAACCCACCGATAATTTTAGTAAAAATCCAAAAATATTTATCGTGGAGTAATAAAAAACGAGAACACAAAGTTACAGAAAATAAAATTCAACCCATTAAGATTTTTTTTGTTAACTTAATTGTACTCGTATATAACTTTGCGAATATTGGTCCTAGCGTAAAAACCATAATGACCAAACTTGTGAGATATTACATTTCCAACAATTTTGGATCAGACCATTTTTGTTCTAAAGTTGAATATTAAAAACTTATTTCAGAATCACGACAAAATTTAACTTTAAAACAATATGGCGGCGAACCCTTCACCGGGATTAGTTAGAAAATCGAGATTTATACTTCCAACCATCCCCCTCGAAGTTTAAAAATTAAAAATCGGTCCCCGGATATTTTTCTATTTAAATGTCTACCCCGACTGGACTAAAATGATACATTATTCCACAGTTAAATGCGAGAACAAATTTACATTCATAGTTGAAGGAACGAATAGATTTATCTCCAAGTTTTAGAAAAAAACGTCTTGGCTGTGGTATGCTTGGCCTGAGTGGGCTTTCTCGATGGATGCCATCTTTATCTCTTTAAATCACATAAACCAAAGAACAAATCAAACAAAGAAAAACATTATTAACATCTATCTATTCATTTAAACACCAAAACAACACATGCACTGTTATCGGATGTTTCTATCATAACAGTATATTTGTAATAATGCCTAGCTTACGATTCATGGATAAACAATAATTACAGTACACAGAGTGATGATATCTTAAATGTTTGGGCCAATACAAACATTTGTGTGATGAATACTGTTTGTTTACAGTTTGTTTCTGTTGCTTGTTGTTTCTATATATTTAAAATTACATAGCTATCTGACTTCATAGAACAAAGTTTGGATACCTTTAGAATCATGAAGATGCTGTGTGAAAAATTTCAACCAAATTTTCAATTCGTACTAAAGATTTTATTTAGTTAAGAGCTTGGTTGCATATAAATGCATAGTGACATGCAAACTGACTTGTTTTCTGTTTAGGTTTTATATTTTATTATGAGTATCCACGGAATACAAAACACACACTCAGCCACAACACAAAAGTGTGATTGTATTTATGCACGGACGCAAGAAGTTATACACTGCTTTAATTTTTATAAGTATTAACGCTAACACTCAACCAACGCTCCTCGTGCATTTGCTCAAATCTGATCAGACAGTAAAAGTAATATGAAATCAACTGGCATAACCCCCTTTAAAAAGAAAACACGCAACTTCAGCCTGTCAAATGTAGAGGTATATGTCGGTGCGCGCGCATTATAACAATTTACTCTGAAGAGACAGTATTGTAGTCAGCCAAGTTCTCCATAATATAAAGTTATCACTCTTGGCAGTTTTTCCACGCGCCAACAGAAGTATAACTTCAAAAAGTGATTGTTATTTTAAAAACCTCGACCTTTTGTTTGAATGGAAGACAGTTAAAGTTTAACAGCTTTCATTCCACATTATCTCCGCGATAATGAAGTCGTGGAATCATAAAAAGGAGACTTTATAAATATTTTAAACCGTCCCGGAATATTAAATCGTATCACCCGGCACAAGTAATAATATCCATGAAAATTGCCATCATAAACTCGCGAAATGTGAGTTACGCCCTCGAAGTGTGGATTTTATTATCCGGAATGGTGTGAAAAATCGTGAGTGTCGCGTACTGTCGATGTCGGCCGCCGTCGGCTGAACTCGGAAACTATCGGATCACTCAAATTCAAATATCATTGTCACCAGACTTTTTGGTAGCACGCTGATAAACTGGTCCCCTTTCTTACGATGCTGCCCATCGTGATACCCCGTCCAATCGAGCGCCAGTTAGATCGGAATATTCTTTGAAACACAGACTCTGATACGAGCTCTAATATCCCTACTACATCATTATTTTTTTACCTCAGGGAAAATTCTTTATGAAACAAACCATTCAAAACTTGATTTTGAGTCAAGTTTATAACTGTTCTGCCGTAATTTTAATAACCGTCTTTTTTCTTTTAGGTTAATTTCATTACTTTAAAAGTTCAAAATCCACACAAAACAATTAAGTCGCTTAATATCAGGCGAGATGGCGGTCAAGTGTGAGCCTATAAAAAGTAAAAAAAAAAGTAAGTGCTGGTATTGTTACCTGGTATTGTTGGTAGTGTTACCACGCCCTTACAGACTTGAAATTTTTAATTTGTCCTTTCAAAGGTGCGAAGGTACTTCAAGTCTGAACAGTTGCTCACATTATATCAAGCACAGATTCGCTCCTGTATGGAGTACTGTTCGCACCTTTGGGAGGGATCGGCCAAGTATCAGCTGGAGGCACTGGAATCGATCGAGAGACGTGCCAAAAGGCTCATAGGCAATGACACTCTTGTGCGAAAAAGACTTCAAAGTCTTGAGTATCGCCGAAAAATTGCTAGCCTATCGGTTTTTTATCGGATACACTTCGGAGAGTGTGCAACTGATCTGGATGATCTAATACCACCTTGCCCTTTTTTCTATCGGAATGCTCGTAGCTCGAAAAAGCGACATCGTTTCATGGTTGATGTTCCAAAGACACGAACGAAGAGATTTGACTCTACGTTTGTGATAAGAACGTCTAGGCTGTGGAATACGTTGCCTGAGTGGGTTTTCCCCGATGGTTACAATCTTTGTGTCTTCAAATCGAGAGTGAATCGGTTTCTTCTAGGTAAACACGCTCCATCGTAGACCGCATCGTCGCTTAACATCAGGCGAGATGGCGGTCAAGTGTGAGCCTATAAAAGGTAAAAAAAAAAAAAAATTCTTGACATATTATACTTATTAACTATTTTCATTTTTTATATTTGTGGCAACGCCCCTTTACAGCCGCTATCGTATACCTTTAAACGACCAATTCTTGTAGGTGTATAGGTATATATATAGAATCTGAATCTCGGAAAAGATTTTCATGAAATTATGTATACAGGGGGTTTCGGGGAGATTAATCGATCTAGCTAGGTTTTATTTTTGAAAAACATCATTTTATGCGCTTTTTTAGACAATGAAAAACTCCTACAATGTCATTAGAATACGATAACTTATTTCGTCACCGTTCTTTAAGTCTAAATGGCTCAGACGGAATATGCTCACCCGCGGAGTCAACAGGCCCCGGTTCGAATCCTGATAGTTACACTCGGGTCTTTTCTTTTTGTTCTTTTTTTCTGAGAAAATCTTTCACTTAGAGCCCTTCATAAACGCATTTATACCGAGCAAAGCTCGGTCAACCAGGTACTTTATTTACTGACAAGGCCATTTTACAGCCGCTTAATTAGATGCGCCTTGACATATTTTAATTTAATAATGATTGTATATATATTTGGTATTTTATAAATTACTAACGTTACCAAGTGTATCGAAGATACCTAAGGTTCAAAGTAAATGAATTGAATTGTGTAGTTCAATAAATGATTGTTCAATTAATGATATTCCCACTCACTATCACGTTTCATTCGGAACCAAAATATTTACCTTTTTTACTAGGTAAATTTTGCCAGTTATTATACTTGCAACCGTTTGCAACGTTACTGTATTTCAAGGCAAAAAAAACATCTTGAATCTTTGTGACCATAGCAGCAGCAGTGTATTGCAAGGCAGGGATTCAGACATTTTACATTCACAAAGCTACGTGATAATGTGTGACAAGAAGTATTTGTGTTGTTTGCCGTGTCTCGTTCGTTAGGCCAATTTATTTTATAAAAAAAAATCTTTCTTTGAAATTGTAAGACGTGCCAAAATAAAAAAAAACTATGCTGATTTCACTTTATTCAAAGATTAAATAAGTGTTTCTGTTAATTGGTATTTGATTTAACAAAAAAGAGTTAAAGTACTCTAGTAATTTTGTTTCACAAACGACGAGCGAATGAGCGAATATATTGGTCAACCACAGACTAAATTAAAATAGGTGTAAGACAGACAATAGACAGCTCGCAAAATTGTGTACTAAACTTCTTTGAATATTAAGATTATACATTTTAACTTGAATTACAATAGTTTGTATTGCATAACTCCTGAGTTGCTGCAATAAGAATCTATTGGCCGATACTCTTCCTGGCTGTTACTGTCACAATCAATCATCATAGAAAGTTTATAGATAGGTTCCTTAGAGTTGCAGCGCGCGGCTGCCCGCTGTCTGATCGATCGCCGGTGAGATGATGGAGCTTCTCCCACACCAGTTGCAGTTTTATGCATTATTATTTCACTCAATAGAATTCTTATAAGAAATAGAACATATCAGCAAAATTGCTAGTTTGTAGTTTTTTTTTTCGAATACAGCTCGGAAAGTGTGCCACTGATCTGCGTGATCTAATACCTGTAATGCATGCCAATTTTTTCAACTTTAACTTCAACTTTTTCTTTGGCTTCCATTCGCTAACGTCAACGTAATTTCGCGAATGTCCAGCGTTTCAGCCATGCTTGAGCCAATTTTTGCCATCGAAACTAGACGTTCGACGTTTGACGTTTGACGTTTGACGTTCGACGTTTGACGTTCCAAAGACTAGACCGAAAAGGTTTGACTCTCTTCTAGGTTCTATTACAGATGTGTGATGTGAGCATCATAATGTCTTAAAATCGAGAATAAGTCGGTTTTATTCTGTGTTAGCACGCTCCATCGTAGACCGCATCGTCGCTTGACATCAGGCAAGATGGCGGTCAAGTGTAAACCTACAGCAGTTTAAGTAGTGGGTATAGTATTTTTTGTTGTCTGAAAAACAACAGGTTTCTCAATTGTTTATTCCAGACTTTGCGTTACCCTTTACAATAACTAAGATATCACAAATTCTAAATAAGCACACAAAAAACCTTAAATAAGCTGAGCAAATACAAATCTCAGTAATAATATTTTATCATCGTAATCCCTTGATAACATATTAAATAACCAACCATTTTGATCCAGTCTAAGCCGTTTCATATCTTGCGAATATTTGCAAATGCTATCTAGATACATTATAACATCTTTATATTTGAAAACATCAGACAGTTTACAATACGAGCCCCAGTGAAACATCTCCGTAATCTCGAATACTAAATTTATTCATATTTTAGTTCCATTTTCTTTTCTCATGAATTTCATTAGCTTTTAAATAAACAAGCCGGTTCTCGAGCCGTTCAGCTATAAAGTTCGGGTAAAGAGTTGGAAAATCATTTCGATGTCGTGTCTTTTAGAAGTTATTTAATAGTCAATATTGCGATGCAATGGGATCGAGAAATATTTAGCTGTGTATTAAATTAAATCACACATCTATACTAATATTATAAACCTGAAGAGTTTCTTTTTTCAAACACGCTAATCTCCGATTTCAAAGATAATTTTACCGTAGTTTCTGTATGGGATACTATATTTTGGCTATTGTGACTGATAGGCGCTCATCATACAGAGATAGGTATGAGATGTCCTAATTTCTATCATATCATTTCACTGAAAACATTGCCTTTCAAACCGAAATACAGAGATTATTTGAGATTATGCATCCTCGCATACTTGAACAGTGCCAGCGTGGTGGATTATGTATTGAATCTCTTCTTGTAAGAGAATGAGTTTTACCCGCGACCGTTATGGTTGCAGCTTCTGTAGAATTTAGATATAGATATGTAAAAAAAGCAGAGCACGACTCACGACGTGTTTTATCCCGGCGGCGCGGCGTGCGCGGTCCGTGGTCGCCCGCAGACTCGGTGGCTCGGCGGCTGCGGAACCGCAAAAAAGCGGAACGCGGCTATCCGTACCGTATAAACCGTTGATCTGATACCGCGACCGTCGCAGGTGAAAATCTCTCCATGAGTTCTTAGCCTTAGTGGGCTCCTTATGTTTAGATTTTGATTGATATAAATATCTTCTACTCGTAATGTGATTTTTAACCTCCGGGTGTTTGAAGATTGCCGTGTATTTGTGATGGTTCATACGTTAAGTTTCCCCCCGCAGTTTCGCCGATGATCTGGGTGCCCAACCAGCTGGTGGGCGCGCCGGCGGGCACCGACGTCACGGTGGACTGCCACACGGAGGCGCACCCGCGCGCCATCTCCTACTGGGTCTACGACAACGTGATGGTCCTGCCCACCAGGAAGTACGCCATCAACACCGACGAGAACTCATACAGGTTATTAATATTATTCAAAGAAAAACTTCTTTTGGCGGATTTGGCGGCACAGACATTTTGTGGACTGTGAATTGAGCTCAAACATTAAAGAAATCTTCGGGTAAACTCGGGACCATGGCCATCTAGGAATACTAACGCGTTGATAAATTGATAATGGATGGTCATGGTTACAAGAATTATTTAGACGAAAATGTTTTGAAGATTTCTTCCAGACTAGCAGCACCCTCCGGGGTCACCCACGTAGTTTCCAAAGTGGGCTATCAAAAAGTTTTCACTAGTGTCGGCAGTCCCTATGACTGCCAGTTTTTTAGCGTAGTGTGACGAGACGAACAGAGCATGCATCTAATGATAATAAGATGATTATAAGCAACAAGCCTGCTTATAACAGCTCAACGACACAACTTTTGGAACATGAAGAGTTTAAAGTATTTATAATTTAAACTCATATTGGAAGGATGATACAGAACTAAATCACGATCAAAATTGATCTTATTTTAATCAAAATATGGGACCCTCAATTAAGTTTTCTGGAAGTTTTACCGATGGTTGGTTACCTTGGTGTCAATGTAACCGTAAAACGTTTTTTTGCAAGTAAGCACGCTCTATCGTAGACTGCTTTGCTTCATAACATAAGACGAGATGGGGGTATCAATGTCAAAAAAACACCTATTATAACTATTGAATAATCTTAAAAAGTAAAAAAAACATTTAAATTGAATAAAGTAAACATAGCGTTATGACAGTCACAGAGGCGGCTGAAGGGCTAGAGTATCCATAGCCAAGAAAACATTTATTTTTCTTTTATTTAAATAAAAAGTGTCATCAGACAAGTAGCAGTAGATGATTGTTTCCCCGTTCCGTTGTGGTCCCAAACATTTCTTTCATTTGCGAGCGTGACGCTGAGCTTCATTCGCAAACTACGAAAAACCTGTCCGTGGTGCGCCAAAAATGTTTTCACTGTTGAATAAGAAAGCAGAAAGAATAATGATCTATAGCAGTTGGGTTCAGATAACCTACTCGTACACTCACTGCCTACCATACATTGCTCTAGCGAGGAAAATGAAACCCATAGATAAAGTAGTATCTGTAAACTCTTTGACGCAAACCCTGCTGAGCTAAGCTTACTAACTACCCATACGCACATCCCCTATCAGAACTCACTAGAAACTGCTCCAATTAATCCGTCTGCCTTCTTATAGAAGAAACGATTGAATCACCTCAACCAGAGACGCACAGCGTCTTGACAACCGAAGATAAGCCTCTAATATCGTAACACAGCTCCATAATAACCTAACCCTCGGTTATAATGTCATAAAGCGTACCGTCAAAATATTCGACGCAAGTGGTATTAATGAGGCTCTAAATATTAACCAGGATTATTCCGACCGCCGTGAAGGAATTACTGGAACACAGCAAATACATGGATTAACAAGTCGCGTGCTAATTTGGGGATGATCTTGCTTAATTTATTGCTTTTTACGAATTGAGGAGCTTGAATTAATGTGTTTAGGTACTAAGTCATCATTTTTAAATGTTAGTATCGTGTGTTTTTAGTATTAGTAGGACCTTTTGCAAAAGTTCGCATAGGGAAGTACAACATTTTTACCAGTTAGTCTATCGTCAAACAGTAATGTGCTAATACGAGTATTGTTGTGTTCCATTTTGGTATGGTTGAAAATTAAATTAAAACAAATTTTATAGTACCTACTACATATTTATTACTCTTTAATATATATATACATGCCAATTACGAAGCCCTGCTACTAGAATATCGCCGATGTTGCAGATCCGCCGGTTCCCAGGCGAACACCTTATGCTGATGCGGCATTGCGCAAGCGGCGAGTTGTCGCTAATTTTAATTTAGAATAAGCATTCCATTTTCCCACATCGAAGTGGTCTCACCCTTTTTTAGTTATAGTAATTAATTGTAATTTTATATTTTAAATAAATTTATATTTCACATTTCGGTTTTTTTTTCGATCCTCCAGCTGCCGCTAACGTAATTGGCGCAGTCGGTAGGATACTCACGGGTAGATTTCGGGACTATCTTATATCGATATTCGCGTCGCGAGCTACCGGGTGGCTATCGAGCACCAGCACCGAGTATCCAGAACTTACGGACCTGCAGCAGCCTGGAAGGAGAATCTAATCCTCGATTCACGGAGGAAACCAGAGATGAAATCCATGTAAGTACACTTGAATTACTCTCGTGTTGCTTTCCTTTACTCCTAAGTCCAAATCTTAATCGTAAAGATTTACCACCCTAGAGCCTCTAGTTCTCGGGAGCCTGAATCACGCCAGGCCCGCCGACGTGTAATAGATAGCAGTAGAAATATTTTAGAAGTCGATAATTTTAAATTAAATAGTAAAATGGCTGTTGACCCGGACACTATCTTCAAGGCCCTCCGCCTCGTCCCGGAATTTGACGGCAACCCAAACATCCTTACAAGATTTATTACTATATGTGACCAATTAGCAGTGCAATACTTAAGTTCTGCAGCTGGCAGTGACTTCCCGAATTTGTGCCTTTTGAACGGGATACTAAACAAAATTACGGGAACAGCAGCTTGCACTATACATTCAAATGGAATTCCAGAAAACTGGTTAGGCATTCGAACTGCCTTGATAAATAACTTTTCGGATCAACGTGATGAAACAGCATTATATAATGACCTCTCTTTAGCTTCCCAGGGTAACAAGTCACCCCAAGAATTTTATGATCATTGCCAAACTTTGTTTAGTACGATAATGACTTATGTGACACTACATGAGACGATAATTACAACTATTGCAGCTAAACGTGAGCTATACAAAAAGGTTACAATGCAAGCGTATGTGCGCGGATTAAAGGAACCCTAGGTTCACGCATACGATGCATGCGCCCGCTACCATAGAAAAAGCGCTTGAGTATGTACAGGAAGAGCTTAATATTATGTACTTACAATCTAGGAACGACACCCCTAAAACTCAAGTAGCTCCGAAGGTCAGCCCTACTTTACCTGCAATACAATTTACACCCCCGCGACTACACAATTTACAGATGACAACCCCTAACTGGCCTGTTCCTATGGGACACCGCCCCATGAGGCCTTCGCCTCAACCATTTAGATTTGATAACCAACATCGCGTGCCCACGAACACACAGCGAATGTTCGCTGCCCCGCCACCTAATTATAATGCGCGTAGTAACGTTTTTAGATTACCACCCCGCGGTAATCCACCACCACCTCAAGGCCCTCAGCCTATGAGTGGAATTCAGCGGTTTACTCCGAAACCATTGCCTCACACAAAAATGATCACGGCCCATGATTGGAGTAAATACGGTAACCCGCCACCAACTAATTATTTTAAGACTAGAGAAATGAATACGAACGAGTGCGCGGCGTACAATGACCCGTATTATAGCTGTTATCAGCCGGAGTCGGATTACTACACCGACTATAGCGATAGCGGTTTAATCCCCGACTTCGCTTGTGACCCGACTTATTTTTACGAGATGACTCCAGACAGCCAACTGCCAGAAGACTACCAGGTAAGCTCTAATAACTGTGAAGATCAAAATTTTCAGGAGATTTCGAATTCACCAAAACCAACATAGAGCTAAATCTCCAGACGCAACGGCGTTTACCATACATACAAATCGCGAACCCACCTTTAAAATTTCTTATAGATACCGGAGCCAACCAATCTTTTATCAGCCCCGAGGCCGTTGAGAAGTACTTTACAGACTATCCTCTTAACTTCGACCCTTTCGAGGTAACCAACATACATGCAACTAGTAAAAATAATTACTCTATTACGCTACCGTGTTTCCAAGAATTTAATGACGCTGATAGTATGAAGTTATTCATTTATCGGTTTCATGACTATTTCGACGGGCTCATAGGTTTAGATTTGTTGAGTAATTGGGAAGCCCGCATAGATTTAAGGGAAGGTAGACTTTTAACCCGTACAGCGTCCAACCCCATCAGGATGTATAACTCATGCAACGTGAACTTATCATCATCATCATCATCAGCCTGTATTCGTCCACTGCTGGACATAGGCCTCCCCTATGATACGCCACTCAGCCCGGTCCTCGGTCTTACTTCTCCAACCGCCACCAGCTGCCTTTCGAATATCGTCACTCCATCTAGTCTCAGGACGTCCTACACTACGTTTGCCGATTCGCGGTCTCCACTCCAGAACCCGTCTGCCCCAACGGCTATCGGGTCTGCGACAGATGTGACCGGCCCACTGCCACTTCAGTTTGCTAATACGCTGAGCTATGTCGGTGACTCTAGTTCTCTGACGAATTACTTCGTTCCGGATGCAATCCCTCAGAGAAACCCCAAGCATAGCCCTTTCCATAGCTCGCTGAGCGACTTTGAGCTTACGGACCATTTTCACTGTCAGTGTCCACGTTTCAGCACCGTAGGTCATAACGGGTAAGACGCACTGGTTATACATTTTTGTCTTGAGACTTTGTGGGATGGGTGACGAGAAGACCCGACGAAGTTTTCCAAATGCTGCCCAGCCCAACTGTATTCTTCTCATAGCCTCACTCTCAAAATTACCTCTACCTAGTTCGAGCGTCTGCCCTAGGTAAACGTATTTCTGTACAATTTCAAGAGTGGTTCCACTAACGGCAATCGGTCCCGGAGCAACGAACTCGTTGCACATGACTTTGGTTTTATCCAAATTCATCCGGAGGCCGATGCGTTGAGAAGCGTCAGCCAGGCTGTCCAACATACACTGCAAGTCCTCCAGCGACTCTGCCATTATGACGATGTCGTCCGCAAATCGTAGGTGAGAGATGTACTCGCCATTGATGTTTAGGCCATGTCAACCCAATCCAGAGTCTTAAACATATCCTCTAGTGCGTTTGAGAACAATTTCGGGGAAATTACGTCCCTTGTCTCACGCCTCGCTGCAGAGGAATATGCTTCGACTGCTGGTCTTGAATTTGGACCGTCATCGTAGCGGCGTCGTACAAACATCTCATCACCTCGATGTATCGCCAATCGACTTGGCATCGCTGTAAGGACTCCAGAACAGCCCAGGTTTCGACCGAGTCAAACGCCTTTTCATAGTCCACAAACGCTAAGCAAAGAGGCCGATTGTACTCTTTTGTCTTCTGTACAATCTGCCGTACCGTGTGAATGTGGTCTATGGTGCTGTACCCACTTCGAAACCCGGCCTGTTCAGGAGGTTGGAACTCGTCGAGTCTTCGGGCGAGACGATTTGTGATAACTCTTGAGAACAACTTATAGACGTGGCTCAGAAGCGATATTGGCCTATAGTTCTTTAAAAGGGTCTTATCTCCTTTTTAAAGAAAAGGATGACTACACTTCTGTGCCACGCCTGTGGAGTCCTCCGGTGAAGAGGACGGCATTAAACAGTTCTTAGAGCTCTTTAAGAAGTGGGGCTCCACCAGCCTTTAAGAGCTCTGTTGTAATCCCGTCCTCACCCGCGGCTTTTCCATTTTAAGTTGCCCAAGAGCCATCACAATTTCGTCTTGACTTATCTCAGGCAGGTCTTCTGTGTAGTGGCGTGTCAGAGTGGCTCTTTTGTCCTCGTTTTGTGGGAGATGAGGAGCATGTGATGCGTACAGCTGGCCGTAAAAGTCTTCCACTTCCGAAAGAATACCCGCTTTGGATGTAACGACTGTCCCCGCCGAGGTGGTTAACTTCGTTAGGTGACTTCTACCTAGTGTCTTGACGAACACTTTTGACCCCCGATTTTGCTCAATTGATTTTTCAATCAAGAGCGTGTTAGCTAATCGGAGGTCACGTCGTACAAGTTTGGTAATTTTCTTATTTAGAGCCCCTTGTTCTGACGAAGTTAACGTGGGATTTCGTCGTTCCTCCATGAGTTGCAGAGTTTCCGTCGAAAGCTTTGACTTTCTGCCTTTGCGCCGCATTTTGCAGAATTTTGTGCCCTCATCTCGTAGGACGTCCACCACTCTGTCGAGCTTCTGGTCAACGCTGTCTGTGGTTTCCAAGGCAGCAAACCGGTTATTCAGTTCTAGCTGAAATGTTTCAGACCCAACTATGGTTTGGAGAAGGTTCGTACGGAGTGTTGACTTCATCAAACGGGCGCGTTCAAGCTTGTAATCAATATTCAGGGTGCCTCTCACAAGCCTGTGATCACTTCCGGTAGCAAACCTAGAGATCACTGAGACATCCCTGAATATACGCCGTTTATCCGCAATAATGAAGTCAATCTCATTTTTCGTCCGGCCGACGGGGCTTCGCCATGTCCACCTCCTCTGAGGCTGTTTCTGGTAGAACGAATTCATCAGAAACAGCCTTTCCTTTTCGAGGAAGTCGATCAGCATTTGGCCCCTGTCATTTCGTCTTCCCAAACCATATGGTCCTACTACCGATTCACTGCAAGTCCGTACTCCCACTTTGGCGTTAAATCCCCCATAACAACGTTGAAGTGGGCTTTGGAGGTGTTATGTAAAGCCTTCGCTATATCCTCATACAAAGCTTCCACCTCTGAATCAGGGTATGCCTCCCAGGGTGCGTACGCCATGACCACTTTGAGGGTATACCTCTCGGTCAACTTCAGCACCAGGTATGCGACCCTCGGAGACACACTTGCGATTTCTAAAACGTTGTTATGGAGAGTTTTGTGGACCAGAAACCCGATACCACCTTGCGACAGCTGGTGACCTTCACGGTAATACATTAGATGGCCCGATTCCAAGGTTACGGTGTCCTCTCCTGTCTTCGGACTTCGCATAACCCGAGAATGTGCCACCTTATGTGGGTCAGTTCTTCTTCCAGCTGAGCGAGCCTATCGTCATCTCGAATCGTCCGTCCGTTATGCACAGCCAGGGTCAATTGGGTTTGGCGGCCTACCGTAGCCCGGGGATTCTTCGCACCCCCTGCCCTGCCGTTACCATGACCGCCGCCTTGGCCAGGAATAGCAGGGCGGCCGGGAACTAGGGGCCTTTTCTATTTGGGACCCATCATAAAGGGGGTATTGCCCATAGTCGCCACGCTGGGCATGCGGGTTGGCGACCGCAGTGCCGTGCCATCTTATGCATGTGACGCTGCTGCCCGTCACAGCTATATTTACAGCACGGCTATTTGGATGGTTATCCCGCCATCGGTCGGTCGTCAGAGCCTCGTTTGTTGGTCGGCAGGGTGCACCACGGGCAGGTGAGGTTGACAGTTTTGGGGACACTTAGATGTTGAGGTCCCCTTACACCCCACGTGAACGTGAACGTGAACTTATACGAAGATATAATTCCAGCGGGAACCTCTAAACTCATACGTATTCCCGTGGATACAACAGACGGCGAAGCTTTCATAAGGGAGCAAGTCCTCTGCAACTGCATGGTTCACGAGTGTATTACAACCGTAAGTAATAACCGTGGCTACTTAGAAGTCGAGAACTCAACGCCTAACGACGTAATATTCTCACTCGACCGGCCAGTGCACGCGGAATTATTTAATACTGAGTGCACGCGTACCCAACAACTGCCTCGCGCCCAAGATGTTATCTCACGGTTACGAACGGATCATTTAAACGAAGAGGAAAAGGCAAACCTTATAACCCTTTGCTCTCGTTACTCCGACGTGTTTTATATTGAAGGCGAAGCACTTACCTTCACTAATAAAATCAAACACCGAATTAGGACCACTGACGAAGTACCAGTGCGCACTAAGAGCTATCGGTATCCTTTCGTGCACCGCCAGGAGGTACAGGACCAAATAGGAAAAATGCTAGACCAGGGTATTATACAACCGTCTGAGTCAGCTTGAGCTCACCCATTTGGGTAGTACCCAAGAAGCTCGACGCCTCTGGAAAGCAGAAATGGCGCCTCGTGGTCGATTTTCGTAAGGTTAACGAAAAAACTCTAGACGACAAGTACCCCATTCCAAACATAAGCGATGTCCTTGACAAGCTAGGCAAGTGCCAGTACTTCACAACTTTAGATTTGGCTAGTGGGTTCTACCAAGTAGAAATGGATTTACAGGACATCCAGAAGACCGCATTCAATGTTGAACACGGGCATTTTGAATTTCTTCGAATGCCAATGGGACTCAAAAATTCTCCGTCCACGTTTCAACGTGTAATGGACAATGTCCTCAGAGGCCTTCAAAATGAAATATGCCTAGTGTACCTTGATGATATCATTGTGTTTAGCACATCCCTGCAAGAACACATGATAAATCTCGAAAAGGTCTTCCATAGACTTCGAGAGTCCAATTTAAAATCCAACTAGACAAATCTGAGTTTCTTAAATTAGAAACAGCCTATCTCGGCCATGTTATCACCCGAGATGGTATAAAGCCAAATCGATAAAATCTCTGCCATTAAAAAATACCCCATCCCTAAGACTCCAAAGGAGATAAAACAATTTTTAGGTCTTATTGGTTATTACAGAAAATTTATACCAGATTTTGCCCGTACAACTAAACCACTTACTCAGTGCTTAAAAAAGGGTAGTAAAATCACCCTTAACAATGAGTACGTTAACTGTTTTGAGAGATGTAAGACACTTTTAACTAACGACCCCATCTTGCAATATCCAGACTTAAAAGAGAATTCAATCTCGACAGATGCTTCAAATGTAGCTATTGGAGCTATTTTATCACAGGGTCCTATTGGATCTGATAAGCCAATCTGTTACGCATCTCGAACTTTAAACGAAAGCGAGATGAACTATAGCACTATCGAGAAAGAGCTTCTTGCCATAGTCTGGGCCACAAAATACTTTAGGCCTTATTTATTTGGACGGAAGTTTAAAATTTTAACTGACCATAAACCTCTACAGTGGATGATGAATTTTAAGGAGCCAAATTCACGTCTCACAAGATGGCGACTTAGACTGAGCGAATACGATTTTACAGTTATCTATAAAAAAGGCAAGTCTAACACAAACGCTGACGCTCTTTCGCGTGTAGAAATATATACTAAAGAAGCTATGTCTTTAATAGAGGAAATTGACGAACTAAATTCCTTAATGGGCATTATGGGCAACCCACCTGAATCAATACGTGCCCCAACCAATTCGTCTACTGAAACGGTTCATACTAGTAATGAGAATCCTATTTTAGAAATCCCAGTTACTGACGAACCTCTTAACAAATTCAACCGACAGATACATTTCACTCTTGTTAGTACCGTTAAAAAACGACCCACCGTAACTAAACCCTTTGACACCCACACACGTGTAAGTATTCAATTATCAGAGTCTAATTTAGCGGAAGATGTTGTAAACGCAGTTAAAGAGTACGTCAACCCTAAAGTCAGGACAGGTATCTTAATTAATCCCCCCTTAGCTATGTACTCAATAATCCCAATTCTACAGGACAAATTTAGAAGTTCATCCATGAATCTTAAGCTATGTAAAACTGAGTTAGAAAATGTCAAAGAATACCTTAGACAGCAAGAGGTTATTCGCCACTATCATGATGGTAAAACCAACCACCGTGGCATTAACGAATCCTATTTAGCTCTATCTTAAAAGTATTATTGGCCAAAGATGAAGGAACACATAACTAAATTCATAGGTGAATGTACCATCTGCGGACAAGCTTAATATGATAGGAATCCAGTTAGACCTCAATTTAACGTTGTGCCCCCAGCTACCAAGCCCTTTGAAATAGTACACATAGACTTGTTCACCGCTCAAAGTGAAAAGTACATAACGTTCATGGACGTCTTTACAAAGTATGGTCAAGCCTATCACTTACGCGACGGAACAGCTGTTAGTATTTTACAAGCCCTTTTACAGTATTGTACTCATCATGGCGTCCCTATGACTATCATTACAGACAACGGGACAGAGTTCACCAACCAGTTGTTCATGGAGTTTACAAGACTCTACAAGGTCAACCATCATAGAATACTAGCTCACTCCCTAACGATAACGGCAATATAGAACGCTTTCACTCTACACTCCTGGAACACCTTAGAATCCTTAGACTACAGCGTAAAGATGAACCCATTGTGAATCTTATGCCCTATGCTATTATAGCCTACAATAGTTCTATCCACAGTTTCACAAGATGTAGACCTTTTGACTTATTGACAGGACATTTTGACCCTCGAGATTGCTTAGACATTGATCTGACACAACAACTATTACAGCAGTACGTTCAAACTCATAGAGACCAGATGAAGGAAGTCTATGAAATAATAAATTCCTCATCTCTCGCTAACCGTACAGCACTCATAGACAGACGAAATACGACTCGGGAACCCGAAAAGCAATATGCACCCCAACAGCAAATTTTATTAAGAACCCCTCGCTAGTCGACAAAAGACCGCTCCACGTTTTACACAGGACACTGTTTTAGCTGACTTACCTATCACATATATACCTCTAAAAACGAGGCCCTGTAGCAAAGTCAAGGCTAAAACGTATCCCTAAAGCAGCCAATTTGTTACAGAATCCTGCTAGTAACGATCCTCCCAATGATACGACCTCAAGAGATAAAACTTGAGAGCCTAGACGATGGACCCGGACTACTACCCTACAAACTTGGACTCATGAGACTTACTACTCACCACCATACGTTCCTACAGTACGTACAATTGAACGACATCGAAGACAACATACACTCACTACAAACTCAACTACTAAGCCACCAAGACCGAATGACTAACGACACTTACTCACTGTACGAAATTCAGATAGACTATCTTACTAAAAAGCTTGGCAAAATTTTAGATCAATAAAAATCTATAAAACCTAGAGTTAATAGACGGCTTTAGTTTTATCATTAAAAGCATTGTCTATGATAGCAGATTTTAGATTTAGAACTTAGAGAATATTATAATATTATTAGACCGGGATCATACTATTTGAATAGGCAGATAGTATTCATTTTAAATTCCCGATAGTTTCTAAGGATAATTATAATTTAAATAATTTAACTATAGTGCCTAACTCGACACGCTCAGGCTCTCATCCCATCCTTTCCTTTTATAACAACTAACGAGATGACATTCGTGTACATAGAGGCTGAATGCCCGAAGTAAAAAAAACTGGTACCTCTGTGAAAGCGAAGTCACCCACCATATCCGCATTTGATCTACTTACAATCAGCTTACTGCAAGAATCCTGCCATTTTAATACAGTCGCCCTGAAGAAAGAAGCCATAACACTTCACTTAATGGAAGCTGATGAAGATGTCACCTGAAAACCTGAAGAGTTCACCATCGCCAACGAGAACGACAGGAACTCACATCAATCTGAACTCTCCTGACCTCCAAGGACTACACAGCATCTAAAATAAAATTATGTTCCAGACCCTCTACCAACAGACAACGTGCAACCAGATGTCCTAGGCCACACGACAGTGCCATTCTACTCAGTACTGTTAAGTGCGGCTGTACTTACTATCATCATAAGATTCCGGAGCTACCTATTCAGATATATAGTAATAAAGCTATGAAAAGGAACCAGCAGCCTCCGACTATAATCCTGAAGGAAGAAGATCCTGGCAACGTCCCGGCAACATTTTCACTGAACGTGCTAAAATAGTCGCCGTTCTAAGGGTGGAAGAATTACGAAGCCCTGCTACTAGAATATCGCCGATGTTGCAGATCCGCCGGTTCCCAGGCGAACACCTTATGCTGATGCGGCATTGCGCAAGCGGCGAGTTGTCGCTAATTTTAATTTAGAATAAGCATTCCATTTTCCCACATCGAAGTGGTCTCACCCTTTTTTAGTTATAGTAATTAATTGTAATTTTAAATTTTAAATAAATTTATATTTCACATTTCGGTTTTTTTTCGATCCTCCAGCTGCCGCTAACGTAATTTGCCTTATATGCTGGTAAGCATAGCAAGTCTAGTGTGTAAGCTTAGCTTATCTCACTATCCTGTGCCTTCAGTATCTATCAATTCAAAATTAATTCAGTTTTATTTTTATTACGGCTTCGGCTGAAAACCCTGTTTCGTTACAATACTATTAAAGTATTCTAAACTACTACACTAATTCTGCCGAATAAATCCGTACTTTAAAGTGACTACGGAAGTTTTGAGTGACATTTTAAATTAATATCAATATGAATATGTGTTGTTTGGCGCAGAGCCCACATGAAGCTGACCGTGCGGAACCTGCAGACGGGTGACTTCGGCAACTACCGCTGCATCTCCAAGAACTCGCTCGGGGAGACCGAGGGGTCCATACGACTCTACGGTGAGATGAGATGGATTATCCATTATATGATACACAATTTCAGAGTTTATCTTAAATACCAAATCGCAAACATGAAAGGGTGTTATAAGTTTGATGCGTATTTGTGTGTGTGTGGGTGGGTGAGAGAGAAAGAGAGGGTGCATGTGTGATGAACGGATCATGTTTAGTTCAGTTCAATGATGATGCATGTTTTTTTCTTTTGTGTAATAAAAATGTGTTTGGGTCGGGAGTTTTCTTTGCTAATTTTCGTCCAAATTCATTGAATCGTCTCAAAGTTGTCAAGTCTTTTACTTGCTTTAACTTCCAAAGATACTGGTGATCTTAAATCGAAGTCCGAGATACTACACTGAAGTATCGGTTCCGCGGTTTGATCAACCGTGAATGATCAACCGTGACAGCTTGAAATAATGTTCACCTGATAATGGTTTATTCTGGTTTAATAGTTTAACCTGGTAATATTTGTTTCAGAGATCCCGATGCCTTCGACGTCCCCAAAAGCGACGGAGATGAAAAGCAATGCCAACAAAGAGAGTAAGGCTATAATAAGATCATTTAAACATTCTTGTTTATACACTTTTATAAGTTTACTTGACCGCCAACTCGGTGTTAAGCGACGATGTGGTCTACGATGGAGCGTGTTTACTAGAAGCAGAAGAAAATAAACACGTTTGGTGAACATATAACTTATTTATTTTTATGAAGAGACCTATGGCAGTTTTCTGCAAGTAGTCACTTACCAATCTTTGGCCTAGCGTAAAAGAAACAGACCCTACGTACTTAAGGGCGTGTGGGCCAAAATTTTGAATTTTCAAAACAACTTTAAGACCTTTAAAATAGTGTATTAAATTCTGAAAAAAATATATGTATTAGTTAAGGATCTAATCTAGTGCAATTCGCAGTCAATAACACGATTTAATGAATTTTACTTGATAGAAAAAAATCCCAAAGTCACCCCTTTTCAAAAAGTTGTTTCAAGTTTATGACTAAACTAATGAATTTTTTTACAAAATTTTTGTACTCAACGAAAGCAACTAAAAAGTTATAGATGCATTCGCAGAGTTTGACTTGATAAAAAGTATCAGTTATTCACTATGTTTTAATATCTACCATATAAATAGCGCGCCGTTCGGCCAGCCTGATCAGTCGCGTTTCGGCGCTCACGGACGACGGGCCTGTGCTTGATTTTGCAATTTTGACAACCGATAAATTTTAAATATTACGATCATAGTGCCACAGTATAACAATATCAGTAGGTATTACTAGTGAAGCACGCTATGATCTTGAATTTTGATACAGTTTTCATTGAATTGCAAATAGACGCTGATACTAATTAGTACGCTGTTTACTTTATGTTGTAGACCAAAAGGGGAGTCTCAAAAAACTGACGTCGATGCCACATCAGTAAAAAATTCAATGCGGATGCAATGGAAAATAGATAAGTATCGGTAAAATATTCGTCCGTTAAATCAGAGATCGGGATAAGGAAATAATGAGAGGGAGAAATCCCTGCATAAATCCCCTAATATAAATGCAAGTTAGGTATCATTTATGCCATTTAGGTAAATTCTTTGGTAGTAAGGTACTTAGTACTTGGAAGAAAAGTCCTCACATACAGATTTTACCACTTTGGAAGAGACTTTCGCGCAAACTATTCAGTTTAGAAAAAAAAATGTTAGGAACTTCAATACAATTTTGAACACCTTTCCATAGATACACGTATGGTTTTGTTAGAATTTTTATTTTTTTATTTCTTTTCCAAGTTTGTGACACCACCAAAATTTATTGTTTTTTCTTTTTTTTGTGTGAAAATGTTAATATTGTTCATAGATATTTAGACACTCGACCAAATTTGATAAGAAGCCTTTTAGGCAGTAAAATTACTCGTAGATTTAACTTTGCACTAAATTTCCGATTCGTATTTTTTATATAAGGTTTAGAATCATTTCCTGAGCATAAAATCACAAAACAATAACAAATCCAGGTGGAGCTTCAAGCGCCAGCTCGAAAAAACGTTTTTGGCTGATATTCTGAAAAAGTTATAAAGCCTATTATTATTGTAGAAAATAAAATTTCCCATCTTTTGTTGCCAGTAAACTTTTTTTTCGAACTTACCGATTACGATTTATTATGTCAAATTTGATGATAACAATGTAAAAATAATAAGATGTGAATTCTGTTACCAGTAGCATAAACATGACCCTTTTTACCGGAATGGAAGAAGGGTTATGTTTTTTCGCGCGTATCTTTTATGTTTGTAAATCTTTTATTTCCACATATCTTCCAAACGGCTTTTGGTAACTAAGATATTCTAAGACTAGTCTGACTCGCCAAAGTGTCCTTTTACGTGTAGATTTTTTTGTAGTCGGGGTTTTAAATTAAAGTTATTCTATCTCATTGCTCGTTGCTCGAATAAACAGCACCGTTCATCATCATGATTGAAGAGTTGAACGAAGAGTTTGGTCTCCACTTTTGTAATAAGAACAACTAAGCTGTGAAACGCATTGCCAGAGTGGGTTTTTGTCGAAGGTTCGAACCTTGGGGTTACGAGGTACACTGTGCTTGTTTCTATTAGAGAAACAAGTACCATCGTAGACAACATCATTTTCATCCACTATTATCGGCATCATAGCAATCGTATCATTGAATGGGTTATAAATCGTAAACGGTAAGTTTTATAAAAAGTTTATTAGCAACAAAAGATGCAAAATTTAATTTTTACAATTATTGTCAAAATATATAGTTTTCAAAATATCGGCTAAAACAGTTTTTTTCAATTGGCGTTTGAAGCTCTACCTGGATCTGTGAGCATTTTGTAATTTTATGCTCATAGAAAAAATTGGATTAAAATTTAGTACAAAGTTGACCAAAAACCTTCTATTTTTACTGGCCTTTCATTACGTTTCAGCACATTTTTTTTAATTTTTGACGAACTTGTGAATTATTAGGAAACATTTTAAAAAGATGCATGAAATTGGAAAAGCCGTTCTCAACTTATAGTGTGACCAAATAGAAAAGGTTAAGTTTTGTATATCTAAGAGTATAGATAAATTTAATATTTCTTCGTTCATATATCAAAAAAACTCTTATTACTATTCACAAAATTGTTATCACTAGTATAAACAAATCTTGAACAAAAAATGAGTTTAAATTACATAGTCCAATATTTTAATGTTATTTCTGCACTGTGGCACCGATTCCGCGGTCGGTGACGGTCGCGAGAACAAGACAGCGTTAAATGCCTAATTTGACAGAACTACCTGGCCTTAAAATTAATATCGTTTTAACTAATACGTATTTAGAAAATTTACAATGAAATGAAATGAGGTTTATTTGCGTAAACATATTATGTAGATAAATTTGGTGTCATTTTTACAATTAGGTCCATTATGTTTTCCTCGTGAGAGGTATGCAAAAATGTATTTAAATTACAATGTCATCAGATTGATTACTTATTAAAAGATTAGAATTAAATAAATTAGTCAATTTGGTCGAAAAAAAGAATTAAATCTAGATAGTCAATGTCATTGTCAATGGCCAGAAATTGAAATTTACACCATGAGATACAATGAATGAATACTGATATGGATAATTAAAATATCGAGTATTTCGTACTACTTCACAGTTTGGTGTATTGGAATACCACAATACACGTTCAGATACTCATCTACCGAATAATAGCACCGGTCAAGTAGCCATTTATGTAAGCGATGTTTAAACATTTTGTCAGACAATTCTCTGACTTCATTGGGTAGTACATTATATATTTTTATGGCCATTTGAAAGACGTTTTTTTGGAGATTTCTAGTCTGCAGTAAGGGGTTTCGATTATTGCTCCGATTTTGGATCGCATCTGCCTTTTAGATGCCTCTTGTCTTGTTATGAATATTTCTGGGTTACTGACAAGTAGGACACGACTTTTAATATACATGCACGGTAATGTCAATATTCTGTACTTTTGAATATGGGCTTACAGGAATCCAAATTTTTAACGCCTCCTATTGCTCTTAAGCACTTCCTTTGTAGCAAGAACATCCTGTCAACGTCAGCGGAATTTCCCCATAAGATCAGGCCATTACATGCGATGTTATGATGTTTATAATGTACAGGACTTAATCACGATATAATTCATTGTTTAATTACCTCGACATTATGTGTTCAGATCGTTGAAAAAGTTTAAAAACAATAATAGACGATGTTATGTTAAATTCACCCGTCGTAGTCAATGGTTTTGACTAAAATCGTTTAGTTATTTTTTTTAAGTACACAAATTGCATAAATTGCAGTCCCATATATTACAATTTACTACAAGATAGTATTGTGTAATAACGCCGAATGACAAACACAGTGTAGTCATTTGTAGTGGTAGGACTCTTGGCAGAGTCCGCCTGGGGAAGTACCACACCTTTGCCAGTTATTCTACCGCCAAGCAGCAATGTGCAAACATTACTGCGTTCCGGTTTGAAGGGTAATGTTTCCAGAGAAATGACAGGGCTTAGAGATATAACATCTTAGATCTCTGGGTGACGACCACAGTGCAGTGCTAGGTAATGATTTGGACTCTTGTTCCAATAGCTGCGTGTCACTGTGTTGTTATGTGGCCGGCATGTTGCTTACCATCAGGCACATGTCCTGCTCGTCTCGTCATTTTTATAAAAAAAAAAGTCAAACGTCTACTTTGTATTGGTTTAAACCCTTTTTATGTATTTTAAAAGCATATTCCTGCTTTTTTATCTTTGCAGTTTACGTTTCCGTATTATTTCCGCTTTGAAAAGTAGCCTAGAGGTATGTGGTATTTCAGACTACATTCCGTGTTACAAATTTCAACATGAACCGTTCAGCCGTTTCGATGGATCGACAAGCATCATGGTAGAAGCATGAAGCATTTCAATTTTTACGAATTATTTATTTGAGTTATCTATTAAAAAAAGGATGAAAATCACACTCAATTAGTGAGTAAAGTCAAATTGTCTAAAGAATATTAGCAGTTGATGACGTCAAATTACGGTTGGTCTAGTCGGGAGAACTGATGACGATCAATAGCAAAAAAACAGCGCTATTATTGTTAAAACCTTTGTTTGTAATACGGCGTTATAATTACAAGGGTTTTACAACAGATATTTCAGCGTTAGTACGGATAATAACGGCATTACTCCGGCCGGCACTGCACAGTAATCACCATTTTAATCACATGTTTTATGAAACCAGAGTTAATTACTGTAACCATTATAGTTTGTATCCAATTTCCTGTCACCTGCGCGTGTGTGTGACGTGGTGTTCGCGCTTTATTGAAATTTTCGGTTTAACATTTTTCCATTTTCCCTTCGGAACACACATACGAGGAAAATGGAGACCTGATGGAGGCAGGCAGAAGCTTAATTGCTTGCTACTATGTTTTCATAATTTGTTTAGTATAGTAAATTACATTAATTACTCAAAATGAGACTCGGAGTCAAAACCATCAACACTTTATAATTATTTTTGAATGCATTGAAATTCGTAATCTTATTTCGACGTTAGCGTAGAAAGAAATGAAACACCATGAATCTTACTTCTTATTAATATTATGAATGCGAAAGTTTGGATGTTTGACTGTTTGTTGCTCAATCACGTTGGAACATCTGAACGGATCGGGTTGAAATGCGGAACGCAGTATGAGTATAGTGTGGAACAGCACATAAGCTACCCTTTATCACGGAAAAATAACAGGAATAACGCAAGTAAACCCACCAGGCGTTGCTAGTAACCAAATAAATATTAATTTCGTTATTAGTACATACGTAAATACGAAACTAAATTGTTGAACCTATCAGCGGATAGCACAATATAGGTATTCAAATAAATCGCATCCCAATAATTTTAAAGAATATCTAAGCATTGACATTTCAGGGTATGTATAAGAGAAACGACATTATTCATGGGTAATATAAACATTTATTAAATTAATTAGCATCTACACAAATCCTTGAATGATTATTATTGATCGTCAAGTACAGTGAAAACTTTAAACAGAAGAGTTCAATCACTTGCATGCATTCATTTTAAGACGATCGACGCTTTAATGAAACAATTAAACAATGAAACTTTAGATTTTTATTGAGGGCGGCGAAACGAGTGAAACAATGTGCTACCTACTCTCTTTGCTTGCCGAATACTTATGAAAGTAACGCAAACTCCTTGAAGAGTTATTGCTTCGTTGGCTGCTGGAGGCAAAGTGGTGTAAGTTCGAGTAGAATCGCCAAACTCTTCCGGGAGTGACGTTCGCCGCAAAACGCCCGGGATGCAGCGAAAACAGTGCAGTGTTGCCAGGGCGACAACATGTACTCAAATTTTTTGAGAGATCTAACTATGTCAGTTGGTACTAAACCAAACTTAGAACTAACTAAGAAGGCGAAAACCCCTACTAGCCTAATTTTACTAATACTTCGCACATAGGTATTTAATATTAGAGGTGTATCAAATTAAAAAATATTATATTAATTCACATGGTTCATGGTTTCATTGGACAGAAGAAAATTATACCCTCAACATAAGAACAAAATACGAGTAGGTAATTTTATAGGTTAGATAATTATTTAGTAAGTAATTAAAACTAGAAGTATACATATACATAGCTTCTATTATTTTCCCTTTTTATTCCAATTGCCACTTCTATTTCTCACTACAAACCACGCTCGGCCATTCCGTTAAATAAACAAGAAAAAACTAAAGTTGATTAAGATTTTAATATGGTAAACTTTTACCATAATTCATGTATTTAATAAAAACTAAAGTTGATTAAGATTTTAATATGGTAAACTTTTACCATAATTCATGTATTTAATAATTTTTCCAAAAAAAAAATGTATTAATCTTCTTTGTAATTGTAAAAAAGATCACACAGTTTGATAATTAATCAAAATAGTCGTATGAAAGTGTATCTAAATTAATTAGATTATTCATTGAAAACATTAACCGCCAAATATTTATTCAATGATCAGCATAATCAGCCCACTTTAGGAGCCGACTACTAAAACTAGGGGCACGCTCTCACAAGGAGAGACCCAAGGTCACCACACCTACCAATCCCGGGTTAGTGGATAACCACACCCTTGAAAGATGTATTTCCTAAAACACACCGGTTTCTTCACGATGTTGTCTTTCATCGTTAAATCCAATGGTAATGTCAAATTGATTCCTCTTTGTGTAAAAATACTCAGATATGCAAACGGGGTTCGAATCTTCGATCTCATAAATGTGAAATCAGACACTCTCGCTACTTGGGAATCAAGGTTTTGAGCTCGCGAGCCAATAACTTGTAAAATATTTAACCAGTGAAATCTGTGTCAAAATTTTGTTCGGTCGTGACGTCGAAAGAAACTAAAGATATTTCAACATAAGTCCTTCAGCATGAGTCAGGTTTTGTAACGTGGCGGTTAGTGATGTTGAATGTTGTAAGTGACAGCGCTGGTCAACTGTCCGCCCGCAGGCCCGCGGCGCGCGAACGCGAGCCGGCCCGCGGTCCGCGCGGACGCCACCGAGCGGCCGAGCGTGGTGCGCGCGCAACTGGACCGCACGCCCGACCGCGACCGCGACGCCGCGCGCGTCTACCGCCCGCAACATACCACGCATGTGTCAGGTAACGCTGCTTCTTCATTTCTACTCCCTCTAAAAGCTTCAAAAAACACAATGTGTCTCAGATAATAATAAAAACTTATTTTAATTTAATCTTGCTAAAAATAAAAAAAACACAATGAGCTAATGCTAACAACTTGATCGCAAACCTCTAGTAAAACAGGATCGACGAAGATGGCATGGAGAGGCCTATACCCGGCACTAGGATAAAAAGACTGTGAATGGTAATGATAAATGAAAATCTTTTAAAACCCATTTTTTTTTGGACGGGTTTATTGTTGCTTTACATTATTGCCGAAACTAATTTTTAATACAAGAATTTAACTACTAACATATTGGTATTATCTATAGACCAATAATAGGCGAAAGATGAATAAAATTCTCATACCACTCCCAGATAAATGTATGCTGGTAGCATCACTACGTTGAAATGAAAAACATTAGGTAATACATAAGTCTATACTTATCCAAATATACGCTACTGGTCTACTTGAAATTTAATTTACATTGGAAACTTTTGTACATCCCATTATACTGTGTATATTATGTTAAGAAACTAATTCATTGGCACTCCTTCTTTTTTTAACAAAAACCATCTGAATGTTTTCTTCATTTGTGTTTGATTTTTTTATTTTGATTTTTTTATTTTGATTTTGATTCTTCTTTACATCCTTTCCTCAAATACCGTACAAGAGTGTAAAGTACTGTAATTCCACAATCTGGGAACCTTTAAATGGTGAGTAGGTATCTTCTGAGCAAGAACGTGGCACTTTGGACCTTGATGGTGTTACTATTTAGGCGAGGTCAAACTAAAACCCATTCAATACGCAATTATTCTTCACGCATCATATTTTTTGGTCGAATTACTTTTGAACGACTCAAAAGTAAGAAAATTACTAAGAAAAATACTTTTTTCATCGATTCTTTTACCCCACTGCTGCGTATAGACGCTTTTACTGTGCAACCTGATTCAAGTTCTGTACTAATTAACTCCAGGATCAACCACGATAGTCAATTCTATCGTGGACCATTTTTGATGGTAGGTGGTCGATATTCGATAAAATACTAGCTGACTAATTAGCTTAGACAAAGATCATAATATACTTTTATAAAGTATAGAGTGACAGGACGAATACGACACAAGTGTAATTGTATGCAACATACTTGCTCGCAGCATCATAGTGTGTCAATAGCTGCGTTATTAGAACATGAAGAGCCCAAGTCATTACCTAGCCACTGCACTGCGCTCGATGATTTGTCTCTATTCCTTTTTTTAGTAACGTTGTCTTTCGAACCGGAATACAATCATAATTACAGATTACTGTTAGGCGATGGAAAAAACAAAAAATTTATAGTTTTAATCTTTTTTTCAATTTCTAGTTGAATTACTAGACCAAATTTATTTGTGACATTGAACTGAATAATTCTGCGTCTAATCGGATACTTGATATAATGTATGTTTTCATTTCTTTTAATATTATTTGTAATTGTCAAAGTTTCGATGTCTGTAGCTTAATTGCATCGGAACTTCGGAACAAATCGTATAAAAATTTGGAATACGTTTGTTATAGACTGGTATACTACATACATTTCCTAATTTCTACTTTTTTCTCGGGAAAATAAGAGAAAATAAGATTCAGGTAAAACCGTTCAGCGCAGCAATTTTTTTTTATGAAACCTAAAGATTATCTTCTATTGGGTTTTGACGTTGTTGCCTAACTCAGCTGAGCATATTTACATAATTCGAATATTACTTTTAATATACCGACAGATTGACTGAAGATTACTCTGACATCTCCATTATTCAAAACATTTTATGAGCTTGTTTATCAATCTGCTTAACTGAATTACCGACCATCAAACAACCGAACTTAATACATAAAGCCTTTAATATACCAGCGTCTCAAAGCGAGACCGCACCGCAGGAGGCTTTACTCGCCGCTTTGTATTCTTTGTAACAATATACTGCATTATTAAAAACGTCTCTCTCCCCACTCACGGTAAAAAATAAATGTGCTCCTCCGGAGTCGCGGCGAAATGGGTTGAGAATATGTGACGAGCCCGATGTGCCAATCGTTCGGATGAGTCGAGTCGCTCTGCGCCGCGGCTTTTATCTTCCACGGAGCGAATATTACTCGGGTGCATTAGCATTTTTGGGCGGAGATGGCTTCGTGCTGAAGGATTAGTCGAGGCGAGTCAAATGTCGCTGTCTCAATAATCTGGGAGAAAGGTAGCTGGCGCCGTTTTGTACTTGTGGGTATATTTTCAGTCACCGCATTACGAAACTTGACTTTATCTGAATTTTCTCTTGTTGGGGTTACTTGATGTAACAATTGACAATATTTCTCTACTAATTTAACTTTGTTTAAACTTAGTTGGCTCGCGTACTCAAAGTGTAAATGTTTGTTACGCAGGTTAGTTGTATTGTGCACTTACAAAGTATTAATTTTGATGTAATTTTTATTGTTCCGGTTACGAAAAGAACTAAAAAATACAAAATAATTCTGAAGTAGATAAGATTTTACAGGTGTCTTTTAAAACACCTAAATTTTGACAAACCTTTAGACCCACTCAGAAACTCTTCGTACCTTATTTAAATTATTTTAAATCGAAATTATAGCTATATAGTAAGTTTAAGTTAGTAAACTACCTGAACCTTCTGCGCTAACCCGATGTTTCATACATGTCAAACAACTGCCACAGGTCTCTTTAAAAAATAAGTTTTGAGTCTTAACCTCGGTGATAAAGAAAGCGATGATAAAATTAGCGTGGCTTTTTAATGAAAAGTAACAAGACGATGGTAACACCACAAGGACACAGTGCCACGCTGCATTGAACATGAAGAGTCAAATCACTTGAAAGCATGACTCTCGTTTCTTTTCCGGAATAAAAGTGACCTATGTGTTCTTCCAGACTATAATCAAACTGTGTTATAAACTTCAGCCCGACCCGTCTATATGTTACTACGTGATTGAGCAACAAACATCCAAACATTGACATTTATAATATTATAGTGGGATTATACAGCGTAGTCCACTGCTGGACGTAGGCTTTTCTCATAGCTTACCTCTCATTCCTCGTATGGATATAGTCCCCTTCAAACACAATAATGTTTCATTATCATCATCATCATCAGCCGCAAGACGTCCACTGCTGAACATAGGCCGCCCCCTAGATAAATCCCCCCAATAATGTTTGCGTATTTCTATTTGGCAGTAGAATAAATAAATAAATATATAAATAAATATTGGTGGACAATTCACACACAACACCATCTGACCCCAAACTAAGCAAAGCTTGTATTATGGAAGCCAGATAGCTGATATAATACTTATATATTTTCAAATACATATATATTATACATAGAACAACTAACTACATAAGTATTATATCAGCTATCTGGCTGCCATCACACAAGCTTTGCTTAGTTTGGGGTCAGATGGTATTGTGTGTGAATTGTCCACCAATATATATAGATCACACTCAGACACAGTACAAATTTTTGAATTCATCACACAAATATTTGCACTGGGTGGGGATCGAACCCACGACCCTCGGCTTCGCAGGCAGAGTTACGACCCACTAAGCCACGAGCCTAGTCAAAGTTAAATAATGGCAAAGTTGTAGTAAGTACTTCCCGAGGTGGACTAGGCGCAGAGTTTTACTTCGACAAACTATTTAGTAAGACTATGTACACGGTAAACATAGTTTTTTAAACTGTTTTTATCCCACGACCAAAAAAGGGGTGTTATAAGTTTGACGTCGATGTATCTGTGTGTCTGTCTGTCCGTGTGTGTGTCTAGCTGTGGCACCGTAGAGCTCAAACGGATGAGCCGATTTCGATGCGTTTTTTTATTTATTTGAAAATTAATATCCGTGCGGGTGTTCTTAGCTATGTTTGGTTACCGGACCACCACGGAAAATGTTTGTTCACAACCTACCTCAATATGGGTATCATATGAAAGGGCTAGAATAGTAAAATATTATACATTATAACAAATTTCAAATCCAAGATGGCCGCCACCACAAAATGGCGAATTATATAATTTTTTCACTACTACCACAGCATGCGTATCAAACGAAAGAGCTCGACTTGTAAAACACTTTTCACTATGACAATTTTCAAATCCAAGATGGCCGCTACCACAAAATGGTGAACTACATTTATTTTTTCACAACTCCCTTAATATGGGTATCAAATGTAAGGGCTTGACTAGTAGAATGTTGTACAGATAACAAATCCGAGGTAGTCAGGGGCTAATCAAAAATTTTAATTTTGTTCTTGTTAATAACTTAACTGGTCGTAATTTTATTAAAAGTCCGCTTGGGAAAGTAATATAATTCCTTATTTAATTAAAACAAAACAAAGCTGTCACTATGGACCGTGATGTAATCCTACTAATATTATAAATGTGAAAGTTTGAATATTTGATACTCATTCACGTCCGAACAGCGGAACTTATCGATCGACGGCTAAACGACGGAAAATAACGGGAACAAAATTGCGCAGGTGAAACCTGTTAGTCCTACTAATCCTCTTAATATTATAAACCTCAATGTTTGGATCTTTGTTGCTCAATCACGCTGTAATATCAGTCCGCAAGGGCGGTAGCAAGGGTCAGGGTCGTTGACGGGAATGCGAAAAGTGTGCCCCTGCGACCCTAACACTTGGCCATGCAGGAGAAATCTGTGGGGGCTTAGTCGGTAGAGGCACCACGTCTGTCGTCGCCA
Organism: Ectropis grisescens; assembly: GCA_017562165.1. NCBI lineage: Eukaryota > Metazoa > Arthropoda > Insecta > Lepidoptera > Geometridae > Ectropis > Ectropis grisescens. The sequence goes on from CM029788.1 coordinate 28,672,286, forward strand.
TGGTGTCGAGCTTGACATACCTCACCATGTCCCTGCATGGTGGGGATACATAAATGTATTTCCCCCACCAAAAAAAAAACATATTTTAATTAAAATATTTTTGTTTTTAAAAAAGGCTGTAATGTCGGAACGGATCGGGCTATAATTCGGAACATAGATTATAGTCTGGAAGATCACATATCCTACTTTTTATTCCGGGGAAATAAAGAAAACCGAGAGATACGCCGATGGAACCGCGGGGCCACTTATATATTTACAAATAAATATATTCTTGTGATACACAGATTCACAATTCAACAGCAACTAATGCCTTCATTTGCAATATTCTTTTTCTTTATCGTATCGCTTTTGGCAGAGCGGTCGTGGTCACGACGAGGCGTCCACGTCGGTGGTAGGGGTGGTCACAGCTCTCCGTACGATCTCCCGCCATTTTCTCTATTCGCGGACTGCCTGGCGCAGTCAGACACGTGGCTTCCTATTGCGGATTTCACTTGGCCAGTCCAGCGCATAGGTGACCTGCCGCGCGATCTGGTTCCTTCCACTTTTCCCAGCACAACCAGCCGCTCTATGGAGTCGTCATTTCGTCTGGAGACATGTCCAAATTACTGTAGTATGCGCGACTGTACTACAGCCGACAAACGCTGCTTGATGCCGAGCTCTTGAATTATGGACACGTTGGTGCGGAACGCTGTCCACGATATGCCGAACATCTTCCTCCAGCACCACATTTCTAGAGCGTTTATCTTCCCTTTTTTCCAACTCGCGCACTGACCACGTCTCTGCAGCGTAAAGAAAAATGGGGAATACAAGCGTTCGCATGAGCCTGTCTTTGGTGGCTTTGGTAATGTTGCGATTCTTCCATATTCTTCTTAACTTCTCCATCGCGGTTCTGGTAATGGCCATACGTCGTTTCACTTCATCTACACAGCCGCCGTTGTTTGAGATTAAGGCCCCAAGGTATACGTAGGTCTGAACCACGTCACAGTTCGCAATCTGTATCACTTCAGGCGAGTTGTTGATGACGCGATCCACGATCATAATCTTGGTCTTAGATCGGTTTATTTTTAATCCAAAGGTTTACGTGCTCCGTTTTGAGAAGTAATTCTTCCATAAAGGCCGCGTTACTAGCAATATTAGTCACCAGTAATTAATTTGATCATTTCATTTCAATAATGACGAATCTATTTCTGTACAGAGGTTAGTTTCAGTGAGTTTGTATGAAGATTAGTGTGTTATATGCCAGCGTCTCCCGGACTGGCCGGGTCGCTCGCAGCCAAATAGAGATTAAACATTCAACGAGTTCGCATACACACTTAACCCTCATAAATATTCAGCGCAAACCGCGTACAATCAATTCTTGCAGCCGCGCCTCCGAGGAAAAACTGTTTGAACACCCGAGTAATATCATATCAAATATACGCGAGACATTTGAATAAATAAACGGTCTATGGAGCTGGAATATCTTTATCCCGGCTTGTTTATTAGGGAACTCTTTAAACTTTTACTGAATACAAACACATCGTCGATATAAACAATGGGATCGGAAAATTTCTTGTTTGCGGAGCTCTGGAGGGAGCTGAGATGCTCTTATCGCGTGGGGACAAATAAAATGGCGCGGCTGCTTTTACCGACGTGTTTTGTTGTAAGTTTGTACAGCGGGACGTGATAAGTATTACTTCACTGTTTGGTAATGCTTTTTTTATAGTGAAAATTGACAGGATGAGCAGAATGCACTGGGTGAAAGCAATACGCTTGTCTATTACGGGATAGTAAACGCAGCATTTAGCTACCTACTCGTACTAGCATCATTGTCTATCTTCTCCACATCAATGGGGTTTGTATTTTATGTCAGAGTGCCTAACATAGACGCGTAAAGGTAGCGGTTCGCGCGGAGAGCGTGACTCCAGACCGCGACAGGAGACCGCGACAGGCACTTGTATGGGTCTCGCGTCGCGTCTCGTGTCTCGGTCTCAAATGTCAAGAGCCTGTCGCGGTCTTCGGTCGCGGTCTCCAGTCGCGGTCTCCGGTCGCGGTCACCTGTCGCGGTCTCCGCAGGAACTTGTACCTTAAATTAGACACTATTTATTAGCAAAATTCATATTATTTAGGTAACAAATTAATAAAACTATGTTGTTATGCTACTATTGCACAGTACGTCACCAGTATAACTACTGATATACTGCTACTACGCATGTCGGTGGCACGAACCCATATCATTTGTCCACAATGCGATTAAAGAAATTTTCGTTATAAAAAAGATAGCCAGCAATCGCCTGTAGAGTGTACAAGTATATAAAAGCGTTGTGTTGTGAGGTTGTTCGCTCTTAAGCCCGCGGTCTGGAAACACGTCAGGATGCTTTTCAGATTATCTCTGGCCGATATCTGCTGCTCTGATGATATGTTTAAGTTTAAAGCAATTTTTAACATTGCTGGGTCTGTTAATTTATTTTTTCAATTGCTTAACGCTTGGCTTACGTCAAAACGTAATAATTACAATTAGACATTAATAATATCTTTTTAAAAAACACCAAAAATATGGATAATAATTTTACTTTATATCTTATACCGGGTAGGTACCTTTAACTTTGAATATATAAATATAAAGATATCGTAAAGAAACTTGAAAAAAAAAACCTATTTTATGGGATACCTGCCAACCGCCGAACTACCTTGGTAGATTACTCTCTGTTTGTTAGAGAGCCCCGCCCTCGAGTCCCAACAGTGTGAATTTAAAGTGGGAAAGCAAAGTGCTATGATGCATTATGATCGTTTTCTTTCTAAATACTAAAATTGATAAGTGACTATCGCTTTACTAAATCGAGTATCCTTCGATACATTTTGAACTTTATTGCTTACTGGTACTCGAAGCATTCTCGTATATTTATTTCATGGACGTATTTATGGGTCATGTCTTAGCGCGGAAGAATATATCTACTTACAATGTATTCTACTTTGTATGCTTATACGAAACTGGTAGCAACTCGCGGTTTTACCCGCGGGATTCCCGTTCCCCTTATTTTCCCGTGATAAAAAGTAGCCTATATGTTGTTCTAGAGTCTAAACTGTGGTCTAAATTTAACTGTGTTCCAAATGTCAACCCAATCCGTTCCGAAATTCAGACGTGCTTGAGCGACAAACATTGAAACATCCAACCATACAAACATCGAAACATTCGCGTTTAAAATATTAATGAGTACTTACTTAAAACTTTTAAAAAAATTACATTTATTTACGTTTCTTTACTAATTGACGTGTAAATTGTGCATTTACAAATAATAATAAAAAATGGGTACCGATTTCTAAAACAAATTATAATATTGATTTAGTAAAATTGAAACAGAAAATAGTTTCTGCGCTGATTTGTGCATAGAATTATCTATGTATGCTATATATGTAGTATGTATAGGTTCATCATTTATCAAGTTAATTGATTCCGTTTTTTGCAGGAACGAAAAGCCTACATTGCTGGCGGCAGCCGGTCCTGACTCTTCTACTCTTGCTTCAGATGGATCTGATAGTTTAAACCTTACAGCAAGTCCTTAGAGTTGTTTCTAAATTTATACCAAGTTTTTGTTATATTGGGAACAATGAAACCAACGTAATTTTGTTTTATTTTGTAATATTCGTATTTTGACTCAGCACCTAATTTTATACCTATGTATTTGATGTATTACAATTAAATCCAACTAACTGAAAAAGTTAGTCTTCGTTGCGAAGAGTTTACAGCTAATAACGTGTGGTGTGATCAACCCAACTTGAGTAACTAAACTTAATTATTTACAAAGAGAACTAACACTAAACTAGATACTTTAGTATGTACAATTAGAATACTTATCTGAATTGGTCATAGGCCAATGAGGGTCTAAAAATAATCAAGATGATCAAACCCATTACCAGTTGGAAGCGTTCCAACTGGTTGAGCCAAATAAAATATCTGGCTTTTATTAAATTTTTTAATAAACCGAAGTTTTTAACTTTTGTAGATTTGCACTTAACCGCCATCTCGCCCGGTGTTAAGTGACGATGCGGTCTACGATGGAGCGTGTTTACCTAGTAGTTAGCCGATTCACTCTCGATTTGAAGACACACATATTGTAACCATCGAAATAACTACCGTGCTAAGTAATAAAAACCTAAATTCACTGAGTAGGTACCATGTTACACGCGAGCAACCTGGAAATTAATTAGAATTAAACAAGTTTATCAAATATTTATTTAAATGCGTAATAACCACGTTAGAATCTACTTTTGGACTTAACTTACATTTGAAATATCACGGTTGATTACATATTTTAATTAATTACGGATTACATACATAACTATAGCATGTTTACAGTTACAATGTTGTACCTACCATTTAACTTGTGTGCATCGAAATATTAGGAACAAACGTGACAAATACTCTAATTTAATGATTTTTTAAATCCCTTAATTATACACTGTATAAAACTTTGTCGTATCTAATTTAGCTCCTAATAAAAATTAGGTGCTGAGTCCAAATGTCATTGTTTAATTTAAGTAAATATAAAATTAATGTAATATTATAATTACGTGCAAAATTAAATTAAAATGATTGTAATATCTAAAGCCCCTAGAGTTACGAAAGATGAAAGCGAAACATATCAACCTGAATTTTGTGTCATATCCTGTGGGAACGAGTGAGGGTTTATATTTACAAAACGTTTCGTTACAAACAAACATATTTAATGTAAGATAATTTATATTGTGAAACAAATATACTTCCTAAATACTGTGGAGAACATGAAAAATAATATTGCTATCAAACAGAAATTAATGTGACAATTCTGGTTTGGTTTTTAAATCAACTGCATTTTATTTAAAAAACACGAATGCTCAACAGTTCCAAAAAACGGACTACCTTTACGCGATAGTTGGTTTTTAGTACTACTCGTTTGGTTTTTCAGGGACCTATGAAAGTGTATTAATTAAGCTCTATGGCTTACTTTGACTACCTTGAGCTAGCGGAAAGGCACAGGTTCTACTAGATTAAATAATCAATGAGTAACTATTGCTTCTGGTCTTAGTACTGCAGTCTCATTACCAATTTAATTGCCAATAAATTTTTTAATAAACAACGTAAATTGTTTCATAACTTTGGTGTATTTAATAACGATATTATAAAAATATGGTTATAATGCAATTTACAGTTTTTTTCTAAACAAAAAGAATAGTAATTTTTTTTTTGGGCATTCGTGTTTAAAACTTAAGTGGCTTTGAAAAAAAATAGATGCATTTTTTTTGGTTCAAGAGCGCATTGTGTGATCAATCATTATATGTGTCGGCTTGTGGGTGTAAAAAGGCAGCTTTATGCTAATTTAATTATTTGTTTTGAACTTTGATGTTTCACATTTATTAAAATTGGAATACATAAACAGCCCACTAAATCTTCCCACTGCTGGGACTCGGGGCCTTCTCTCGCAAGGAGAGAGTTAAGGCCATAATCCACCACGCTGGCCAAGTGCGGGTTGGTGGATGACACATGACCTCGACCTCGATTCTAGGTACATGTCGGTTTCCTTACGATGTTTTCCTTCACCGTTTTTAAGTTAGCGGCATTACGCACATGACTTCGAAAAGACAGTGGTGCGCGTGGTGGGATTCGAACCCGGGGGCTCCGGATCGGCAGTCGCCGTTCTCCCGACTAGACCAGCCGTAACTTAGTTAAAGTTAAAATTGGTATAAAGTTACTTTATTCTACAAGCAAGTCTCTGTTATGTCAAAGAAGTATCACATTTTTGAATATTGAAATAAAGTTTAAAATTCTTTGCTTCATTATGACAAATGGTTCTTTAAGGTATCAAGCTAAAGCGTCCTTTTTAGACCCCTGCTTTTGTAACGCGAGGCGGGAGTTTCTGCGGTGTAGGTAAAACACGATAGTTTAAATTCTAACACCATCTGGCGCTGCCGCCGCCGCCGGCACCCACAATAGTTTTGCGTAATTATTCATGAAACTCGTTAACCTATTCGGCGTTCCTCCCATTTCCATTTTAAATTATACCTACATTTGTACGTGCGTGTATTGTCCTTCCACAATAACTCCTATTCTAGTATAATTACATATTCTATTTCATTGTGACGCGACGCTTCGCTTATAATTACTCTTTCTACGATGTGCCAAAGGTTTCTAATTATCCCAAAGATTTACGACCTAGTCCCGGCTTCCGTTACCTGATCCTTAATTTTAACAAGATTTTAATTAAGTAGTAATAAATTATTCGTTAAAAGATTATTAAATTAGTAAATGATAACCAAGCTTGCCCCCTCACGCTTGTCGAATTGTAAATAAACGAAATTTCTGCACGATGAAAATAATAAATTTTATCTTCGTATTTATTACTCGTTTATTTATAGTTAATGTATAAATTGTATCTTTTATTGAGAATAAGAGATTTATCGTTAGGCTCTTTACTGTACAGATCGTGTGATTAAATGTAAATAAATAATGAGTTAGTATAAAAGTGGGTTGGTGTTTGAATTGTGCGGGTAATGGAGTAATGGAGTGATACGAGCGCGCGATAAGCGTTTCAAATAATTAAAATCCCTATTCTTGCGGGTCCGGGCGTCCCGTTATCGCCCCTTCGCTTCCCGGTGACAGACGCTATCGCGCGCTCGGAATCGATGGCCCTCTTTAATTGATTCTCCACTTGAAGCTCTACAATCGGCTCTTTGTCTTTTCTAATCGAAATTCAGCGTGAGTCGTTCGGCCGGCGGGCGCTAACGAATTTTTCTTAAAAAGAATACGGCCGATAGCGCGGGAAAATAAATACTGGCCGTAAAGTGGCTCTCGACACTCGGGAAACAATGGCTGTTAATGGTCCTTTATAATGGTCTGCAGTTGCTACTGTGCGGAAGCGGACTCGGCTTCTGGTTTAGAAACTACGTAAGTATTTTTAAACACAAACATACTTCAAGCATCACAGCTTGATAATACAAATTCTAGTACCTACGTTGTTTAGTTTTTCTCATAATACAAATCCTTTTTGAATAATGGACCAAAAGTTAATAAACTTAGTAAATAAACTTAGTGTAAAACCTTGGATTAAAAGAAACACATTATTTGTTTTCCAGTTTCCGCTAACAGCCGTGTGGAATAAGTATTTTCTAACACTGTTTTAAACTTTTACTGTTTGTCTGTCATTTTTTTAATGACAGAGAGAACAAGAAACAAGAAGGATGTATTCCTGCTTCGAATCGAGGGTGAATAGATTTGTTCTAGGAAGCACAGATTTTCCTACAAGAAAAAGTTAAAACAATCAGTTATTGGAGCTGCTGAAAGAAAACGTAAAACTTAAAATTTGAATATGAAACAGCACTACTATTGTACAGTACGTCAACTGTATAGCCATAGAGATACTGATATTACGCAAAATATGTGTAAAAAGTGTGTAACGCGCATATCCCGCTACGCTGCTCCGCCCCCGCTCCGACGCTACACTGCTTCAATCCAAAATACTTTATCAGAAAACAATTTCCCCCTAGCAAAACGTACCCTGTTTTCACATCGAAAACGAATACCTGTCGCCACTACTGGCGGCCGCATCGCTAATAGCAATTTAATCTAAGCAACCCCTCATGGGTTGCTTAGATTAAAGTTACAGAAGAGTACCGTACAAACCTGTAGGTTCCTATGTAAGTAAAAGTTAATTTTGTTATTGTATGACGTAGGTAATAAAAAATGTATGCTTTATACAAAGATCTGTGCTAAAAGTGGTTGCTACGTACGAAATTTCAAGATTTTACGAGTTGTGACCCTGAAGGTTTTGATTCCTTTGCAAGAGTTCACAATTGCTTATTGCGCAGGCTTAGAAATTTGATTTTTCACAGCTCTAAGGAGCTGGTGGTGTCGGAAGGAGCCACCTGCGCTGGTCCTTTTTAAGTTGATAAATTTGTGGACTGTATTAGCGATGTTGATTTTTATCTGCGAGGGATATCTCTGTCTCGATGGAAAGGGCAAGAAAGAAGGGAAACAGAAAGGGACTCACCGTGCACCAGCTCACGGCGTATCGAAAACTTTTTTTTTTTTTTTAATAAAGAGTGACGAGACGATCAGGACATGTGCCTGATAGTAAGCAACATGCCTGACACATAACAGCACAGTGACACGCAGCTATTGGAACATGAAGAGTCCAAATCATTACCTAGCACTGCACTGCGCTCGTCACCCAGAGATCTAAGATCTTATATCTCTAAGCTCTGTAATTTCTCTGGAAACATTGTCCTTCAAACCGGAACACAGTAATGTTTGAACATTACTGCTTGGCGGTAGAATAACTGACAAAGGTGTGGTACTTCCCCAGGCGGACTCTGCCAAGAGTCCTACCACTATAAAAAAACTTGTCCCAACTTCTCGTCCTTACGTCCACAGAAAACCTTCGCAGATACTTCACAACATTTGGTTAAAGTTTTGGTTAGATTAATTAATTATTTTTGTATAAGACGGCATCCCGTGCGCACGATTGGATATTTGACTTAAGAGTGTTAATTTCAAATGCGGCGGTTCCGACCTAATGAAGCATAAACGGTCAATCTTCCTTCTTGCTTAGGTGCGTTGCTTGAGCGGTGCGTGAGGAAGACAAAGGATAGGATTTGAAAGGAGTGACCAGAGATTTCCACTCGAGCGGTATTTTTAAATGGACTATGATTTCAAGGTTGATGTTCCAAAAACGCGAACGAAGAGGTTTGACTCCACGTTTGTGATAAGAACGTCTAGGTTGTGGAATGCGTTGCCTGGGTGGGTTTTCCCTGATGGTTACAATCTTGGTGTCTTCAAATCGAGAGTGAATCGGTTTCTTCTAGGTAAGCACGCTCCATCGTAGATCTCATCATCGCTTAACATCAGGCGAGATGGTGGTCAAGTGCAAACCTATTATAGTAAAAAAAAAAATGATTTTATTTTATTTTTAATTAACAGCGCGAACAGGAGCAGTATACCTGAGTATTTTGTATGAATTTCAGCTTAGCATTTCCACATGTTCCGGAGAATAAGGGTCTGGACAGATGGTTAGACAGACAACAAAGTGATCCTATAAGGGTACAGAGGTACTGAAGGTACGGAACCCTAATTAGTAGGTTGTGTAGCTCGACTAGGTATTTCATAGTTAATTTATGTCCTGAAATGTGCCTCAATCAGTCGCAACATTATGTGTTTAGTTACATTAAGGCTGTTTAGTATTAAAATGGTGAGTTATAAGTTTTTTTAATATTTTATATCTATAATTATATATTATAATCTATTGGCAGTTCCTATGGTTGCCATGAAAAACACAAAAGTGTGTGCTTAAGACCGTACGGCAGAAGCAAGGCGTGAATAATTATAATAATTAAAAATTGAAACAATTATCTAAAAATTGAATATGGTTAACACTATGATTATTTAATGGCTTTAAGAGTTACACTACAGTGACAGATGCAGCTGATCCTAGGACTAGCAACCATGGCCAAGTTAAAAAAAACTGTGACAGTAGACACCAGCAGCTGACTGTCTTTCTCACTCTGACACACTCGGCTGTCCTAAGTTCACCTGAACGTTTCTTTCATTAGTGGTGCTAAGCTTTATTCACAGCCCACAAAAAATCTTTACTTTCAATTTTCAGAAAGAGTCAGCGACATGTTATTATAGAAATATAGATTAGAATACTTGTAGACGCGTCTTTGCTCATTTTAGATAAATAGGTCTTAGCATTTTATCCAATTTTATAATTAACTTATTCCCGGAAAGATGCCTTCGCCAGTCGCCACGTGTAGGCCCCATAACTCGTCCCCCGGCTCTGCCGGCCGGACAAACTTCGCGCGAGTTCTCACACCTCATGCATATTTTTCCTCAACTTCGTAAATTCGCAAATAACAGTGTTTAAAGTTGGTGTAACTTGGTGGGCTCTGCTGTAAATTAGAATAGGGTCGTTTCTCTAGCTACATATTGTTCAGTATACAGAATTGCGAATTCGGTTCTAAATTTTTTTCAAGATCACAGTAGCCGCTTGATACTCTGGCAGCGAACAACAAAAGAACTGCCTTCTGTATCTGTCTCTATCCCAATCATTTAATCGTCTCTAAATGGTCGCAAACGTACGAAATAAAGCTGCCCCACTCAATTCACAACCGAGATTATGATCGTGAAATCAAGATACTCGTGAATGTAGTCAAGATAAAGAAGCAAGCTCATCTGAGACTTCGTGAGGTCCTCGTGGTATTATTTATTTTTAACTATTATAAGTTGACACTTGACTGCTATTTCGTCTGATGTTATCTGTCTGCCATGGAGCGCACTTATCCAGAAGAATCCTGTCCACTCAAGATGTAAACATATCAAGATTGTATCGTAGCTAAAGAGAAAAACTCACGCAGGCAATGCATTTCACAGCCTAGACGATAGACAACAAAAGTAGAGTCAAATCTCTTCGTAGAACTTTAAAACGTCAACTATGAAACGACGTCGTCTTTTCGAGCTGCAAGAAGTCCAGTAGAAAAAAATACAAGGTGGTACACTCCGCGAGGTATAAGCTGAGCTTTGCATTAGTGTGAGTGATCACCAATCAGGCAGGAGCTTGAAATTTTGTCCGCGAGGTATAGGCTGAGCTTTGCATTAGTGTGAGTGATCACCAATCAGGCAGGAGCGCGGCGAGACAGAATGGCGCCGCGCCTAAGGCCGGTTGTCACACCTACACTATCCATGTACACTCACACAAATGCAAAGCTCAGCTTATGCCTCGCGGAGTGTATTAGATTATATTTTTATTAAGTATATATTTACAACTATCTAAGTATTATATCAGCTGTCTGGCCGCCATATTACAAGCTGTGCTTAGTTTGGGGTCAGTTGGTGTTGTGTGTGAATTGTCCACCAACATTTATATATAAGTCAGTTGCACATTCTTCGAAACGTATTCGATAAAATAGCTTTCGAGGCGTAATATAATAATTTCGAGGCGATGTTCAAGACTTTGAAGTCATTTTTGAACAAGGTTGTCGTTGCCGATAAGTCTTTTGGCACGTCTCTCGATCTAGGACGTTTCAGCTGGTTCTTAGCCGACCCATTCCAAGGGGGTGAGAGGCGTAGGTGTGCAATTTATATGGTGATATTAAGTTCATGTGCAAGATATCAGGTTTGGAAGCGACAATAGTTTTTGCGATATACCAGTGCTAGTTAAACAAAACATCAAAGTTCCTAAACTTCGTCATAATTTAGGAGCAAGTATTTTTTTCGACGCGTTTCGCACTTTGTGGAAGTGGAAAATATTATGGGTTCACGACACTGAAAGCCCAATAAGTGGCGGCGTAGCATCGAAGCGGCGACGAAGCAGTGGAGCGAGAACGAGTGCATTGGAAGCTTTTTGCTGTCTGAGATCTTGTGAGCTCGGGTCACCAACATGCGTGCTGCAATATTTCACATACAAAGTAAAAATACAGCCGTCGCGTCGTTTGTATAAAGATCTATTCAAGAAAAACAGATTGGAACGCCTGTACGCACGTCTTCACGCATCCTACTAATATTATAAATAATGTCTATATTTGGATATAAATTAATTGGTATAATATTTTATTTTATCCATGCAAATAATAATGAAATTGTTATTTATTATTTAAAACACATATCAACTGTAGTGGTACCATTTTTTACGGCTCTCTGCCTAACTGTGAACGAAGCCGAAGCGGTAAATTGTATGCGTTGATACTGACAAGAAATTACATTCCGATTTAATTGTTCGTTCGTTTATTACGGATTTATAACTATGTTCTTACAGCACTGCATTATAACTAGGTATGTGTACAAAGCGCGAAAAAATAATAATTGTAAACCGTCGTAGGGCGCCCAAAATACACAATACTGTACCTAGTTTGGGGCCCGTTGTACTTCATAATTATTATCTGTTAACTTGTTATGCAATTTGTTAATACTAATGTAATTTTTTGGAAACAATAAATACATTTATTATTATTATATTTGTTGCTCAATCACGTCGCAATTTATGAAAGAGCCGAGCCGAAATTTGGAACACAAATCATAGTTTGGAAGAAAACATGGTACTTTTTATCCCGGGAAATTAACGGTAACTACGCGGGTAAAACCGCGGCGCGGTGCTAGCTAGGAATATTTCAAACAGAACTTTAACTACAAAGACAGACAAAAACTTTTTATTAAGACAGAAGTGAACACAAATATTACATTAAAATACTTATAAACTAGCGCTGTAAGTGGTAACTTTATTGCTGAGAGGAACCTCTTCAGAGAGGTAAAAAAATGTTAAAAATAGGCGAAAAATTGTTGGTTTTTTTACCTAGTCAAATACTGTTTAAAACCCTTTTTACTTTTTACTGGCAGCACTTCGCGGTTTTATCCGCGGACTTGCTATTCCTATATTCTTCTATATTGTATGCCGTTATTATTTTCCCTGGTTAAAAACAAGCCTGTTAGTTATTCAGTCTGACTTTAATTTATCTGTTTTCAAATTAACCAGAAATCGTTGTTTCATAAACAGTTTATTCACTGTTTTAGCTACGTTCTCGATAAACAAAAGCACTAAATTTCCACAGTAAATATAGTTTAGTACAAGAATGAGGTTCCTTCAGTGCGGCAGCGACGGGCTGCGTCTGGCAAGTTTAATTGACACGAGGAACCGCACCGCTTGGCCGGCGCTTCGGTTAATTCTAGACTTCGCTGATCGGCTGCGCTGTTTGAGAATAGTTCCTGGCGGTTACAGCCACCGCTACTACTACAGACGCCGTCTATATGGAAGTACTGAGCCTCAGTTCAAAGCCATTGTGTAATAAAGAAATATTTAATTGGATGGGACACTCAAGTATATACGGTCGGTCAATCCGACTCGAGTTCCGGCCGCGTCAGGCGGCCTTTTTCAAGGAGAGTGCACGCACGCGATGGCTGCCCGTTTGGCACTGCGAGCTGCCGCACGGCACGCACGCAAGCTCAACGGCTGTTGCGGGGGGTGTAGGTGAGGGGGTGCGAGAGGGTTGCGCAGGTATACACTCGAACTCTTCGTCACTGGTGAGCTGCGACTCGGGAACATTGCAGCACACTGAGCTCACTGTGTCTTCACTCATATCGCGAACACAATGCCGAGTACCATGGAGGCACGGCTTCCAAGCGGGCGGCACATGCCATCCTTCATCTCTATTAAATATGTATAACAACTACGTTTATTTTAATACTATAATTGAGAAATATTGAAACTTCTACGATGAAAAAAAGTAAAAAAAGTTTTCCAATCGTGATGGTAGGCAAACCCCGCTTACACTTCATGCGTATTTTTCGATGTACGAATTTCTAGTAACCTCTAATTTTCACGATGAAGGGGAAACTTCATGAGAATTCAGCGTGTTTTAAGAAAGATAGGTCAGCGTATAAGTAAACTGAAGTAGCAGTGGTGTATCTATCTTAGAATCGATGACCTTTAAGATAGATGTGTTCTAAAGTGCAGACCCCGAACCGGGAGCCTTCGCGTAGGACGCCCTGAAATCCGTTGGAGTTACGATACGTAACACAGCAGAAAATTATTGAAGAAAAGAGCCCAGGGCAGGGTTGAGTAGAAATCTGCATCCAGCAGTGAACGAAGACGGCTGACTGATAATACCCAATAGGTTTACGCTTTAATATTTGCCTTAAATGTACAACAGGTATACAATAACTTGCTAATACTATAAACGCATGTTGCTCACCATTAGACACATGTCCTGTTTGTCTCGTCAATTTATATTTAAAAAAAGGGCATATAAATAAGTTATAAAGTAGAAGACCCAGAAGATTCATTCACTCTTCATTTAAAGATACCCGATTTGTAAAAGTGTGGAAATACCGTTTTTGGCAGCCAGTCAAAATATTTTGCTATGCACATAAAAATACAATGACGAAGATTTATACTTAGTGCCATAAAAGGGTGGACTCATGACGGCTAACAGCGATATAATCCTGCTACGAATATTAAAAAAAAATGGTGACAGCACTGAGCGAAAGGAGAAGAAGACTCGCGATTATTCTAGAAGATAGAACTGGACACGGGGACGAGCCCGAGGTGGCTTGTACCTCGTCTTTTGGAGGGTCTGAAACGTCGAACGTTTAGGATCATCTGGGACCTTACCGAGGAGATGACACGCAGCTGGTGTCTGGCGACATCAAATCCGGAGGTTTTGCAAGAGCGCTGACAGTGGCAGGGTTGCAGTCAAATTTGAAACCGGTCTTGTTACTCTGCCGCCAAACGAAAGCCGGAGAACTCGCAAGATAAATACGTAGATATACAAATAGACACCTTTCCCCATAAAAAAATCTTAGTAATAGAGCTTTAAGTATATATGTAGATTGTACAAGTTTCAATAGTCTACAAAGAACGAACATCTTTCGGTAAACACAAGTATCATTAATTGAGAGATGTATACCCCAGTTACACGGTTGATCAAGTTCCCGATATTTCGGTCCCCGATGTAGTGAACAACGCGTTACCTTGAAACAATGTCTGATCCTTCCGCATGTTAGGATTTGAACCGTGCAGTATATAAATTCCGGTTACGCCCGACGCGCGGTGTAACCGGAATATTCCCGGATATAAAGGATATCTGGAGGCGAGTCCAGCGACACTTGTAAAATTTCACGCTCGATAACCCGCCTTATCGCCGTAACGGGGACCGAATATCTCCTAAAATATACGTAGTTTTACGATAATACATTGAAATAACCTTACGGAAGTACCGCTTACTTGGATTACTTCCGTTGGTACTTTTTAGTTTGCTTAGTGCATCCCTATTGGCTTTTTACATGCCACTTATGAGATCGTAGTTGTTAGAACCAAAATATAGCACATCTATTGCATTTAATTTAATCTCCGGGCTAAATTAAATTCGTCAGATTATCATCAACTTATTTGAGACCATTATGTTTGACCTGCCCTATTTGTCATCAATTATTTTCGCTATTACATGTAATGTTTATTTCTATCCTTTGACTGCGTGCAAACCTATAAAAGTTAAAAAAAAACATTAATAACATTATGGACAGCTAGCGAAATGTTTTTTTTTATAGATTAGCACTCGACATCCAACTCGCCTGATGTGAAGCAACAATATGTTCCATGATGGAGAGCGCTAAACATGAAAAAAACTCTTTCATTGTAGGCATTAGGATACCCAGGTTAACACCAACGCAAAGCATCCAATCAACCAACGCATTCTAACCTTTAGTTTTTATTCCGAAACTTTACTCAAACTTATTTCTTCTTATTCTTTATAGTTTTGTTTTATGGACCATACAGTGAAAATATCTTAATCCAATGATATTCGAGACTCTAGACGAATCTAAACACGAATAAATAAATATTTAAATGTTAAGAATCTTACAAGTGCTGTCTGCTACCTGTCTGTCGGTCGTGTTACTTTCCACTCGACATCTGACTTACTCATCTTGTTACAACACTCTTACTACAAAAAATCCTTACAACTCTATTCTAGTATAAAATAAACACACTCCAACATAAATATTATCTCTGTACATTCATGTGTAATTGCAAAAACTCCCAATATATCACCGAAAGTAGTAAATTTTATTGCACAAATTCAGAAAATGTCTTTCTCGTCGCTCTAAAAGCCCTCACAAACTGGGAGGTACAATAAATAAGCAGTAATATCAATTCATAGTGGGCACAATAGAGACACATGGCGCCCTCAAAGCCACAGAAGGCATAAACTTGATGTGGGTAACCCTTTTTCTTCATTTCACTCACTATATTTCATATTTAAAAGCAACTGTATTTCCCTTCGGGTGGGCGGCTGCCCTTTTTAGGTCATTTATACTATCACTAAATTATGAGATCCGAGTCGAGGGGTTATGTTAGTATGTTAGTTGTTTGTAGTGGTAGGACTCTTCGCAAAGTCCGTCTGGGGAAGTTTTTTTTTAAGCTATTGCATAGCTTTTATCGCGGGCCTGGGGACCGAATTTTAGTGATCGTGCATCTCTTTCTTATGTTCACAAGAAAGAGGGATGGAAGACCGTAACGCCGTCCTCCCCACTCGGTCATTCGACTTTGAATCTTATTTGTATTAGCTTAAACACTACAGACAGTACAAACTAAATGGTCTTAGCTGTCGAAGACTGACTAGATTGTATACTTCTCTGCATTTTTTTTTAGTAAACAAATGACACTCTTCAAAATAAAAGCAATTCCGAAAAATTGCTTATGTTAATAAAACTGCATGCAACATGCAATAGCTTTACCGCGGCAGACCCCGAGTGCCACACTTTTTTTTTTTAAATAAAGAGTGACGAGACGATCAGGACATGTGCCTGATGGTAAGCAACATGCCTGACACAATAACACCACAGTGACACGCAGCTATTGGAAGTACCACACCTTTGCCACCTCACTGTGTTCCGGTTTGAAGGACAATGGTTCCAGTGATGTAATTTCACTGTAAACTTTGTTCTTCAAAGCGGGCATATAGCTAAAATATATTTGATCTCTACAGTGCAGTGCTAGGTAATGATTTGCGTTTGCTTGACATTCCATTAGCTGCTTGTCACTGTGCTGTTGCCCTTAACAGTATAAGGCATGTCGCTTACTATCAGACACAAACATGTCCTGCTCATCTAGTCACTCTATAATCTATATAGTACTAGCGGCCCGCCCCGGCTTCGCCCGTGGTACATATATATAACCTACATCATTCAAGGATTACGTACATATGAAAGAACGGTGAATGATTTTTTTAAATCGGTCCGATAGTTCCCGAGATTACCGTGTACTAACTATATATATGCTATAGACTACTTTTGATCCCCAAATTATCGTGCTGTTTACTGGGTCAGAAGTGACACCTGTAGACAACTGGCGGGGATGACTAATTAAATGACGATTGATCAGTTTTCGACCGAGAGGAAAATGATTAAATTACTAAAATGGCTATTAAAAAATAAGGGTTGATCGTAGAATGGTAAAATTGAGCATTGTATGTATTTTGTATGTTGTATCATAAAATAATAGAAATTAAAATTTTGTCTAAAAATAAAATAAAAATTTAGGGGTGGACTACCCTAACATTTAGGGGATGAAAAATAGATGTTGGCCGATTCTCATAGATACCGGATAAGTACAAAAAATTCATCAAAATCGGTCAAGCCGTTTCGGAGGAGTATGGCAACAAAAACTGTGACACGAGAATTTTATATCTATATAGTATAGTATATAAAAACAAAAGGTCACTTATCAAGGAATCTCAGAAACTAAAAATTTTAGGAATCTAAAATTTTGCATGGAGGTCCCTTTTAGCACGTAGGCACTCGCTAAGACGGGGTTTTGCGAAATTCATCCCCTGAGGGGGGCAGGGGGGGAACGGGTGTATAAAAATTGGTCCTATTTGAAGCACGAAATTTTGTCTTCACGTTTTTGGTTAATGAGAAATAATAGTGTATCATGATATTTGGAAATCCACCCTCCCTGAGGGTAAAATAAGGGTTGAAGTTTTATGTGAAGTCCGTCCGTCTGTTCGTAGAAGCTTTAAAAGTTCAATTCATTATGTTAGTCAACAGATAAAAATATCATGATTTTCTGTTCAAGTTAGTCTACTGAGGAGCACCTACGTCTTCGAAATGGCTGAACTGATTTTAATGTGACTTTCACAGCAGAAATTTTATTAGAATTAATTCACGTACGTAGGTAGTAGGTACGTTTTTGAAACGGTTGATCCAAATGTATTGCTATCTTAATCCAAAGAAAATGCAAAGAAACCATTTTATTCACAGACTTATTGTTTCAATAGCATGACGGCCGCTATCGCGCTATGCCGCAATAATAATCTGAAGTCAGCTGCACTCGAAGCGCGGGGCGAGAGGGACGGCACATGGTTAGGTATAGCTACCCGAACGGGCAGTCACGTGAGGGCAGGCGTCGTTGTCGCACGTGTCGAGTGTACTATTTGAAATTCTCTGCTCAATGCCATTTTATTGCTTGATGTTCGCTTTTTCAGATTATTTTAGTTCTTTGCATTAATACATCAACTCATTTGAACTTGGTTTCAAAGTTTCATTTCACATTTTTTTTTTAATTGAACTTGCTTTTGTTTGAATAATGAACGAAGAAATTATAACTGTCGTCGTCGAAGGATTACAAATCGAATGCAGAGTGGTAGAAATACATGGCGATGGGGCATGTTTATGTTCATCTTTGTCTTATTTGATTTACGGCAATATGTATTTCAATGGCTGGTCAAGTTCGAGCCAATAT
Source organism: Ectropis grisescens (assembly GCA_017562165.1). NCBI lineage: Eukaryota > Metazoa > Arthropoda > Insecta > Lepidoptera > Geometridae > Ectropis > Ectropis grisescens. The sequence goes on from CM029788.1 coordinate 28,690,525, forward strand.
AGTAAGCCACGTCGTCAACGATTGGCAAAGATTTAGGTGTTTTACTATGGACCGAACTGGGAGTACTTACGGTACAAAGCGCCTTTATCTAGCTGATATGAGCATGCTACATAATTATGGCACTACAGGCGAACTTAAAACAGCTGGAGAAATATTTCCATTTGAATTCCAACTGTTTCAAGATGGCAGACTTATTGCCAAATTCGGGTGCCGATACAAGGCATAAAAATGCGTTTTAATGGACATTTTAACGAAGGGCATTTCGACGTGTTGGTTCCAATTAAGTCGACTAATTTAAATATACCGACTATTGGTGCAATAGCGAGTGAGAAGACTTCGAGTCAATGCACTCGTCTACGCTAAGCAACGATGCGGTCTACGATGGAGCGTGTTTACCTTAAAGAAACCAATTCATCCTCCTGATGTAGATAGTGAATGTATTATCCAATGATTCAAATTACGATTGCTGTAATAACATATAACGTTTCACGCGTACAAAGTCGCGGGTAACAGCTAATTTACATATATCTCTCTATATAAAAATGTTATGTTGGTTTGTGTAAGCTTCAAAAACTCAAAAAGTTCTGCACCGATCGAGCTGAAATTTTAGAATGACATATAATCCACATCAAGAATTGTTTTTATCTAATTTTTGTATCACAATGTTCCACAGCGTAGTGTGGCAGGGTACATCTAGTATGTATATAAATATGTCTATGGTGTGCTGACTGCGGGTAATGCTGCACTGAGCTGGTTTAGTGTATTTTTAAGCCGGCCCCAGGTACGAGTAATAACTGATTAGTGTAGACTGGGGTCGATGCTCTCTCGCTCCCATGCATCCTGAACACACCAAAGTCGCGATAGCAATACAATTAAAACGTATATATTCTCTTCTGCGAAAGATATTTAATTAAGGTACTTGTTTTATTGACAAGTTTAATTTATCAATTTCAATACGATATACTCAGACAAGAAGAGCGTCAAGATCACAATCCATATCGGTGGCCAAGAGCGGGTTTGCAAATGACACATGCCCTCTAAAGATGTCTATTTTAGAACATGTGGGTTTTCGCAAGATGTCTATCAACAATGATAGGTTTTTATTTGGCCGCCATCTCGCCCTCGTCACTTATGATGACACGGCCTACGATGGAGCTTGTTTACCTAAAAGAAACTGATTTACTCACAATTTGAAAACACAGAGTTTGTGACCATTCGAAAAACACTCGATTCCGAGTAACACGCAACGCTCTCGAAATACAACTCATTCCTACGCTTAGACGGTTCTTGTTACAAATAAAAGTGGTCAAGTGCAATTCGGGCTCGCCCATGAAGGCTTCCGTAGCAGCAAGTAACATAATACAAAAGTTTTCACAATAGTCAATACAATACAATACAATACAAAACACTTTATTGGCACCACAAAACAAAGTTGACAACAAGTAACATATAAAATAACAAAACATAATGGGCACAAAAGGATCTCTTCCAGATAACCTTTTGGTTCATTAGGAAACTAAATTTGTAAAATTTTGGGCAGTGGTGCGATTAACAATATAAATAAATAATTTTTATTAAAAAATTTTATTATATATAAATTACTTAGACTACATAATGAATATACTATAAATAGGTATAAATTGATATGTATAATATACGTATGTACAATAAATAAATATATACTTATATATAATACGAAACACAAAATGCCGAGAAGATAAACACAAGTCAGTGAACAACTTTTGTCAGGAAATACTGTCGAATCTGCGTCCTGAACGAAACGACGCTCTGCACACGTCTAATGGCCGCAGGAAAAGCATTCCATAAGGCTACAGCCTGCACGCAGAACGACGAACCGTAATAGGAGCTTGAATGAGCTGGAGTAGACAATAGGAGATTTGTAGACGACCTAAGATCGACCGAATGAGTGTCGCACAGAAAAGTGAAGCGGGAGCTTAGATACGGAGGGGAAGAAGGAGTGAAAAGTGTGGTATATAAAAGTGATAGGATGTGGCTATCCCGACGTAAACGGATAGGGAACCACTCAAGCTTAGATCGGAAAAGAGAAACATGGTCATATTTTAGGAGACCGAAAACAAACCTAATACAAAAATTTTGAAGACGCTCGAGCATATCGAATTGGTCCCGTCTAAGGTCAAGATAACAGACGTCAGCGTAGTCAAGGATGGGAAGCAGGAGGATTGTACTAACGCAACTTTGGTCGCCGTAGGCAAGAAATTTCGAATTCTTCGAAGTGATGCTGCTGAGGCAAATATTTTGCGCTTTATAGATCGAATTTGTGGATCCCAAGTAAAACAGCGATCGAAAATAATGCCAAGATTTTTTACTTCTGCACTAAATGGTACCGTCACGCCACCGAATACAACTTTGGTTGTGGTGCCATAGTCGATTCTCGATACAAGCCGCGAACTTCCAATAATTATGGCCTGTGTTTTCGAGGATTGACAGTAAGACCGAAAGACCTACTCCATTTTTCAATGCGGCGCAAATCTTCGTTGAGCATCTTAATAGCATCATCTAGGTTGTCAAGTGAGGCTTGAGCATAAACTTGGAGATCGTCAGCATAGAGGTGGTAGGAAGAAGAAATGAAAGATGTGACTGAATTTATGAATAAAGCAAAAAGTATGGAGAAAGAACGCCACCCTGAGGGACACCTGAGCGCACTTCACACCAAGAAGAGAAGGTATCTTCTATGTGTACACGCTGCCGGCGACCCTGCAGGTAACTACGAAATCAATCAATTGCCGTTGGAGATATGTTAATTGAACGGAGCAATGCCAGGAGGATATCGAAATCAACAGTGTTAAAAGCATTGCTAAAATCGAGCAGGGTGAGGACAGTAAGCTTTCTGTTATCCATTCCCAGCCTAATATCATCAGATATCTTTACAAGAACAGTAGTAGTACTATGGCCGGGACGGAAACCAGATTGCAAGGGATTAAGGAGATTGTTGCAATTTAGAAAAAAACTGAGTTGGGAGTGGATCAGACGTTCGAGGACTTTAGAGAGGAAAGGAGAATGGAAATTGGACGAAATTCAGATGGAGAGATGGGATTCGTTTTTGGGAATAGGTACGATTTGAGCTTCTTTCCAGGAAGATGGTACAGATGTCAGTGACACAGAGGCGTTAAGGAGATGACACAAAGTAGATAGGATTTCATCAAGGATTGGAAGGATCATGTTACGGCTAATGCAATCACTGCCGACCGCATTAGAGGAGATGGATAGGATCGTTTTTTTAACATCACAAGCGGCAAATTGATTAATAACAAAAGGAGAGTAATTAGGTGTTGGAAGAGACGATATGTGGTTGATGGTAGCACGTTTGTCATATGCGTCAATGGACGACGACGAAGAGAAATGTTGATTTAAGGCATTAACATCAATATTTTGAGGGTTACGGTTTTGCTGTGACTTACCAACACCCAATGTACGCAGGAATTTCCAGACTTTGGCTGGATCACCGTTCTCGACAGATTTTATGGATATGTTGGCGTTGCGCGTCCCTACACACCCTATTACAGCGATTCCGAAGTTGATGAAACTTTTCTTTGTTATGGTCAGAAGGGTTGATTTGAAATTTAGATTTGGCCAATGCTTTCAGATGTATCAGTTTCTTTATATCATCAGTTAGCCACGGAGCCGGGAGATGTTTTATTTTTACTGCATGTAAAGGAGCATGGACGTCATATAGCTATAGCAGCAAATTATTAAAACACGTGACTTTACCATCCACAGACTTGGCATTGATTACTGGCGACCAATCGATATGACTGGCATCATCACGCAACCTGTCACAATCCATAGCACCAAAGCTACGCTGCAGGAGGATTTTGGGTTTGATCTTGGGAGAGCGGATTTTGTAGGACAGGAAGATGACGTCATGGTAAGACATGTCATGAGCAGTGTGGGCACACTGTCCATGCTTAGCGACACGTTGCGGTGATGACACGAATATTAGATCAAGCAAAGACGGGACGCAGTTCGGGAAGTGGTGAGTCGCACTCAGGGGTAAGACATGCTCGTACTGGAGTGAATGATTGAATTAAGTTTAGAGGAGCGAGAATCAGATCTAAGTAAGCATGTGTTAAAGTCCCCCATTATAGTAGTGTCTGAGTAGGAAGGAAGAAGGTGTTCAAGAAGAGTTTCATAGGAGGAAAAGTAATCTACACCCCTGTCACGGCTATAATAGACTCCCAGAAGAATTTTGGTATGAGAAAGTGAAACTTCAACAAAAAGGTGTTCCCCAGCGTTAGTGGGAGGAGGTTGGATAGAAGAGCTAATGATAGAATAAGGAATGTTAGAACGTAGGAAAATGGCCACGCCACCTCCAGGCCGCCCCGTTCGATCATTTCTTATAAGACAGAAGCCAGGGAGAGAGTAGGAAGAAGAAGAGAGGCAGGGTTTTAACCATGTTTCGGAGACTAGTATAGCGTGGACATTGTTTTGGTCGAAGGAGGCTAAAAACTCAGGGTAGTGCGCCGGGATACTCTGTGCGTTGATATGGAGTACGTTAAAGTTCTTAGGTACGTCATTAAGATGGCTAGAAATAGTGTCACTCAGTGACGGTATACTCACAAAGCTATCCTCAGAATAAGAAGCATTGTCCGATGATAAAGAGAAGAACTGCTCACTATCACTATTGTTGTGCACTATATTTGACATCATAATATTTTACTGTGGGCTGTAGGTATGTGTTTCCAATATTCAATAGATATACTTATAAAAATTAGATAATATATAAAAATAGTAATAATATATATATAGGTATAATATGTAGGTATGTATAATAATAGTATAATGTATAGATAAAAACTTACACTTGTACTTAAATAACAATACAATTACAAAGAATAATTGTATGCAACCTCACAAATAAATGTATAGGCACACCCACATGCCAATCGTGTTATTAATTAATACAAATTATACAGGGTATTGACATTCATCACAAAAAAAAATAAAACGAAATTAAATTATACAGGGGAATTGGTAACAAATAAATAATAACAATAAAAAGTATTGACCAACGAATTGAGAAGCAATCCGTGCGTATCTGGCCAAATACATAATATGTGCGAGACCACAAAGCGAAAAAAAAGGAACAATGTCATTATGTCATTGTAAGATTGTTAAACCCAAAACGACAAAATATAAAACAGAAAAAAATATTAAAGTACTTACATTAATAAATCATGAACCGAAAAAGCAAAAGTAAAGAAATATAAAAGTAATAGAACTTTTGTGGAAATATTTAGTAACAGAAATTGAAGGTACGCACTAGATAAAACAAATTACTCCCGTTGCAATGAAAAAACATTGGATGTAAACAAAGCGGAGAAATCACTTTGACAACATAAACTTTCCTTTCCGTGTTCTCACCAACTTCTGATCCCTGAACACGGAAGCCGCTCTACGGAAGCTGATCAAGGGTCTTTGTATCAGCAGTGACCGACGCAGTTTCACACGGCATCGCAGCAACTTCCTCCAAAGAATCGACGCGTCGAATGACATCGTTTGGTCCCTTTATGAAAATGCTGCCCTCTCTTGTCCAGCACCTGGTGATCCCAAAACGCTTACGTGACGCCATAAACACTTCGTGCCGCGTCCTCGTGAGGAATTCCGAGAGTGTCAGCTTAGAACCTTTTAACCCTGCAGTGGTCGCATGGACTACATATGTAGTCCACTAATACAAAATCTAAAATTCCTCAGAAACGGTAAGCGTTCGTTTCTTGTGCCGCTAGTTACTTTTAAGTGAATAGTCGAGAGACACGCTCAGTACAGCACAAGCGCCGGGTGCATGTGGTAGTGTCACAATAGGTCCGCAAAGACCGCGGACTACACAGGTAGTCCGCGCGACCAATTACGTAAGTATTTTTCGAGTATTTATTTTTCTTATTTTCGTTTATTTTATGTGAAAATGTACATAAATGCATCAATTTAACTTTGTTTTGTTATGTTTTGTTGTTGTAAATATACGTAACTTTATATTTGTAGAATAAAATTAGACGAAAGGGAAGCTGCATAGATTGAGGTGTGGTTGAATGAAGCTAATGATGAAGATGACGATTATCAAGAGAAAATCCATCATTTTGTCAAAATTGGGTTCCACCCCATGTACAATGTGCCGAAAAACCAATAAAGTTGTTATATTGATGTCAACCATGCACAACCATGCGACAATTGACACCGATACTGGAGATAAACGGAAGCCGGAAATAATTACTTATTATATATAATATTATATAATAGTACAAAAAATGGAGTTGACTTGGTGGACACAATGTGTTCTTTGTACGATGTATCGAGAAACTCTAGTCTAAATTTAGTAACTCTAAATTTGAGTGCACTGAACGCATTATGCATTTATACAGCAAACAAAAACTGTGAAACTGTTTGCCACCGTGACTTCCTGGTCGACCTGTCTCTAGCTTGGATGAAACCATTGGCTCTGAAGATAATTGAAAAAAAAAAACGTTGCCAAGGTGCTTTACAATCAATAGAAAATACATTCTTGGTATTACGGGCCCAGAAAGACAACCACCGACCTCAGAGGCGACGTCGAGTAATGTAGTGCGCCGTTGTCATAATTGTGGAAAAGTTCGCAATAAAAACACCAGAAAGTCGTGCGCAGCGTGCAAAAAGTTTATCTGTGGGTATCATTCTAAAATAATGTGTCTTTCTTGCGCAGAAAATATTATAAATAATTAATTTTTAATAAATAGGTGTATTGTGATCTCAATTAGAACGAAACTTGTGATTTTTGTGCCAATTTAAAAAAGATTTTTATTTTTGTTTACTTAGTATCCCACAAAGGTTATGATTTAGTTTTGTTTATAATTATAAGTTAAAAAAACTGTACTGAATGTATTTTCAGAAGTCAAATAAATATATACGCATAAATACTTTTTTATTCACAATGAAAAAATGGACTACGTATGTAGTCCGCGCGACTACTACTGTCTCAATTAGAAGCGCGACCACTGCAGGGTTAAGCTGGTCTTGGTAGACCATATCTTGTCACGAAGTGCGACATCTGCGAGCTTGAATAGTACAGGCCGAGCCTTGTCAGGTGTGGCCTGCCCCATCCGGTGGCACCTGCTGATGTCAGTGCAGGAGAAGTTGACCAATTTTAGACGATCCGATAGAACTTTGGCCACCAACTCAGATGTCTTCTCGCTTGGCTCTTCGGGAAGGCCATGTAGCAACAGTATTTTTCTTCGGGCTCGCATTTCACCGTGATCAATCTGCTGCGCTAACATGCTGATTTGTTTCTCGACGGCCCGGAAGGTAGTTACTACAAAAGTTTTGAAAGCAACAAATTCTGCTGCTAAGCCCTCCGAGCTCTGCGGTGGAGTACTAGGCAGCTGTACCTCAATGGAGTCCAGGCGCTTGTGGAATGTGGCCATCATCTGGTGGAACGACTGCTGTATGGCATCCATGTTTGGTAGTGATAGTGTAGTGATCTTGTTTCACAATCAAATATTCAATACACCAAGAGGATATGAGTGAATTAACACTTGTGAGGCAGGTAGGGTGTGTCAAAGGTAACTTTTATTCCTTAATATGTAAATTTCAATTAGTTTTACTATTATTTAGTAATTAAATATAAAGACACTTATAAAAAGCAGTGTACTTCACTTACACCTACCCCCGAAAAGGTCAATTTATGACGCATTAAAATAAAACTACTTACTAGATATCATTTAAACCAATTTTCGTTGATAGTTTACATGGTAACGTACACCATAAATTTTTTTTGTCATACTCTTATTTTAGAAGTTACAGGGGGGCACTTTTTACCACTGTGGAAGAGTCCCTCACGCAAACTATTCAGTTTAGAAAAGAAACCTCAATATTATTTTTGATAACCTATCCATAGAGACCCCACACGTATGGTATTACACGTATGATATACCCGCATGTACCGCGGACGTGATTAGTCGGTCCCGCGTTTTTAATTCTGCAAAAATAGAAAAATGGCTCACAATCCTACAGAACCAACTTTGCGCGATGTGATGAAAGCTGTGAACGAGTTGGCTTCAAAAATTGGTGCGATAGAAGCCATCATCATCAATTACGAAGCAAAAACTGTCCAATTTCACAACATCGTTAAAAATATTAAAGAAGTGCGAGGGAGCGAGGGAAGTAGGAGGGTAAGTCTGACTAAAATATTTTGACAAATGTGGGCACAAATGACACAACCCCGGCCCAGCAACCACCAGCAATGCGACCCGTGCGACAAGCGCGGTTGAAGGCCGTCACTACTTTTACCCATGCCCAGGTGCCGAAAAAGGGTAACACGCCGGCGTCCACTATTACTACAAAGCCTCGAATATCATTTAGTGACGAAGCCAAAATCGCGGTTGGGAATAAACCGATAGTCATACCCTCTAACAAATCCAATTCAACAACAACCCCAGTTGTGGCCACGAAACCTGCGGTCGAGGTTGATGTGAGTGACGACTCCGCGGGAGAAACCTGGCACAAGGTCGGGAAGAAATCGCCGAGAAGACGACAGATAATAACTGGTATAGGTAAATCCGACGATGTACTCCAAACTGTGGAACGATTAAAATATATACAAGCCTGGCAATTTAAGCCTGAGACCACCGCGGAAAATGTGACGAATTACATAAATAAACTACACAAATCCGATAATTACTATAAGGAGAAAAGAGAAATAAAATCAAACTGGCAGTCCGCATTTATTATCGGGATCCCCGAAAGTCTGTATGAACGGATAGGGTCGGCGAGTTCGTGGCCCGCCGGCGTGCGAATTAGTAAGTGGATTTTTCGAGCACGGGCCTCGACCGTCGGCCGCCCGCAGTAGCTGACCCGCGCGCGGCGCGGGCGCACACTGTGGATATTGATGCTCGACCCCCGGCGATGACTCACCGGCAGTGGCCGATATTGGACCACTGCACGTCGCGCCAAAACGTACACAGGTGTGATACGCGTGAAAAACGTAATCTCATCCAAAAATCGATCGTCATTTGCCATCAAAACATTAGAGCTATATCTGCAGATGACAAAACACGGAAGCTTGAAATACTACTTAAAAATGACATTAAGTGCGATGTGTTAGCTATTTCGGAGCACTGGCTCACTGTAGACAAACTAAACTGAGTACAGATCGATGGTTTTAAATTGGCTTCGAGCTATTGTAGGAAAGTGGCCCAGCACGGTGGGTCCTGTATATATGTGAGCGATGACACTAAGTGTGTAGAAAACCAATCGTTGACAACGCTGTCACGCGAACAATGTTGCGAGATATCGGCGGTAGATTTAATCGATTACAATTTAACCGTCGTCTGTATATACAGGACTAACTTAGTCGGTTCGGGCATATTTTTTGACAATCTAGAACGTCTGCTCGATAACATCAATGTGTTGAGTATAGATTGCATTATAGTAGGCGATATGAACATAAATACTTTATGCGACGGAACCGGTGACGTAAAACGACTGTATAAACTTTTGCTAGACCATAACATGACAAACGAGGTAGACTTCCCGACTCGCACGACTACGCTACAGAAGTTCGTCATCCTGGCGCGGATTCTGTAGCAACATCAAATCCTGCAATGAGGCAGCACGGGTAAGGAAGATCCTATCCGCAGGGGCACAACAAAACATTGGGTCCCTATGCAGGAACGACGGCACATATACTGTCTCTAGATGAGACATATGAGGTACTACTCCAAACACACTTCCCAGGTTGTCAACTCACCCAGAGCATAAACTGGGAGGCGGACAGCTACTCGCCCTCAGAAAATGACTGGCAGACCGCCCAGAAAGTAGTAACATACGAAAAAAACTCTCTGGGCCATCAACAGCTTCCAACCATTTAAGGCGGCCGGACCGGACGGCATTTTCCCGCTATGCTGCAGTGGGGGTGCTGAGCTCGCGGAATCTGTAACAACAATCCTACGAGCGTGTCTGGCCTTCCAATACATCCCCTTAAGTGGCGGGAAGCTAATGTCATCTTCATTCCCAAACCAGGTAAGAGTGACTACACCAACGCTAGGTCCTATAGGCCTATCAGCCTCACCTCCTTCATGCTGAAGACGCTGGAAAGGCTATGTGATAGGCATATTAGAGACACAACGCTTTTATTGACTCCACTGCACAGGAATCAACATGCCTACAGTGCGGGTAAATCAACTGAATCAGCACTTCATGCTATCGTAAGTGAAATCGAGGCAGCCATCCAATCCAAATCTGTATGTCTGGGCGCCTTCATAGACATTGAGGGAGCCTTCGACAGGACAAAATTCTCTAGCATAAAAACAGCTCTGAACAAACATGGAGTGGACGCCTTACTATCAGGTTGGATAGTAAAAATGTTGAGTCATCGCATCGTACGACCACCAGGTAATGCAACCAAAATAGCATTAGTTGCGAAAGGATGCCCCAAGGGGAGTCCTCTCGCCCCTGCTATGGAATATGGTGGTTAACTGTTTAATCGAGGTATTGAACGCGCAGCGCTTCTACACGATAGGCTACGCGGACGATATAGCAATACTTATAACTAGTATCCACGCCAGCACCGCTTGTGACCTGATGCACGCGGCTCTAAGACTAGTAGAGAAATGGTGTACGGACCCGATTTAACAGTGAACCCGTCAAAGACGGAACTGGTCATGTTCACACTCAAACGCTCTCTGGGCTTGTACACACTACCAGGTCTGTATGGCGTGACGCTACAGCTGTCTGACGAGGTAAAGTATCTAGGGATGATCCTCGACAGCAAACTGAACTGGAACAAGCACATAGAGAACAAGATCAACAAGGCCTGTATCACCTTCTATCAATGTCGTAGAATGATAGGTAAGACATGGGGACTTAACCCAAAGGTCACCCTATGGCTTTATACCACAGTGATCAGGCCAATAATCACCTACGGGGCTCTGGTCTGGTGGACCAGGACGACACTGGCTACAACCATCGCGAAGCTGCAGCAATTCCAGAGGTTGGCATGTCTGGCGACTACCAGCGGTATGTGCACGACACCAACGGCAGCCCTGGAGATAATGCTGGATCTGCCTCCTCTCCATTCACACGTGCAGCAGGAGGCGGCGATGTCTGCAATAAGACTACGGACTCTTGGTCTCTGGCACGACACAGGTATTCCTCACACGCGAGTCCTTCAAGACAATCTGAAGCATCAACCCATGCTGCTGGCGATAAGTGATAGTATACCCAAACAGTATGTATTTGATAAGAATACAAAATTGAACTCGTGGAGCCTCCTCCGGGGATCATAGCTCCACCGAGTTGATGGTCTTCACCGATGGTTCGAGAACCAACGAGGGCGTTGGATCCGGCACCTTCTCGGAAGACTTAAATATCAGGTACCACACATCTCTCGGGGCCCACAACTCCGTCTTTCAGGCAGAATGCGTGGGCATCACGAGGGCTGCTACCATAATCACCGACAGAAGGGTGCAAGGTTATAACATCCGCATACTCTCTGACAGCGCGGCGGTCCCACATGCCCTAAAGAGCAACACCATCGCTTCGGGACTAGTCCTTGAATGCCACAAGTCTCTAACGGAGGTTTGTGAACACAATCAAATCGTTCTCCAATGGATTAAAGGCCATAGCGGATCGAGAGGTAACGACGCGGCGGACGAACTGGCGAGGAGGGCATCAGCGGAACAGGTTCAGGCCCTGAACCGATTGTCCTGCTCCCACTGTCGCAGGTTCGGAAATGGCTGCGAGAGAGGTCACTGAAAGAACATAACGACAACTGGACCAAGAGGTCGGACTGTAGTCAGTCCAGAGCGGGCAATGGGGGCCGTAACTCACGGTACACCCGGCAGCTGCTAAGCCTGAATCGTCAACAGTTGCGACTGGTCACGGGCGCACTGACAGGTCACGGTTTGTACAATAAACACCTATTCACACTAGGTATTACCGACAGTCCTCTTTGCAGAGCTTGCCTTGAGGCTGAAGAAACGGCCGCTCATGTGCTCATGGAGTGCACAGGAGTGGCGGCGCATCGAGCGAAGTTCCTGGGCACACCGGGGACGCTCCGTGAAGCATGCGGCAACGTTAAGAAGCTGCTAGGCTTTCTGTTGGAGTTGGGTTGGCGGGAGTGAAGCCCACTTCCCCACACGCAAAACAGGCGCACCAAGACGTCGAGTTGCGGAAACAGCCCGCCCACAGAGCCTGAGCGGAGCGCTACTACTACTACTACTACTCCCGACTCGCACTACCGGTACTTCCTCCACGAGCCTGGATCACGTGTACTCGACGCTCCCGGCCGGCGCGGTGCGCGCCGCGCCCGTCGGCACCAACCTGAGCGACCATGTCGCGGTGAGGTGCGAGGTGCGGGGCGGTGGGGGGCGGTCAAACACAATCTCCTCGCTACGGACGTAGTTTTTCACAATCAAACCGAGATAATTTTATACTGGCGCTGGATAGTATCGACTGGGGTAAAATACGGATGCTATACAAATCCGCTGTGGCGTTCGTGACGTCCATTATTAACATAATAAGAACAAAGTTGACATCTGTTTTCCTTATAAAAAAATTGACATCAAAATGAATGACTCATCGTGGATAACTCCCGATGTTCAAAACTATAAATTATTGCTATTTGACATTATCGAACTTTCTAAATTGGACCCAAATAACGATGCGATTATCACAATGATTTCAGATATGAACATATATTATAACAAATTAATTAAGGACGCCAAAGGTAGCTACTACAATCATATTTAAAAAAATACTAGTAATGCGTCAAAAGCTATGTGGGCAGTTGTAAATAAGGAAAGGGGAAGATATAACACCCCGTTCCTCGATTTTTCCGACGTCGTAAAGGACTCGAATGGACAGAATTTCCTTTCGAAGGAGGTCGCCTTGAATGAGATGAACGCGCGGTTCGCGGGGGCGGCGGCCGCGGCGGGCGCGCCGCGCGCCGACGTCGCGCGCGCCACCGCCGTGCTGCGCGGCGCGCGCGCCGGCCGACCGCTGCCTGCGCCTGCGCCCGTTCACCGCGGACGAGGTGCTGCGCATAGTGACCACTCGTATACCGGCAAAAGTGTCGAGAGATGTTTACGGAGTCTCAATGAGGCTATTAAAAACCGCAACATACTCTCTCGCACCCATATTAGCCGAATGTTACAACGCCTGTATGAATGAAGGAACTTATCCGGACGCTATGAAATTCAGTAAAATTTCTCCCCTGTATAAGGGGAAAGGTAAACGGGAAAGTTTCGATAGCTACAGGCCGGTCGCGATAATACCCGCGGTGGCGAAGATCTTCGAAAATGGTTTAAGCTCTCGCCTCACGGAGTTTCTGTCGTCCACTGACGCTCTCTCTGACCGGCAATACGCATACCGAGAAGGCAGGTCCACAACGTCCTTAACCCGGGAAGTCATATCTCGAGTCCTAAAGGCCCGCAAGAATAAACTGCAGGTGGCTATTTTGTGCTGCGATTTGTCCAAGGCGTTCGATGTTGCCGATCGCGCCGTACTCGCTGTCAAGTTGCGGCATTACGGCGTGAGCGGTGCGCCTCACGCCTTGCTGGCGGATCTCATGCGAAATAGGACTCAAACTGTGGTGGCTTGCGGGGGCACGGAGAAGTCTGCGGCGCTGGGTACAGAAATGGGAGTAGCTCAGGGATCATCGGTTTCCAACGTGCTGTTCTCCTTGCTCCTGAACGATCTACCGGACGCCGTGACAACTGCTGAAACTTTCATGTACGCAGACGATGTCGCCGCCGTGGTCACGGCCCAGTCTATTGATGTTCTGGAGCAGAGACTGAACGAGGTAGCCGGTGAACTAGCGCTGTTCTTTGGTTTGAACGGTCTGTCATTGAACCTCAGCAAGACTCATTTCGTTCATTTTTCGCTTTCGGGTCACAAAACACGCCCGTTGGTAGTACGCTTGAATGGAACAAGGCTGGGTCAGTCTGAAACTACAACTTTCCTAGGCTTCGAAATTGACCGAGGCCTGACATGGGAGCACCACATTAACAAACTGTGTGGCAAGTTGGGCAGCGCGTGCTTTGCTTTAAGCCGTGTTGCAAAAATGTTATCTGTTGATGTGGTCCGCTCATGTTATTTTGCAACGGTTCCTCCCTCCTTCAATACGGAGCAGAGCTGTTCGGACGAGCTGCGGATCGGGATCGAGTGTTTAAACTCCAAAAGCGAGCCGTCCGTGCTATTGTTAAAATACCACAGGATGAAACTGCACGACCTCATTTTAAGAGGCTTGGTATATTGACGTTGCCTGCACTTGTTATTTTTCAAGTTGCAGTGTACGTTAGGTCAAGCCTAGGTTCTTATGAAACATTCAGTAATGAGACTCGCAGCAAGGGCAAGCTGATGGAAGTGCATCGCACGTTGGAGAAGTCAGCCAGGTCGACTCATGTGACGGGGCCTACTGTTTACAATAAACTCCCGGGAACCGTCACCTCTGCGCCCACTATGGTCAGTTTCAAATCGCGACTCAAGCTTTGGCTTATCGAGCAGACGTTTTATAGCTATGATGAATTTACAGAATGGAATTCTTAATGTTGAGAATGACATAAAAATATTAATTTATGTGACATTTATATTTGTTAATTTAGATTACAATTATATTCATACATTATTGTGACATTTATATTAATTGATTTATATGACATTTATCATTTTTAATTGATGTAATGTGTGTTTTACAATACGCTAAGGTAAAGTTTTATTTACCAGATTTTTTTTTTTGTTTTAAATGATTTTTTTGTGAATTGTATGATGGATGACGTGTAACATTGGTTATAAATAAAATGATTATGATTATTGGTATAAAAAAAAATTTTTGAGTCACAGTTTTCTATTTATGGGACACCCTAAAAAACTTTGTTTTTTCTATTTTTTGTATCAAAATCTTAATGCGGCTTACAGATTACATCTACTCACTAAGTTTCAATAGTATAGCTTTTATAGTTTCTGAGAAAAGTGGCTGTGACATAAGGACGGACAGACAGACAGACAGACATACAGACAGACATGACGAATCTATAAGGGTCCCGTATCTTGCCATTTGGCTGCGAAACCCTAAAAAGGTCAAAATTGTATCAGATCATGCAGATGAGCTACACACACTCTCTGAAATGTATCCTATCAATATAGTTATGCTGAGTACGTTGCTGCGATGCACAAGAATTTGTAGTTTTTTTTTGAACAGGGATTCCTATGCGCGTTCTTTTGAAAGTCAAACTTAAACAGTAGAACCTAGAAAATTGCGTGGATAATGCAGTATAAAAATTCGCTCACATAATATATAGTTTATTTGTACATACCTTTATAGAAAGAGTGCAGAATTAATAATATCTTTTTTAAATTGTGCCTGCAATACATTAAACCAATAAAAAAAGCTTGACACAGACTCATTAAAAGCTATTTATTTAGTTATTGTTCAAATCTGTTGTAATATTGAAAATAGATTAATATTGCTCTATGGTCGAATTTCAAGCAAATGGCAACCATTAGTCAATCTAATTAAGTGTAGCCCCACACAATGGGGTTAACTCGAGAACAATACACAGCTATAAGTGTCTCGAACAAGCCACATGTTAATAATCGAAACTAGGTGGACCGCAGCGATTATCGTCTCTATAATGAATTACCTACAACACGGGACCAGCGACCAGCTATATGAACATTTGTGTTAAGGCTACGCACAATAAACTAAACGGAGAAATTACCCTATTAGGTCCAAACACAAACTAAATTACTGCATTCAAACTTAATATTGCATCGCTCGGGTCCTAATCCAGATAGATAGACTCTTTATTGTGAAACAAATAACTTAAATGATTACAGAGAAACACTTATGAACTAGCACTACAAGTGGCGCCCTCATTGCTGAAAGGTCTCTTCCAGAAAATAGCCTACATTCAATCAAGGACGAAGGAAACGACAATAATTTAATAATATACTATAACATGCAAAATTATTATTTTTTAATTAAATTTCAAAATTATTTTGATTATTTATGTAAGTCCCTCCTATTTTATTTACATTAAATTATATAAAAAATTACAATTTACATGTCCATTAATAAAATTATAAATAAATAAATGTCTGTTTAAATATATTTTACCTAATAAATGCAACTGTGTCCAGCGCTGCTAACAAAAAAGCTGTTAACTTTGAAACGCCAGAACCTTCTAAACAGAATCATAGCTTTTACAAATACAAATATCTTGCTTTTCAAACATAAAAGCCGACCTGTGAAAATACAGCACGTACATATTTCACATATAGTCTCCTAATTATTTTTTTTATATCCATTGAGTGGTTTTACATAAGTCAAATATGTTTATTTACTGCGAAACCTCGCTCGTTTATTACTACAGAGTTTTTATTTGATTATCGCATATTATTGAGCTTATAAATTTTGTAAACATAAAAAAATGCATTATATACACTGAATTAACAAAAACATGATGACTATGCAAATATACAATTGCATAAGCTTGCCGATGGGCCCAATAATTAGGGGTTTGTGGCTCGGGAACCTCCACGTGGTGCACCCTGGACATCACACTACAACTTGCCTCATTGGTATTTTGTTGTGTGCTGGTAAATCCCGGCAAGGGCGAGAGCTTCCGCTCACGCTACTATCCCTCTTGGGCAACGCGTGTAGACGCTGGGGAAAGAGACTGGAAGACTTGAGAAGGTTACTCAACTGTTATCGGCGCGAGAGCCAGTGGGCAGCAAACTTAGGTATTGAGAGGAGAGTTTGATCGAGCGTTTGACCTTGACCCCTGAGGCGGTGTCTAAATGGGGCAATGCCAATCTGGACAAGTTCA
This sequence comes from Ectropis grisescens, assembly GCA_017562165.1. Classification (NCBI taxonomy): domain Eukaryota; kingdom Metazoa; phylum Arthropoda; class Insecta; order Lepidoptera; family Geometridae; genus Ectropis; species Ectropis grisescens. Next base: position 28,707,360 of record CM029788.1, read on the forward strand.
ACGAGAGCAAGACGCAAGCGTGTCTTTTCTCCGCAAAAAGGAGTCAATTTCATCTGACTCCTACTTTTTGAGGTGTGGCCGTGCCGGTTTCTGACTGTCTTGAGCTTTTGGGCGTGATTTTGACATCTACGCTCAACTTTGGCTCGCATATCGAGTCCAAGGCAAAATTAGCTGCCAAAAAACTAAGTGTCCCTCTCAAAGGTGCGAAGGTACTTCAATTCTGAACAGTTGCTCACGTTATATCAAGAACAGATTCGCTCCTGTATGGGTACTGTTCGCGCCTTTGGAATGAATCGGTCAAGTATCAGCTGGAGGCTCTGGAATCAATCGAGAGACGTGCCAAAAGGCTCATTGGCAATGACACTCTTGTGCGAAAAAGACTTCCAAGTCTTGAACATCGCCGAAAAATTGCTAGCCTATCGGGTTTTTATCGGATACACTTCGAAGAGTGTGCAACTCATCTGCATGATCTAATACCACCTTGCCGGTTTTTCTATCGGAATACTCGTAGCTCGAAACAGCGACATTGTTGATGTTTCAAAGTAACAAACCAAGAGATTCGACTCTACTTTTGTGATGAGAACGTCTAGGCTGTGGAATACATTGCCTAAACCTGGTCTTCAAATCGAGAGTGAACCGGTTTCTTCTAGGTAAACACGCTCCATCGTGGGCCGCATCGTCGCTTAACATCAGGCAAGATGGTGGTCAAGAGTGAGCCTATAAAAGGTAAAACAAAAATCGTCCAATTAAAATTCCTAAGTATTCCATGAGCACTCTGATTAGTGGAATGCTCAGTGGAACGACAATGGCCGCAATGTGACCATTGCCACAGAGTCAGAACCGCGGTTATCCCTAGCCGCGGTAGTGAAAGCGGAGTTTTTGCTTCTCTTACTTATACGACTGCGACGAAAGCGGACACACGGGGCGAGCACTCCCCGAGCAAGTGAGCGAGATGCGACGGGGGGAACACTCTGATGGCTTACATTCCGTCTCCACTGGAAGACTTGGGGTATCGGATGCTTAGGCCGGCAACCCACCTAGCTATAAGCCTTCGAGGAGGTGGTGCACCTCTGATATCCGGTGCGTCACTGGAGCCAAATGCAGGGGTGCTAACATCCAACGCGAGGCAGTAGGTCCACAAGGGCGGTGGTAAGTGTCGGGGTCGTTGAAGGGAGTGCAAACAGTAACCCTGCGACTCTGATCCCTGGCCATGCAGGAGAAATTTGTTGAGGTTTTAGTAGGTAGGGGTTTCATGGCTGTCATCGCCATAGTATCAAACCCGGACAAACACACACATATCTGCCACGTCACGGTAGACGGTACGTAAAGTCATTCCCACTCCCCTCCCCCTTCAAAAAAAGGAATCTTAAATGCATTGTGCGGATTTGCTCTCCTTACAAACATATTACCTATGTGTGTAATTTGAAATAATACGTTGACAGTTTTTATCTTTATAGCCAACAGCCGTGAACAAAATTTATGGGTCACATGATCCACCTGGAAACCTATGTAGGCTGATAGCAGGGTATAAAATAATAAGATTCATTTGTATGCTGTCCACATGAGTGCAAGTTGAAGAGGGGGGTTGCAACCCTTGACCTTTTCTCCTTTTCGCATGATTTTTCTACGCAGTTGCGGAGTAATGGATTAGAAGAGGTATATAATATTTTAAGACTATAAAAATTGTAGATATACTTTTTAAACTAAGATGGTTGTACTAAGATATCATGATCATAGCTCATGATTTTAATATAACATTATGAAGGAATAACATAATTAATAATCCCAAGTGGCCTTTTCTGAGTAGCCCAGTGGACAGCTTTACGAGCATTACGCTAATAGAAGCGACACAGCTAACATCCATATTGATACAGCGCGCCGTACTCCGGCAAATAGTATTAGTTTTATGGAAACGTGTTTGTACTCCGGGAAGCGGAATTCTGAATATATTTCGGTGAATCAGTCTTATTAACTACAGCGACGTGTCGCCATGTCTCACTGAAACGGATAATAAACTGAGAATGGCATAATTAAATAGGAGCTATAATATGCTGAGTGCCTCTGTAATGATCTGGCAAGCTGAATGCTTACCGTTTAGTGGTTCAATTTCAACGTCATCTTCTGCTTGCATGGCACATGAGCGCTAGATGAAACGTATCTGTTAAAGATAAAGTTTGAGGTTTTGCTTGTGTATTTCTGGATGGTGATGCATTTTTGGAAACACGCATTTTTGTTTCAGGAGTTTGTGGTGTGTGAGTTGCTGGGCTGCTATGACTTTGGACTTTCTCTCTCAACAAAAAAGTCAAGACTGTAATCCTCCACGTTAGCAAAATCTGGGTTGCTGGGTAATACGGCTCCTGGTATGATCTTTTCTGAAATATGCTGGTTTTCACGATGTTTTCTTTCACCGATACCAAAAGTTATAACAAACTCCTACATCTACATCTGGATAGATAATCAGAGGTGCAGCTAGGTGCGAACCAACGATCTCACCATTGTAAATCGGCCGTTCTACCACCATCAGCCTACAGTGTTTTTCCGGATGAAGCTAGTTCAATGACCATGCCTTACTAAGGAAAGCTAACAAAGCTACCGGTGCTAAAGTAATCTTGCCGTGGTATCTTGCAATAAACAATGATGTTTTTTCGTTGGTCTACCATGCCCCGAGAAAAATATTTCTTTAACTCCTTGCGTTTTGGGCATACGACAATTTGCTAAATTTTAAACGTAAAAATGTTGAATTTAAGCAATTGAAGATAAAAAGCAATTATATCTATTTGATATAACATATACATTGCTAAGCATATTACTTTAGTATATAGTAGACTATATACTAAAGTAACTAACTACTTACTATACGTTAATGTTTCGGAAGTGCTACAATTACAAAATGTAAATAATGTTGGCTTCAGTTCACTTCTCACAGTTCAATAATGCTATTTTTATTCTTTACGTTCACATAATTAATTCAGCTCTTATCAAATGTTACGTTTTGCAACTGTTTTCAAAGCATGTAAAAAACAAAGAATTAATTTCCAGCCATAAGAGATTTCTTTGACCAGTGACCGTCAAAATGATTTTCATTGTTTCCGTATTCATTGTAATTATTCCTGATTTCACTTCAGGAGCACCAACCGCAGGAGCACTCACTACAAAAAAAGATATACTAGGACTTCACCGAATAAAAGCTGATCTTGTTGTACCACAAACAAATACAGTTATCATCAATCAGCAGAAACAAACAGAAGAACCTTCAGGAAGAAAAGACGGATACGATGGGTTTTTTGGATTGGATGACCTGGAAAGGGGTCACGACGATACGAAACGAACTAAGCCACCGTGTGGCCCAATAAGGTTCCCTGAAATAAGCTGTGAAGAGCAAGAGACTACAGCATCACACACTGTATCTCACGCAATTTTCGATCTTGACGACATATTGGGTGATGCCGGGACAGTCGCAGATACAACAATCAAGGCAATTCCTAGCCCTCGACCGATATACAATAATCCGGAGCAAAGAATGCGAACACCTGGACCGCAAGGAACGAATAGAACAGTGCCTGCCAAGCTTAGGAAGAATTCGAGGCAAACCATGCCGAGAAGAATCACAAAAACTTATAGAAGTTATTTCCGGAATGCGCCGAGGGGACCCGGCGTGCAACCGTACAAGATGTTCCGGATCCGGCAGTTCATTGCGCGACAATCGCAGACCTCAAGCACTCGGCCCTACGGGTGGGAGTCCACACCCACTACTTTGGCGAAGTTGCCAGACGCTTGTAATAAGATGGCTAAATGTGAGGATCAGCAATGGCGATAATCAATTGAGGTTAAAATTAAGTAGTTGTAACCGTAGTTTTGAGTTTTAAAATAAAATTTTCACTTAATAATCTAACTGTTGTGATTATTTCTGATTTGTTTTTTATTTATTTTTAATAATATAGTACGTTGATATATTTAAGAGCTAGTTACGAAAGCTGCAGAAGGAGGGTTCGAAAGGAAACTAGAATTTCTTAGAACGAACTTTACTATACTTAAACTCACATTAAAATATATTTAAACTATTTAACCTAGACGCGAATGCGTTCGATGTGAGAACGACACTCACATCATAGAATCTTAATCCTATCTAACTTAGGTGTGAATGCCTTCGACGATCGAACAACACTGACTTCATTATTGAAATCAACTTTGATGAAGAGTTATCTGGGGCACAATTTAAATAGGATCGTCAGCGAATTGTAGTTCGCACGAGGCAGGTCACTGCTGATGCCGAGTTCTGGTGAATTTGGTGACTTGAACCTCGTGATGGAATGCAGCTCACGTTGTAGGGGCATGTGCAGGTACTGGTATGTAACAGGTGTCCGTCTTCCGGGCGGTCCGATGCTTCGCGGAACTGCTTGCAACACGGTGGGAATCACGCCACCGTCTCCAATTGAGTAATGTTGAATATGACTTGTTGGTCAGCGAAATCTATGTAACCGGGCATCGTAACAAGCTTTACTGATTTGCGAAATTGCCTTATAATTGTGTAATTGTCATAACAATTTAAGTAGTTGTCGAAACCTGTGACCCATGGTAGCAAATAGCAGAGAATACTACTCTCGTTCCGTATTTGCAAACGTATAGTAGATAAGATTTTTTTTTTTTTTTAACTTTTATAGGTTCACACTTGACCGCCATCTCGCCTGATGTTAAACGATGATGCGGCCTACGATGAAGCGTGTTTACCTAGAAGAAACCGATTCACTCTCGATTTGAAGACACAAAGATTGTAACTATCGGGAAAAACCCTCTCAGGCAACGTATTCCACAGCCTAGACGTTCTTATCACAAAAGTAGAGTCAAATCTCTTCGTTCGTGTCTTTGGAACATCAACCATGAAACGATGTCGCTTTTTCGAGCTACGAGCATTCCGATAGAAAAAAGGGCAAGGTGGTATTAGATCGTACAAATCAGTCGCACACTCTCCGAAGTGTATCCGATAAAAAACCGATAAGCTAGCAATTTTCCGGCGATGTTCTAGACTTTGCAGTCTTTTTCGCACGAGAATGTCATTGCCTATGAGCCTTTTGGCACGTCTCTCGATCGATTCCAGAGCTTCCTAGATAGAGATATTCTTAGTTAGTTTATTCTGTTTCTCCTTAGACTTTTTACAGACTTTAGTTTTTTTTTATTACACCATGTTCCGTACTGGTGACTGTTGTGTAGAGGGGCATGAAAAAATGCGAGTTGTCCGATGACGATGTCATAGATAGAGCAAAGAGAAGAAGTAAAAGTAGGAAGGCTGACCCCACCACCATGGTATATATAGCCAAGAAGAGATAGAGAGAAAGAAAGAGAGATACACTAGGTTTTGTATCTTTTTCCAGAATTTGCATCAAACATAGCATAGGAAACCTCAGACACCTTTTTTCCTATAGCCTGTAGGGAGGATGATTGTTATCTCGGGGTTGACACCACAAAGTAGCCATTTTCCTACTAAAACCTTCATGATCTGTACACGTTTATAAATCGCCTTAATAAAACGTATTCGTTACTTAACTAAAGTCAATGGGTAAGATATTGAGGTAAAGAGAAAAATAGGTCATATTCTACACTTAACGTAATGAGTATTTTCATCTGATTCTGTATTTAAAAAAATACCTGATATACATTTTCATATCTTGTAATGTCTCAAACACAGGAAATTTCCATACCAACTAAATTTTATTAAAACTTTTGACAACTCTTGGCTTTCTGTTTGGCATCTGTTTGGCTCACCTAAGCCTTCAGTAAATGTTTCTATGGTGGCTACAAGTATCTAGGAGCACCGTGCGCTCCATGATATTATTTCTCATCAAAACACATAATAGCCTCTTATAGATTAGGTTAAAAACTACAAATTTAACTGTCGAAGCTGGCTTTAAACTGATATTACATTCATATCAAAATTGTAAAATTGTATTAAGGGCGTGTGGGCCGTAATTTTGAATTTTAAAACAACTTTAAGACCTTTAAAATAGTGTATTAAACTCTGAAAAAATATATGTATTAGTTAAGGATTTAATCTAGTGCAATTCGCAGTCAATAACATGATTTAATGAATTTTACTTGATAGAAAAAAATCCCAAAGTTACCACTTATCAAAACGTTTTTTCAAGTTTATGACTAAACTAATGAATTTTTTTAATAAATTTTTGTACTCAACGAAAGCTACTAAAAAGTTATAGATGCATTCGCAGAGTTTGACTTGATAAAAGTATCAGTTATTCACTATGTTTTAATATCTACCATATATATAGCGCGCCGTTCGGCAGGCCTGATCAGTCGCGTTTCGGCGCTCACGGACGACGAGCCTGTGCTTGATTTTGCAATTTTGACAACCGATAAATTTTAAATATTACGATCATAGTGCCACAGTATAACAATATCAGTAGGTATTACTAGTGAAGCACGCTATGATCTTGATTTTTAACCGACTTCAAAAAAGGAGGTTTCTCAATTCGACCGTATGTGTTCCTTTTTTTTTTTTTTTTTATGTGTGTTCGCGAATAACTTCGTCGTTTTTTGATGATTCTTTTTTTGTTGTAAAGGAGATATTCCAAGGGTGGTACCATGATAAGGAAACCAGGATCTGATGATGGTATCCTAGAGAAATCGAGGATAACTTTCGAAAATTGTAAAGATGACTAGTGCGTTAGTTAAGTTTTTGCTTGAGCATTTTAAAGCAGTATAGTTTAAAGATGGTCTGGAGTCGATCTGATGAGGGAACGGAAAGACGGTCGAGGGAACTCCTCGACGGTACATAGTAGTTACCTTGTGTTTGGGCTCGATGAATTTGTATTGATGAGAACTTTTTACATAGATGGGTTGTGACTGTCATTAGTGGTCTGATGATGAAGATAAAGGACAGTCAAGGGGATTTCTTAACGGTTTACAGGAACTACCCAGTGTTTGGGTTTAATTCATGTATTGAGATCTCAACACGAAATCGTGTAAATGCATTAGTGAAAACTTGTTTAGCACTAAAAAGGGTAAAATAAACTATTTTTTACAAAAAATTAAACCGACTTCAACACCACAAATAGACACTCAAAAGCAAAAAATTATTTAATATAGGTAATTCTTATAACCTCTACTCACTCATCTATATGAAGTCGGTGCCAGCCAAATCTAACAGGTAGTAGATAGATACTACTTACCTATGCCTACTTACTTACTACCTCGTACATAGTATATCTGCTAACTTTTTAACTAGCCTGGCACCGACTTCATATGGATGAGTGAGTAGTAGAGGTTATAATAATTACCTATATTAAATTATTTTTTGCTTTTGAGTGTCTATTTGTGGTGTTGAAGACGGTTTAATTTTTTGTAAAAAATAGTTTATTGATACCGTTTTCATTGGAATTGCAAATAGACGCTGATACTAATTAGTACGCTGTTTACTTTACGTTGTAGACCAAAAGGGGAGTCTCAAAAAACTGACGTCGATAACACATCAGTAAAAAATTATATGCGGATGCAATGGAAAATAGATAAGTATCGGTAAAATATTCGTCCGTCAAATCAGAGATCGGGATAAGGAAATAATGAGAGGGGAGAAACCCCCTGCGTAAATCTTCTAATATCATTTATGATACCTAACTTGCATTTATATAACATTTAGGTAAATTCTTTGGTAGTAAGGTACTTAGTACTTGGAAGAAAAGTCCTCACATACAGATTTTACCACTTTGGAAGAGACTTTCGCGCAAACTATTCAGTTTAGAAAAAAAATGTTAGGAACTTCAATATAATTTTGAACACCTTTCCATAGATACACGTATGGTTTTGTTAGAATTTTTCTTTTTTCTTTTTTTCCAAGTTTGTGACACCACCAAAATTTATTGGTTTTTCTTTTTTTTGTATGAAAATATTAATATTGTTCATAGAGATTTAGACACTCGACCAAATTTGATAAGAAGCCTTTTAGGCAGTAAAATTACTCGTAGAGTATAACTCTGTACTAAATTTCCAATTCGTATTTTTTATATAAGGTTTAGAATCATTTCCTGAGCATAAAATCACAAAATAATAACAAATCCAGGTGGAGCTTCAAGCGCCAGCTCGAAAAAACGTTTTTGGCCGATATTCTGAAAAAATTATGAAGCCTATCATTATTGTAGAAAATAAAATTTGCCATCTTTTGTTGCCAGTAAACTTTTTTTTCGAACTTACCGATTACGATTTATTATGTCAAATTTGATGATAACAATTTAAAAATAATAAGATGTGAATTCTGTTCCCAGTAGCATAAACATGCCCCTTTTTACCGGAATTGAAGAAGGGTTATGTTTTTCGCGCGTATCTTTTATGTTTGTAAAACTTTTATTTCCACATATCTTCCAAACGACTGGATGGATTTTGGTATATTCCAAATAACTAAGATATTCTAAGACTAGTCTGACTCGCCAAAGTCTCCTTAGATAGTAGGTAATATTTTTTTACGTGTAGATTTTTTTGAAGTCGGGGTTTTTAAATTAAAGTTATTCTATCATATTGCTCGTTGCTCGAATAAACAGCACCGTTCATCATCATGATTGAAGAGTTGAACGAAGAATTTGGTCTCCACTTTTGTAATAAGAACAACTAAGCTGTGAAACGCATTGCCAGAGTGGGTTTTTGTCGAAGGTTCGAACCTTGGGGTTACGAGGTACACTGTGCTTGTTTTTATTAGAGAAACAAGTTCCATCGTAGATCACATCATTTTCATCCACTATTATCGGCATCATCGCCATCGTATCATTAAATGGGTAATAAATCGTAAACGGTAAGTTTTACAAAAAAAGTTTACTAACAACAAAAGATGCAAAATTTTATTATCTACAATTATTGTCAAAATATATAGTTTCCAAAATATCGGCTAAAACAGTTTTTTTTCAATTGGCGTTTGAAGCTCTACCTGGATCTATGAGCATTTTGTTATTTTATGCTCAGTAAGTGATCTTTACCTCATAGAAAAAAAAAATGGTTTAGAAATTTAGTGCAAAGTTGACCAAAATACCTTCTATTTTTACTGGCCTTTCATAACGTTTCAGCACATTATTTTTAATTTTTGACGAACTTGTGAATTATTAGGAAACATTTTAAAAAGATGCATGAAATTGGAAAAGCCGTTCTCAACTTATAGTGTGACCAAAAAAGAAAAGGTTGAGTTTTGTATATCTACGAGTATAGATCAATTTAATGTTTCTTCGTTTATATATCAAAAAAACTCTTATCACTTCACAATTCACAAAATTGTTATCACTAGTATAAACAAATCTTGAAAAAAAATGAAAAATGAGTTTAAATTACATAGTCCAATATTTTAATGTTATTTCTGCACTGTGGCACCGATTCCGCGGTCGGTGACGGTCGCGAGAACAAGACAACGTTAAATGCCTAATTTGACAGAACTACCTGGCCTTAATTACTTAAATTCACTCCAATATTTTTATCTAAACTTGAAGACTCATTGATCATCTCTCTATATTATTTTATACCTTTAAACAAGCAATTATTATATTTACATATAATTATAATCTGAACATCTGAATCGGCACTAAAGATTTTCCTAAAATTTAGTGTGCAGGTAATGAATCAATCTAGCTAGCTTTTAAATTGTATAAATTTTAAAACTACTAACGATAATTACAAAATGTATCGTAATCACAGGATATTATTCCTCTACTTATAACAATCCTGAAGCATACAATTACATAAGTAATTTATGTATTAAACATATAATTTATTCATTAAAATTTATGCAAACAGGGAATTTGACGCTGCATGCTGTTATCCGCCCCTGTTCCAAGATCCAGAGGTCGACCCAACACCAGGTGGAGAACTGTAGTGCAGAGGGACATGTAATAATGTGAAATTTGCGATGACGATGTCATAGATATAGCGAAGTGGAGAAAAAAAGCAAGAAGGCTGACCACACCACCATGTGGGATATATAGCTAGGAACAGAGATTACAGTGTATGTAAGTGCACGTGCTTATAAGAAACAAATTCTCAAATGCAGATTTCTTTAACTGTAAAATTAATCAAATCTACTGCACGTTCAATAGCATGAAAATAAAACAAGAATTAATTTGCGACTAACATACTTAGGCATTTTCTTTTCCCGCTCACCCACAAAATGATATATATGGTTTCGCTATTCATTGCATTTTTTATCACTTTGAGTTCAAGTTTACCAAAATATATTTTTCTGAGACATAAAGGAGAACCAGAGCTCAGTACTGAGCATATCGAGTCACTATCGGAGACTGACACAAACGATCGAATAAAACATAAACAATATCCTATGAGAAGGCAAGAAGAATTCGACAAAATTTTCGGATTAGATGAAATTGATAGTACTACTACTACTAAAATTAAGAAGTTTAAGCAACCTTGTGGGCCCATAAAGTTTCCTGAGATAAGCTGTGAAGAATATGAAACTACTGTATCTAAGTTTGATATTGTAACGCCAAACACTATACCACATGTAGAATTCAATGTAGATGACATTATAAGAAAGGCTGGTAAAGCTATAGGAGTATCAAAAAATAACGTTCCTACGTCCAAAGTAGTGATCACCACGTTAATTCCCGCTTCAGTGCCGGTACTTCTGCAAGCTGCAAATAAAACAGTTTCAGCTAATCGAAGGCGGAATACAAAACCGATGCTGATTAGAAGAATAAACAAACTCACAGAAGCTATTGTAGAAATGTACAGCTGGGCCAAAGGACACGTATTTTAAGAAGTATATAGTTAATTTTGCAGTTCTAGGTAAATAAATAAGAACTAGCTCATGAGATTATGGACGGAGCCCAATATCCAGCAATATTTCGATCAACAGTGAAATATTAAAACTAGTATATTTTTTAATGTTATCACTCATAACTGAAGTTTTAACTTTTTCCGATCTTTCCTTCGCGCTCCGTAATTAAATCTGTTTAATGTAATAACAGTAATAATGTAGTCATTATAAATGTGGTATATATGTTAAAGAAGTATAAATAAGTAATAAATTGTGGTTTGCAACGTAAAACTGATAGATACGAGTTTGTAACTGAAGTTAGAGATAAGATCTACTAGACTGTTTGGGGAAGGATAACCACTTTTTCAGAAAACATGAAAGAAAAAGGAGTTGAAATATGCATACATTTTTTTTTCATCAGCAATAGTTTGTCGGACACAGAAAAAGTTACGAGTACCCCTACCTAGATCTATAATGATATTTCATGACTATTTATTTTAAGTTGCAGCCTCATAAACCTCACAATTTAAACTAAATTAAAAAACAACAAAAAAGATCTCTCGCTCCCATCTAAGTCCGGAATTTACGTACGAGGTCATACATTTACACTAGCGAATATAAAAAATACATCGAGGCGGGTATATGGAGAAAGGGGGATTTACCCTTGTCAAATCGTGGACACCAGCCGTAATAACCGGAGCCGAGATAAAAGCAACTCAATAACCCGCTGCCGTAGTCTGATGATGGAGGCAGCTTAATGAACTGGCGGATCACGGCACGCTGTATCACTTGTTTACTTTATTTTGTTTCCTTCACTTAACATAATAATTAGGTAATGAAATGCAGCACACCTATTTGCCTTGAACCCAAAAAAAAAATTGGTTGCCTGTAAAGTCGGTATACGGGCGAAAGTTTTACGTGACAACGACTTTGAGTGGTAAAATAATTTTACGGAAGGGACGCGTGCCTTTCACTTTTTATGTCTGTCTCTCTCGCTCTTAGGCGGGCTAACCATGCCCGAGTGGAAGGGACGCGTGCCTCTCACTCGCTCTCGTTGTGAGCGCATAACGTGAGCGGAGCGTAACGCAGTTTCTTGAAGTGTCACCCGGCAAACCAATTTATAAGACGTTGTCACGTCAAAAAATAATTTAAATTGGACAAATCTAGCAGCTTATACGAAATGATCCAGCAATATTCATAGCGAAAAGGTTTTCAATTACGCACAATACCCCAATTAAGTGGTTAAGTGTGGAAAAAGTTCTGCTAAAATCATACTTCTTGATTTTTCACCATACTTAATTTTACTGTAATAATTATCGTACAGAAAATTGACAAGCATTATCACTAACTAGCGAAAATCGTCAATGATATTTTATTTTTAAATTGTTGGATATTTTTTATAGTCTCGAGTGGTGTTACGAGTAGGACATGTACCTCATGGTAAACAAAACGCCAGCCCGTAAAGTCACAGTGTCACTCAGCTATTGGAGTATCAGTATAAAGAGTCTAAAACATTACCTTGCACTGCACACTGTGCGTGCTGGTAGCATAACTTGCAATGGTGTAGTAGTTCCCGTTTTTCATTAAAACTATTAAATTTAACTTTAACAAGACCTAGTAATTACGGATGGTCTAGTCGAGAGATCGGCGACAGCTGATCCAGAGCCCTCGGGTTCAAATCCTACGTGCCCAACTGTATTTACAAAGTCATATGTGTAATTCCATTGTCACTGTGCTGTTATGTGTCAGGCATATTGCTTACCATCAGGCACATGTCCAGATCGTCTCGTCTCGTCTCTAATAAGCTACCGGTATTGAAAGATGTCAAAGCTTGTAACCAATGGCCCGATTCCCACACAGACACAGCAAGGATACGAGCACGATCCGCGATACTAGGACAAGTATCGAGAAGCGAGTTTCATGCTAGATCGTAGATCGGTCGATTTCACTGTCTCACTGAAATAATAGACATCTGGAGAAATCGTTGTAAACACCATATGACCACCATATGTATGACTGGCCTTCGTGGCTTAGTGGGTAGTAATTCTGCCTGCGACGCCGAGGGTCGTGGGTTCGATTCCCACCCAGTGCAAATATTTGTGTGATGAATTCAAATGTTTGCACTGTGTCTGGGTGTTTCAATGTATAATAAGTATGTATTTACAACTATATAAGTATTATATCAGCTATCTGGCCGCCATATTACAAGCGTTGCTTAGTTTGGGGTCAGATGGTGTTGTGTGTGAATTGTCCACCAATATTTGTTCACCATATTTGTGGGCGTTTACTTTGAGTAGCCTGTCGGAGGTTCTCGTGGATTTTTTATCGTTTTCCTCGACAAAAGGTGGTAACGACTCGTCTAATATCGGTGAACCCAGAAGGCGCAGGGAACATTTGTCAACTGATTTCATGTTGGGGGCCAGATCATAAAATTTCTGTATTATCGAATCTTTATCTGAACATGTTTGTGTCGCAAACAAAAAGTTCGCATTTTAGGAAAATTATTTTTTCTTTTTTATTGATAAATGTATAATTTACACGTCAATAATTTATCGTCAGTTAGAAGAAGAAGAAGAAGAAGAATATCTGTGCAAAAGAACTAGTTTGTTGTTACAACTGGCACTCTTTAAAGGCATGATGTAGGAAAACTTCGTGAGGTAACCAACATGTTCCTAAAATCCTTAGAGATCATACGTCATCCGATAACTCGCACTAATTTAGCGTGGTGGATAATGGTTTTCACTCTCTCCTTGCGAGACCCCAGATGGGAACATTTTGTTTGTGTCTGTTGTCGCGCGTAAAGTTCGTATGGCAGCTATACTAAATATTGCGTTTATGAAACTAGTATCATAACAAGAGTCACTTGAAATTTAATGGGTTATCCAACGGTAAACACATTGTCTAATAATTTCGTACTTTAAAAATGGACTTGCCTGTCCATCTTTCAATGATCAAAAAGTAATAAGTTATACAAAAATACATTAAAATTGGTACATATTTTATTCTATCTAAAGACATTATATCAAATAATTAAATATAATTGCAGGGTCTGTCGTCACGCCTATTGTACTTATTTATGTTTACAGCTTAATGGTTACAGGTTACAGATATAGGTTCTATAAAGTATAGCTTGTCCGTAAGAGTTATTACTTATCCTTATAAAGGTACATACATTTTTAACCATCAAAGTTACTGCCTGATGGATATAAAAATGTCTGACGTAACGTTGTTCAGCCGTATGGGCACGTGTTACATGAAGTCTTTCCGTCTGACCTTTCCGTTGTTGACCAACTCTCTGCAGGACCTTCAGTGTTCTCTGGGAAAAGGTTATAAGCTGGAATGTTCTTTTTAACTTGAGCATCTGTTTTCATTTTTACTGCTACTGACTTGTCAGCTCCATTTGTACTTGATTCGACTTTTTAACTATACGATCAATTGCTTTGACAACATCGCTGGTATCCCTACGATTTTAACATAATTTGTCTCTGTAGAAAAGACGCGAAAGATTGACTCTCCTTTTCTAATTTTGATACATGTAAGTACATTCGTCGACGTGGTTTTTGCTCGATTTAGTTTTGTGGGCTTTTGTTTGGTTTGTTTTGTGTTTTTATGTTTTTAATTTTTGTTTTATTTATTTCATTTTTAGATGTTGTTATAACTACCGTTGCATTTAATTTTTCTATTTTTGTAGTCGGTGTTCCATGTGTAGTAGTAGGTGAAGTTTTGGAAATGTTTAGCGCTATATTCGTGGAATTGTTTAATGTAGTTGAAGTTGTAGTTATTTCCGTAGTATTTAAATTTAATAATTCTAAATCACTTGTTTTCAATTTAAATTTATCTGTGGAATTTTCATCATCGGAAATTTCAATGCATCCAAATAGCTTATCTTCGTAGGAATCAACACCACATATACCCAAATCGCTGTATTTCTCTAATTCATCGATTCCGATAATCGTCGCATCATAATTTTTTTCTTCAGCTGCTCTGTTTACTTCTATGTTCAAAGTGGAACTGAAGAGTTCGGAGAGAAAGTCGGTGTTGAGCGGGACTCCCAAAACAACAACGGTAAAAAATAAATACTTCGCTAAAATTATTTTATAAACAAATACCATCATGTTGGTCAGATTTTTAATCAAAATTTCTAGGCAAAAAAGTAAAATTAATTTTAAATTCGATTCATAGCGTAAAACGCAATTTTAACGAAGCGTAAACATTACTGATAACAGTGGAGTTCTTTCTGGCAAGAATTCAATTTTAAGAAAACGTTTGAAAAAGACGTTTCCAGAAAAAATGAATATAAAAATATGAATCGAGTCTGTGTGAACATCAGCTGTGCCAGCTTAACCCGTGTCAGACGGACCGACGGGCGGACGCCAGGATTATAATAACGCCCTCTTCAGCTGCCATTGTAGGGATTGGTAAAAAATGTGCCTCCTTCCTAATTCTGTTGCGATGGACTCTGTCTGAGATAATTGACAGGAAAGCTTTGAGTCTGGGCCTTGGAAGTAAGTTGGGGTGGTAAAGAAAACATGATACGCTTGTTGCTAACTGAATATGGTTTAAGATAATTATGTATTTCCTCAACAATAATAAGCTATTTACTTGCAATAAAATACCTGTTTAGAATAACAATAAATATTTCACTATTCTAACAAAACAACCTCAAAACTTCTACACGACTGGGTCTATAGTACATAAGTGCATAAGTACTATAGACCCAGTTTTGTACCATATAATTAAAAAAAACCTAAAGGTGTAAAAACAGAATAAAATTCATCTTATTTATATAATGAACCTACATTATCACATCTATATAGTAGACCATTCAAAAATATATATTTATCGTTTTGTTTCAGTAATCTGTGATATTTGTAAACCAGTTACAGGAATGACGAAATGATGCAAATAAAGAACAAAATTAAAAATTTTGATTAACCCCCGACTACCTCAGATTTGTTATCTGTACAACATTCTACTAGTCAAGCCCTTTCAGTTGATACCCATATTAAGGGAGTTGTGAAAAAGAAATGTATTTCGCCATTTTGTGGAAGCGCCCATCTTGGATTTGAAATTTTTCATAGTGCAATGTATTCTATTAGTCAAGCCCTTTCGTTTGATACCCATATTTAGGTATTAGTGAAAAAAATAATATAATTCGCCATTTTGTGGTGGCGGCTATCTTGGATTTGAATTCTTTTGTAATGTATAGTATTCTACTAGTCATGCCCTTTCATTTGATACCCATATTGAGGTAGGTTGTGAAGAAATATTTTGTGCGCCATTTTGTGGCGGCGACTATTTTGAATCGATATTAACCAAACATAGCTAAGAACATCTGCACGGATATTAACCATCAAATGAAAAAACCCGCATCGAAATCGGCCCATCCGTTTGAGCTCTACGGTGCCACAGACAGATACACACACAGACAGACAGACAGACAGACAGACAGACAGACAGACAGACCCCTTTTTTGGTCGGGGGTTAGAAATAGTGTATTTTAAACAACAATGTAAGTACACAATATTTTTGTTCGAGGAGCGTATTCGTATTTTTTAATAGTACAGAGTGACTGGACGAGCAGGACATGTGCCCGACGGTAAGTGAGACGCCTGCTCCTAACAGCACAGGGTTTTTCGCACCTATTGGAACACGAAGACCTTAGACCTTGGATGGACACACTGATCAAACTCAAAACACAAGACAACATCATGATGAAACACAAGACGCTGACGAAATTGTGCTCACCAAGCATTTATCTTACACATATATATATCAAAACCAAATAGAAGCCAGAAATGAATCGAAGATGAAGAATCAGATGACATAAATAAAAACCAGAAATTAGTAGAAGATGAGGAAGAAGAAGACTTTCATCAGCTGACTATTATTTTAATTTTTTTCATTTATAAATTAAGACTACAACAAATTGTCTTGCCAGACATATTGCATGTCTCTCGCAGAGGCCAGTTTGTATGGGACAACTTTTAAAATGTTTTTGTATCATCTTATCTTACCTACAAACAGCAGCAATAAAGATTTGTATTTGTATTATTTTGTAAAAAGTGTTCAAACATTACAGCACTAGAACAGAATTGCGCTCATCACCTCTCGAAATATTGCCTTAAAAATCGATCGATAGAGAGAGATTTTTGCTCATTAATGTTTCCGGGTAGAATGTTTTGCAAAGAAGTGGTACTTCCCCAGGGGGACTCTGCAAAGTCTTACTAAAAGAGAAGATACCTATAATTGTTCAATCCTTTGATAACACACATAGGCCAGTAAAAATAGACGTTTTTTTTTTGGTCAACTTTATAGATTCCGAGATATTGGCCAAAAACCTTTTTTCAAGATATTGCTTGAAGTTCCACCTAGATCTGCCAGCATTTTGTGATTTTATGCTCAGTAAGTAATCCTAAGCCCTAGAAGACAAAATTGGTTCGGAAATTTAGTGCAAAAAAATGCTATTTTTACTGGCCTCACATTACCTGTCAGATATCAAAGGATTGAACAATTTAAAGTTTTCGTTATGCTCGTAACTACTCATCAAAACGATAATAGTATACAGAGAAACAATAACATTTATATATTTTTACGCATAAAATTTTGCATTTGAGTCATCGTCGTCTTGTCTAAAGTTAAGGGTAAGTACCTAAACAATGCGGCCTACGATGGAGCGCACTTACAGAAGAAACCGATTCACTCTCGACTCGAAGATACTAACATTATTAGTGTGTTAGGTCTATTGTCACTAACCCATGCAACTAGTTGTGGTGTTCAACTTATTACAGAAATATTTTATATTACAACTCAAAAAAAAAACAGTCCAGAATATATTTTCTTAAATTAACACATCTGGTACAAAAAAACAAATGAAACACATAAGGTGCTCTAAATAATCAAATGAAAAATTTGCTCAGCTACTTTTTGACCCTTGTTGATTCTCTATATGATTTTATTTGCAAAACTAAATAGGCATGGTGACTTAAAAAAAACTATTTGGTCCATCACCGTGGTCCATCATTTACATTATTAAAAAATATTGTACACGCATTAATCATAATCATAATCTTTATTGGTCTGTGAAATTAGGTGGTATGCACATATTAGGTACATAGAGGAGTTAGTAGGAGACATAGATGGTACAATTTCTTTTGTTTTAGAAACAATAAATGACGAAGATTTAGTGCTTATAAGTTGCAACGTTCACACATCTTTGTTGATTTTTAGGGATCCGTAGCCAAATGGCAAAATACGGGACCCATATAATAATAATAATAAATATCGGTGGACAATTCACACTTGTAATATGGCGGCCAGATAGCTGATATAATACATATATAGTTTTAAATACATTACTTTTTATAAATAGAAACACCCAGACACAGTGCAAACATTTGAATTCATCACACAAATATTTGCACTGGGTGGGAATCGAACCCACGACCCTCAGCTTGGCAGGCAGAGTTCCAACCCACTAAACCACGATATCATATAGTCAGTCATATAGATTTATATGGATTCATCATGACTGTCTGTCTGTATGTTTGTCCGTATGTCACAGACACTTTTCTGCGAAACTTTTGGCTGTCCTGGTGGCTTAGTTGGTAATAAGTCTGCCTGCGAAGCCGTGGGTCGTGGGTTCGATCCCCACTCAGTGTAAATGTTTGTGTAATGAATACAAATATTTGTACTGTGCCTATGTGTTTATATTATTTTATAATAAGTATGTATTTAAAAAAATTTAGATCAGCTATCTGGCTTCCATAGTACAAGCTTTGCTTCGTTTGGGGTCAGATGGTGTTGTGTGAAATGTCCACCAAAAAATGTTTACTAAAATAACCATATTATTGAAACTTGGTAAGTAGATGTAAGTATTCTGTAAACCGCATTAAGATTTTTATACAAAAAATAGAAAAAAAACAATACATTTTGGGACCTTAGAACTGAAACTCAATTTTTTTTCCATCGAAACCGTGTTAGTTATTCATGGATAGGTCTTCAAAAATGATATTGAGGTCTCTACCATATTTTTTTCTAAACTGAATTTTCGAGAAACTCTTCCAAAGTGATAAAATGTGTCCACTGTACAATGTGTAAAAGGCCCAGCCATGACATTACCGCTATGAATAGGAAAAGTGAAATAGTATAGGTATACTCGGAATTTTGAATCGATTCATGATTTGACAATTTCAGTGTTGCAACGTTATGACAACTATACTAAATAGTGACGTGGCGAAATTATTCGATATGGAAATATTTATAATGTTTCCGGATCGATTCTTCTCGTTTATAATTTTACTCTCGTAAACTAAGTAAATCAGGAAACTAAATATTTTTGAACCGATCATTTTGTTTTGACGATTAATTAACGATCTGAGACTTTTCTTTTATAATTGTGTGTGAAATAAATAAAAAATGTGATCATGAAGGAACATGACAAATAAAACAGATAGATGTATTTTGGTAATAATTTGTTTTATAAATTGTCGCCGTCATCTATCGCTGTCACTTTCTGTAATATTTATTATAAATGTGTCTGTGGTATTGTCAATTAACATATCTAACCTACTCATTTTTTCCTCTTATTTGACAACATGGGATACGCATTTAGACCATTCGGTAGCCGTAATTTTTTGAATGCCTTCCTCAAATAAATTTCTCACGTCTGTCAATTTGAAGGTTTTATTATTTTGTGCTACATGCTCCTTTACCTGCGCCCATATCAATTCGATAGGGCTTATCGATTGTTTATCGATTTTTGTGTTCATCACTACACTATTATATGTGGTATCATTATTTCACAAAATGACAGAAGCTAATGTCAAATCTGGAATCGAATTAAAATTCCGAGTATAGATGCCAGATAGCTGATATATGTAATACTTAAATAATAGTTATAACATTTATTATGCATAAAAACACCCAGACAGAATTGCTACACGCAACAATAGTTGCATATAGTAGTAAAAAAATCTAATCTCGAATGAATATTGTAATCGCGTTATAGCGTTATCCACTCAATCACTCTCAAACGTCTGCTGGATTTATCTCCAACAACCTATAGTACGAACTACAAACGATTCACTCAACTCCGACTGCGCCAAGTTCTGGCAAAGCGCATCGTCAATACTTGGCCAAGTTGCGCGCCGGAGGCAGCGGCTCGGAAACCAGACGCTTAGTTGAGCAACTTGCAGTCTCGCATCTATAATTGAGTATCAGGTATTTTGGCTGGTTTATCGCCAATTTACTTATAAGTTTTGTCTCTAATACAACTAAGATTAACTCGGTACTTTCACAGTTACCACCAGACAGAGTTATTGTAAGCTAATATTTAGCTGCGACAACGTAAGCGTACCTACGATTTCGAAATAAGATGCTCTGAATTTCGTGATAAAACGTAGCGTAAATGTTATTCCAGACTAATCTATTTGAGTTCCAAATTTATCTTGATCCTTTCAATTCTTATTACAACGTGATTGAGCAATAAACATCCAAACATCGCAACAGTTTATTTTTCACATTTGTAACATTTGCTGGCGTTTATTTGGCCCAACGCATAAGCATTGTCATTCAGCGTGGTAATGCCGCCAGCATGCTGGCTACGCTTACGATTGGTAGTGACTTGATTATCTGTAGACATTCATTGGTCTATTGATAATTCAGATGTGCTTAGTGTGAGTAGTTAGGTATTTTCCACCGATTTCGGTTGGTGCGATCGAAAAACCAAACGATTGCACTAATAGAGTACTCGGAAGGTCGGACGCCTTTCACACAGGCAAGTGCGCTGCTCGCACGTCTGAGCAGAAATGCAGGTGAAACACCCCCGGGTGATAAGCGTGGATGCGATGGCAATCGAATATTCAAGAGCGAGAGTCGCAGACCGGCTGGGTTGCATTGAGGCCTCTAAACATCATGAGATTGTCGTATACGAAGACAGGGGAGAAAATCTGAGCTTCCTCAGAGCCCCTTCGCACGACCAAACAAATGCAACTGACAGCTGGGGACATCCTGTTCCTAGTTCGACCATCCAAACCGGCTCCGAAAGAGTACAGATGGCCATCAGGGACAGAAATGCGGCCGTTGTGGAGGCTCTGGGCCGGGAGGAGGCAGCTTAGGCAAATGGCAAAAGGCAATTAGGCAAACACTTGATGTCGAGTCGATTACTAGCGGAATCCCAACCGGTAGTGATCGGCTCTATAGACGAGCACTAGAATTAGATTTTAAATGTACCCAACTCCCTCCTATTTTCCTCTTCTTCTCCTTATCCAAGATATGTGTAAAAAACGATAATTGTAATGACAAAGATCACGGACCCCGGAGTCTGTGGAGTAGCTAATTTAAATAATAATAATAATAAAAAATAAAAAAAAGTAGTAAGGTATGTAGCATAGTGTAGTTCTCATTATATTTTAGTTTTGTGAATAATAAGAAGTAGAATGTTTATGTATCATAGAGCACAACACCAAATATCTTTTGTGTTTATTAGTAGACACTGGATCTCGGTACTGTTATTTTTTTTATATATTATATTCATAATAGGTTTTTACTTGACCGCCAAATCTTCTGATGTTAGGTCACACCCCCGGACACTCCACTAAAACTCCATAGAACCACCGCTGTGGAGTTGCCTACTCTTCACACAACTACGCAGATGTCGTTCGTACACACGCGTGAATGTGTGCGTTAGCGCTAGGGCTACTGAATTGTTTTATTGAATAGTTGTGCCCCTTGAGTTCACCTGGTGACGTAGTCTATAAACTTGCTATAATGTTGAGTTACATAAATATAATGGAGCCAAATTATACTATTCTAATTAAAAAGGGTGTTTGCACAGATTTCTAAATTGTTTCAGAAATCTGTGGGTGTTTGTATTGCCGCGTAAAATGAAACGAAACCGATGATAGATTAGATCAGGTACCTAGATATCTATTTCTGTTAGTAGGTACACATTTGCATTTTATTTTACACTTACCCATGAAGGAAACTTTATTCTGTCACTACAATTCTTCCTCCAGGCATTATCAATCCGTGCTTGGGCACATAAGTTACTGGCTGTGTGAGTTACGAACTTCGAGTTAAAAACGACTTCGTTATTATAAATAAGTAAATATTGGTAGACAATTCACACACAACACCATCTGACTCCAAAAACTAAGCAAAGCTTTTAATATTATAAAGCAACGTTATTGAAAAGTTTCTAATCTTACGTTATTTTATCATTAAGAAATTAAATAAAGCTTTTAATCTTGTCCCGTTTAGTTAACGGACAGCCGTAAACAGCACAACAACCCACCGTGATGATATTTCGTTAGGAATTAGATGTTAGATACCAGCCCTTCGTTGAGTGCTCCTAGCGTATCCGAAACGGTCTGAGGGGTGAGGAAGCTTGAAATTGGCGGGGGGTTGGGAGTGTCCGTTCTATCTATATTATCTACTAGCTGAACCCGCTACTTCGTTCGCGTAAGCAGATGTTACTGAATTATACATTAAATTGGAAGTATCGTACGTCAAATATTTGGATAAGTAGTCATTGAAAAACCTTTGAGTTTGAGTGAATTTGTTTTTCCACACAAACATTTATTTAATTTTTTCATCTTTATTTTTATTTTTTTAAACAAAATCAAACATAGTAAGGTTTCGTAGTATCGAACATAGCCGCAAGTGTTAAGTTTGTAGGATTTTTATAGAATACATTATGAAAAGTCTGAAGCTAATGTGCATGATCTGATACCTATTTTATTTACCTATTTCTTTTTATCCGCAAGCTGTTTTGTAGCTGTTACCCGCGACTTCGCCGGCGTAAAATTTTGAGCGAAGACTGTGTGGAATCAAAATAATTAAAATTTTGAGTTTTAATGATATTCAAGCAAGTTGAACCCGTAAATCTAAGCCAAGTCCTAGTGAAATGTTAATGTATGAATTTAATTGTAGGTAACACAGAAAAAAATCAAGAACGAAAGAATCCAAATTTGGCATCATAATCCTTTTAGCAGCAAAAACTTATTAGTACAATTTAGAATACCAGTAACGCCACCTAGTGATGAAAGAAAAATACATACCACAATAGCACAACATCGATTTAAATGGCCTTTAGTGTTTTTAGATTTAAACTGGCATTAGCGCCGTCTAATGAGAATATTATGTTGCTTGTTATTTTGACTGTGAACGCAAATCACCTATATTATCTACGCCAAAATGGGTGCATATATTTTTCATTTTCTTTTACCTTACCATCACATCAAGTTCCTTACGAAAATATATGCTTATATTAATATGGAGTTAAATGAAAATGTAGACTTATTAGCCCATGTGAAATTTTAGACTCTAAAGCTCTAAACTATATGTGTTTCGTATGTCAACCCATATCGTTGTGCCGTTTTGACGTGATAGTTAATATTTGTTTCCTTAGGGCCCATGCTTCTTTTCAGGTTCATAGGTAATTAATACATAAATGTGGTATTTCAGACTGAGTTATTTCTGTTTCAATTTTCTACCAAATTTGCTTAGTCTTTCCTACGTCACAGTAACCTATAAGTAACCGATTTGTTATTTCTGAGTTCAAACTACGTGTGTTTCGAATTCCATTCAAATATGTCCAGCCGTTCCAACGTTGTCCTGTAAAATATTATGAATGTCACTGTTTGGATGTTTGTTACGTAATACATAGAGTACTTATACATAGGCATAAATTTAGCCTATGTGTTCTTCCAGACTGTAATCTAATTCTATTTCAAATTTCAACCCGATCACTTGATACGTTCCACCATGATTAAAGCGGCAATAGAAATACATCATCTGCGAAAATTTCAACTGTCTAGATATCACCGTTCTTGAGATACAGCCTGGTGACAGACGGACGGACGGACGGACGGACGGACGGATAGCGAAGTCTCAGTAATAGGATCCCGTTTTTACCCTTTGTGTACGGAACCCTAACAACGGTCTGCTTCGGTCACCGAAGCTTGTTGAACACTACCTTTAAATTTTAAACGGTATTTGAATTGAAATAATACGTTTTCTAATAAGTTACGGCTGGTCTAGTAAGTTACAGCTGACCTAGTCGAGAGAAAGGGGACTGTCGATCCGGAGACCCAGGGTTCAAAACCACGCGCACTACTATCTTTTCAGAGTCATGTTCGCAATGCCGGTAATTAAAACGGTGAAGGAAAACACCGTGAAGAAACCGAAATCTACCTATAATCTAAGTTCTAAGTCATATGTCATCCACCAACCGACACTGGGCCAGCGTGGTGGATTATAGCCTTGTCTTTCTCCTTGCGAGAGAAGGCCCCGGCGCCCAGCAGTGGGCACATTTAATGGGTTGTTGATGCTGCTTCTTATTATGCTGATATGTTTTCTCCAAAATACAAAAATCTACTTCAAAGACAGGTAATTTAATTCTGTCATTCGACTAAATTTTATAAGAAGGTATAACGTGGTATAACTATGTCGTACAGATATATCTAATCTGATTTTAGTTTTTTGTTGATATTTGAAAAACTACCTCCCTGTTTTCGATATCTAAGATCACCTCTGAAGTATTTTCTACCAAACCAAAAGGAATTATCAAAATTAACTAACAATTAGCGGAGTTATCGCGTAAAATAAAACCAAATAAAAAAAATTGGTTGCCTGTAAAGTCGGTATACGGGCGAAAGTTTTACGTGACAACGACTTTGAGTGGTAAAATAATTTTACGGAAGGGACGCGTGCCTTTCACTTTTTATGTCTGTCTCTCTCGCTCTTAGGCGGGCTAACCATACCCGAGTGGAAGGGACGCGTGCCTCTCACTCGCTCTCGTTGTGAGCGCATAACGTGAGCGGAGCGTAACGCAGTTTCTTGAAGTGTCACCCGGCAAACCAATTTATAAGACGTTGTCACGTCAAAACATGCAACCCGATTGAGAACATCCTCCTTGTTTGAAGTCGATTATAACCGAATGATGTTTGTTTTTCCACACAAAAATATATTTTGACAATTATTTTGTCATCCAAGACGACGCTACGCGATCACGTGGGCACTTTCTAGAATCTAGAATCTAGATATTCTGTGGATCGTCTATGATACACAGAATACTTAGAAGTTAGTATGTACCGAACGCGCCGCGCGTGTCGTTATTATTTAATGTTTGTGTAATTTCCGAACCAACAAACCGATATTGTTCAAATTTTGACGGGACAATATAAAAAATGTGTTCTTTCTAACCAAAAAAGAATTAATGAAATCAAACAACGCAAACATCAGTTACAACCAAATTCACATTCTGACTTTCTCCCCCTCCCGCAAGAAAACCAATCAGAATTTGGGGATCAAAAGTAGCCTACAGCAATGTCCTTAGTATAAACTAAAATCATGCCAAGTTTCAGCTGAATTGAATCAGTAGTTTCGGCGTGATGCGTGATCTCTATACAGAAAGACAGACAGACAGACAGACAGACAGACAGACAGTCAGACAGACAGACAGACAGACAGACATGAAAGAAAAAAAATGCAGTTTCGCCATCAGTATCGACTATGGAGTGCTCCAAAAAAAAATTTTTCAAAATATCTTCAATGTACAAAATTCGACCCGTTACAGTTTTAGTATAAGTATAGATTCTATGGTTAGGTGACGATGCGAGCTATTCATAGCAAACTTGAATACACCCAGAAATACTCAACCAGGCAACGTGTCCCAAATTTAAGTATAGATATTTTTATTATGAAAACAAGTATGGGTATATCATTTTATGTTCTCACTGCTGAGATTCTCTCATAAAGAGAGAGTCAAAGCCATAATTCACCACAAAAATCAACCTCTTGGAGGATTATACATATTCATGAAATTTTATTACGAGGGTCAAACTGAAAGTTCTTAGAACTGGCCACTTATAAACAATATAATAAAAAAATAATTCTATAATTTGAAAATAGAACTCTTTGCCAATATTACTGAGTATATACTTTATTCATTTGTCATTTGTTTTACGATTTGGCGGCAAATTGAAAATTGTCTGTGTCACGTCAACATGAATTTAACACGAGAAAATTTTCGTGCAATGATTTTTTATGACTTTCGATGTCATTTAAGTCAACAAGAAAGTTATGATAGACTACGATTGGCCTTTCACAATGAAGCCCCATCTCGTGCGACTGTTTACAACTGGTTTAATGAGTTTAAACGTGGTCGCACTAATCTCACTGATGATTTACGTGAGGACGGCCTTCTACGGCGACGACTGAAGATAACATCTGTGTTGTGCGGCGTATGATAGAGACTGACAAAAGAGTGACCTATCAGCAGATTCGGACAAGCTTAGGCATCGGTATGAATCAAGTGCACAAAATCCTACACGAACATTTAGCGGTCAGGAAGCTTTGCGCCCGGTGGGTACCTCATAATTTGACTGAGGCTCAAAAACTCCATCGTGTGGATTGGTGCCGTAAAATGATTGAAAGATTTAACGGAGGTGACTCAAATGCTGTGTTCGACATACTAACAGGTGACGAAAGCTGGATTTACTGTTATGATCCTGAAACCAAAAGACAATCTGCTCAGTGGGTGTTTCCTTTCGAGGAGTTGCCAACTAAAGTGAAGAGAGATCGAAGTGCGGGGAAAAAAATGGTGGCCTCGTTCTTTGGAAGGTTAGGTCATTTTGCAACAATTGTGTTAGAAGATCAAAAAACAGTTTCTGCAGAATGGTACACTACCAATTGTTTGCCACTTGTCTAGGAAAAAGTTCGAGAGAAACGACCTCGCAGTCGGATCCTCCTTTACCACGACAACGCCTCATCGCACACCGCCAAGCGAACGATCGACTATTTGGCGACATCAAACGTTGAATTACTGGGTCACCCGCCGTATAGCCCCAACCTCGCCTTGTGATTTTTATTTATTTTCAAAAATTAAAGAAAAACTTAAAGGAAAGCGGTTTATGAATGCTGAAGAAGCGGTGGCTGCGTATCGCGATGCCATTGAAGAGACCCCTAAGGACGAGTGGGCAAAGTGCTTTTCCCAGTGGTTCCATCGCATGCAGCGGTGTATTGACGTGAATGGACAATATTTTGAAAAGATATAATAAAACTAATAACTGGCTAATGTAATCAGTTTTTGATTTTCTAAGAACTTTCAGTTTGACCCTCGTATTGTACCATATCTTAGTCGCTTAAGCTAGGTAGGTATATAGTCTTCAAACTTTAGCGAATCGATCTCATATGAAAACACGAGAAGATGGCCATGGCCGTTGTAAAGCTACCAAAAAGACAGGACGTAATTTTACTAATATTATACGCAAAAATGTTGATGCTTGTTGCTCAATGACGTCGGAAATTCTAAGCGTTTAATTAACGAGAAATAGGTTGAATTTTTATACTGTGAAAAAATAGGAACAGGAACTATGCAAGTAAGCCCGTAGGGTGTAGCTAGTTCAATGATAATTTAAATCAAGTCTTGCGTGGTGCTTTCAACAATGAACTTCTACAGCTATCTAGAACGTAGGCAGAAACTTAGTTAATGTTTATTTCTTGTCTTTAACTTTTAAGGTCAAGTCAAGATATTCTAATAAAATGTACAACAAAGAAAGTGAACTTACTAAACGCCTACAAATAGTATATTATTCTACCGAATCCCTTTTTAGTGGAAAGAAAAGAAAGGAGCGACCCTTTAGGTGAATTAACGCAGCTAGCTGGTAATTAACAAGTCATTTGCATAAGATTCAACTTGACTAATTGAGGGATCAGTGGAAGAGTTTTAAAACACTTAAATTATTGTTATTGAGAGTACTTGAACGAAATTTACTCTAAAAAGAGAAGGAAAGAACATGACTGCAACGTAGTTAGTTACAAAGGCATTGGTATCCAACGAGGGAATGCCGCTACCACGATGGACTATTA
This sequence comes from Ectropis grisescens, assembly GCA_017562165.1. Classification (NCBI taxonomy): domain Eukaryota; kingdom Metazoa; phylum Arthropoda; class Insecta; order Lepidoptera; family Geometridae; genus Ectropis; species Ectropis grisescens. The sequence goes on from CM029788.1 coordinate 28,734,988, forward strand.
GTGGCTGGACAAGTAGATTAACTACAGACCTTCATCGGTTTCATTCATTAGACATAGTTGTCGCCAAGTAGTCGAAATTAGAGCAGGTATAAAGCAATACTGTTTCGTTTTTTGTTAAAATCACTCAAAATTGAGAATAGCATAATATATATAATAACGAGAATTTTATATATTAGATTATACTTGTGTTGTGTGTGAATTGTCCACCAATATTTAGATTTATATTTGTTTATTTATACTATTCTCAATTTGAGTGATTTTAACAAAAAACGAAACAGTACCTATGTGTGTTTGTGAAACGTTTTTTTAATTGGATGTATGGATATTTTTGCATAATTATTTTAAAAAATTGGCATTTTGCACTCCTTCCCCGTTTAATCTTAGGGGCACGTTCCGTGTTCGCTCGGACACTGTCATACAAAGAATATTAATCGAAACCAAATCTATCATATCGTTCAATTGGATCAAACTACACACGGTGTGCAAATTTGATTAAAACCGGTTGAGCAGTTTAGAATCGTATCGTGGAAAAGCACCATGACGCGTAATTTACATAATAAATAGATAAGTATGCACAATTTTACACTATTCTGCCCGGCAATTTTCGTAAAAAGAACGTACAATTTTTTTGCTAAGAATATACTTACCGTTTGATACACCGGCGTGTAATATAGTACCCAAAAACTTGGTTGATGACGACAACAAACAAACTTATATTTGCGTTTTGGGTTTTTGGCGGGAAAAAAATGTTTCGTGTTTTTATTTGGGAAGGTATACCGATAAATTTGTGTTTAATGGCGTCACCTTGAACCGGTCTTTAGTTTGATATAACCCACATTAAAATTAGAGTTCATTTACATAGAAAAATCGTAAAAAAAAAAAAAAAAATTTTGCGGGAAAATGGTCCCGCACAATTGAAAAAAATTAAAAAAATATAAATTGTGCAATCGAATACAGTTTTTTTGGTGTTTCGAGTTTGTTATTTTATATACAATACATTTAACCCATAAAACCACTGTCACCCTTATAAATTATTAAAGTTATAGGTGTTAGACTACTTGAGATATCGCAATTTTTTTTACTCAAGAGTCAAAAATATTAGTTCACATTTTAAGTACATTAATTATAAATAAATAAGTGATACCGCTAGAAGCGTCTTGAAACGCTCTTGAGAGTAAATGGCTCAAACGGGTAAAAGTAAGGCGGCACTTCATATGCCGAAACATAAACACCGCACTTATGTAACCTGACACCCGTTTTTCCGCCAAATTTGTAAAACGCGAAAAGCGGCCAGTGTATCAAGCGGCTAAATATATAATAATATCTATAATATACTAAATTAAGAATAACTAAAATCGCTGTTAGTATATTTTTGTATTTCATAACAATGAGACAGAATAACAAATATGATAATTGTCACAAGGTAGCGTCAAACCTCTTTGTTCAAGTGTGTAGAGGATCAACCATGAAACTACGTGGATTTTTAGAGCTACGAACAGTATTATATCATACAGATCAGTTGCACACTCTCCCAAATGTATCCGATAAACACCTAATATGTAAGAAGTTTGGCGGTGATGTTCAAGACTTTTTTGGCACAGTTAAGCAGCGTAGTCAACAACCAATTTAACAATATACTCTCGTTATCATAAAAGTACTTGAAAACAGAAATCACACTTGATTCTGCTAATTGGAAACCGGAGCTCCTCAAAAAGAACTGCTCATAGTTTTACTATAATCTTATTTTGACGCAAGATAAAAGGCGTACTTGTCGTTATACTAAATCTTTATGGTGAGTGGCCAATTCAGTGTGGCTAAAGACAATTTCTCGAGGATAATGTGTATTCCAACGGCAATATCGCCCTGTTGCCTCGGGAGATAAGGCGAGTCATTTTGGGAAGTTTTTGTTGATTGCTGCTTGTTGTTGAGTTTGTATGAGCTTGCAAGATCCCAACTCGATAATGGTGTTGAGAAAGTAGTTACTTGAAACAATTATACTCGAGTATTGTGAGGGTTCGGCGGAGGGCGGGAATTACATTTGTGAGGACTTCGTTTTTTATTTCGGTATGATAACGAACATGGTTGTTACGTTGAGGTGAAAACTTTTTAAACTACGTTGAGCACTGTTGGTTAAGATAAAATCTTATAGATTCGATCCACCGACATGGTGATTTATGGCGGCGGTGCCATAGGAGCTTAGCAGCGTGCATCGTAGCGGTATAGTAGCGGATCAGTGCAGTGGAAATAGACGTGAGCTTTACTTGTTACAAAACCTTACTAATCTAGTTTCCTTATGAATCAAAGGTTATCTGTAAAATATTGCTTTTAGCGATAAGATTGCCTTTAGTGGCCATTATGTTTTGTTATTTTATGTATTGTGTTACTTATTGTTAAGTTTGTTTCTGGTGCCAATAAAGTGTAGTATTATATTGTACAGGCTTTTTGGAAGGGTGATTTCGCGTCCCCGACATGCGTAATTCTACTATTATTATAAATGTCAATGTTTGGACGTTTGTTGCTCAATCACGTCGTAACGTATCAACGGATCGGACTGACATTTAGAACACAGGTAGATTATAGTCTGGAATAACATATAGGCTATTATTACCACTGAAACCCCACGGGCACTGCTAGTAGATATATGTATATCTGTAGCCATATAAAGTACTAGATGTCCGCCCCGGCGTTGCCCGTGGTACATTATATAGTACTCACGAGGATCCCGTACATATACAACGGTGAAAGAATGACTGAAATCGGTTCAGTAATTCCTGAGAATATCGCTTTCAAACAAAACACCTCTTCAGCTACCTGCTCCGCCACCTGTCGGACGCTGGTTGTACCAACACAGATTTAGAAAAAAAAAAGATTAGCAAAGGTTTTATATTCAAGAGGTATGTAATCTGTGATATTCAATGACGTAATCTTAGACACATGCTGTCATGTGTCATGTCAAAGTACAAAACGTACGAAAACTCTCAAAATGGAATATTTTTTCCCGATTTTGTTACATTCTTGATTCATGTTCTGCTTCTATTAATAGTAGCGTTATTTTCTATAGCCTATAGCCTTCCTCGGTAAATGGACTATACAAAAGAAAAAAGAATTTTTCAATCCGGACCAGTACTTCCCGAGATCCTAGCGTTCAAACAAACAAACTCTTCAGCTTTATAATATTAGTATAGATTGTACAACATAACAGTGCTGGTTAGAATCAAAAAAGTTGAATGTTTTTAATTCTTTCAGCGGTCTTTACGACAGTCAATTTTTTATAGAGTTATAGCAAATCGTAGACTACTTTAAATATTATAACATTTCGTTATGAAATAAATTATATTTTATCTTATGTTCGTGTGTTTCGTTTTGATCTTTCAAACTGGAACACAACAATGTTTGCACATTTCTGCTTGTTGGTAGAACAATTGGCAAAATTATAATACTTGCCCGAGTTGATCCTGTTACTATATCACTACTAAACTACTACTACTATGTTGTAGATAGATAACCAGCGAAGTAAAATAACAATATAACGTATGTACAGAAACGTTGTCTGTCTGTTGTCAAAGCAATACTTACCGGCGCCAGTCACGCACCGCGCTACGCTCGGCGAGGAGCGTTGCACATCTACCAGCAGAGCCTTATATAGCCTTTTCTCCGCCTTGTGCGAGGCTTCTAACTAGGCCCTTATAATTGTGCCCTCGTTTTTTTTGAAACGAAGTTCTTGGAGAAAAAGGACTTTTGCTGCGCCATCGAACTGAAAAAACTGTAAGACTACAACCATAATAAAATTATGTAACGAAAGTGACGGGTAAAATCTGTCCGTGACCAGTGATGGCAACTTTATTATTCAAGTGATCATACCATAAAAAATAATTTTCGCGAATGGCGTTGCATCCATATTACTATCCTTCTCACCTTGTGTCCGTTTCAGACATCACGTTTTTTTCACTATTAGAATCACCCTAGATAATATAATGTTATGTGATCCTAGGGCCTATGATATGAAATAAAAATAACCTCGTTCGTTGTCAAAAAGACAAGCGCGATGTTTTGTCTAATTCAAGAGATGTTTTTGGTGATACTGGCTGTAGTAGGTATGTACCGGGAACTTATCAAAAGTTAACCGAAAAAAATAATAGTCCTACCAGGTCCGACCATTCTTGCACTCCCCTGGACTCTATGGCCTGCGCCTAGGCACCGGTGCTACTGCCGTATTAACGGCACTGTCTAGTCACTCTGTACAGCTGAATGAGGTATAGTGTGACCAACTTATCTATAGAATGTAACGATGGCTCCACCATTGAAAAGTGTTGCCACCTACTACAAAATAGACAACTTCTGTGTCTGAGATTTTGGGCGTCAGTAGTTCCGTTTTGGCCGTTCTACAGACAATTTGGTGGTACATTACTGTCTTTAACTTATGTGTACTAATAAAACCACTTCTTTATGAAAATGAACTTGAACTTGTTACACATATTTTTGATACGCGTAAACTACCACGCGCGTGCATTCTCCTTGAAACAGGCCGCCAGACGAAACTTGAATCGGATTGGACCAAATATATCACAAGTGTGTTACCCGTTAACTTGAAAATAAATGAAAGCTACGTTTGGTATTAGAAGCTAATGAAATAAAATTGAAAACCTCGAAATTTTGTTACGGTGGTAATTTCAATTTTAAAATTGGCATAGTCTATCATAATTGTAAGCAGTGAGGTAATTAGGGCCTGTGTCAATAAAATAACATAACCAAATAAATTCTACTTGCTTCGTTCACTGGAACAAGCGATTGGATCAGTGTAACGCTCTCGCCCGTAAACACGTGCAGCTCGGAAGTTGCCTCGCCCACTGCAATGTGTCTTACACGAAACTGAATTTATTCGCATCTCCGAAACTACTGCATCTGTACGCGAGTGTACTTGCCTACCTACTGCGTGATCCAAATTATTGTTAGTTTAAAAGCATCCACACACAAGTCCTAAAATCAGAGGAAATTACGTAAAAGTAGTGGGGCGAAGCCTACATCGCAACATAAATCACCAATCATTTGGTGCGATAGGATATGATTGGTGATTAATGTTGCGAAGTAGGCTCCGCCCTACTACTTTTACGACATTTCCTCTGATTTTAGGACTCGTGTGTGAACGCATTTTGACATATGTTTCAACAATTTGGCAATAGAAATACATCATCTGTGAAAATTTCAACTGTCTAGCTATCACCGTTCTTGAAATACAGTCTGGTGACAGACGAACGGACGGACAGCGAAGTCGCAGTAATAGATTTTAGTTTTTACCCTTTAGGTACGGAACCCTAACAACCAAGTCAACAAACACACAAAAACATTTCGTCAATGAAATGATCGCAACAATTTCGCCGCTTAAGCCGTCGAAGCAAGCCCACCAGCGCCATGCCTGCAGTATCTCATTTAAGGCCGAGTGCACGCCGATGGCGCTTCGCGACTTTTATTGCAAAACTTCACCGAATTTACATGTCCCGCACATTATTAAAAACGAAGCCTTCGACATGCAACTCATATCCGATCTTATCGTACCACCATAAAATACATTTTCCAATAAACAGGTCGTAACTACGTGAACTTTGAATTTAAACGCTGCCTCGAACCGTATTACCTGTTTGACATTATAATAAAACGCTAGTTGTTTTAATAAATACGGTTTTTGATTCGGAATTTATTGGATAAAGTTTAGCGATAAACTTTAGGGGATTTATTCGGAAAGTTGGTATTAACGCGGTGTTCAGAACGTGATTGTTTGTTTTGAAACAAAAACACAAGTAAAGTTTCCACGAGCGATGACATATTAAACCTGCTATACTTTTTAAATTGTTCTTACCTACTGTTTTTTTTAGGCAAAAACCTTTTTTTTTGCATTGAACCCTTTTTGTTAGGGTAACATGTTACAGGTACACGTCACCGACATGGTAATATAGCGTTATAATTTTGGACGTACGTGTTAAGGTATGCGCTGTCTTATACGACTACCATCAAGAAATAAAATACACTCAAATGTGGGCTTTATGCCATCCACAGTAAGATAAAGATTACATTAGCAACACATCTTAGCAGACCGCTCGCTGACAGCCGTCTGCTAATTTATGTTGCAAATGTAATCTATATTCTAACAGCTTGTCATAAAGTCCATATTTGAGAGTATTTTATTTGACGGGTGAGAGGAGTCGAAAGTTAGCGCAGCCTTTTAGACGGTTTTGGATGGATCAAACTTGCAAATTCGCGACACCGACATGCGTTATAGCAGTATGTCTGTAGTTATACAGGTGATGTATTGTGGAACGTTAATATAATCAGGCGAGTTGGTGGTCCAACGCGAACTTATATAATGTAGGACTCTTTCATCTTTCCGTAGAGGTAGGACTCTTAGCAGAGGCCGCCAGGTTTTGCTAGGTTTTTATTGTTTGACCAATAACAAAACTCTTAAGAGAAACCAATTAAAACACCTAGTAATTTACCTTACTAGGTTTTTATTTTGGATTTTATGTTATACTTATGTTGGATTTCCAAAATCAAACTTAAGTAAGCCACATAAAACTGGCACAGTTAGACAAACATTGAGTTAAACTAGCTTATAATGTAAAGCAAATTATATTTATAAATATCAAAATGAAAACAGTACAAAAGGATTTTGTATTCTGAATGGTCAAAGAAAATGTTTCTTTTCCTTCTCCTACAAAATTTGCTCAATGCTCTTGCTAGGTTTTGATTTTGGACAGCCGGGCCTGGGGAAGTGCCTCACCTTTGCCAGTTATTCTCCGCCAAGCAGTAATGTGCAAACATTACTGTGTTTCGGTTTTGAAGGGCAATATTTCCAGAGAATTGAGATTACAGGGCTTACTTACTTACAGGGCAGAAGATATAACATCTTAGATCTCTGGGTGACAAAGGCATTGCAGTGCTAGGTAATGAAATGGACTCTACACGTTCAAATAGCTGCGTGTCACTGTGCTGTTATGTGGCGGGCATGTTGCTTACCATCAGGCCTGCTCGTCTCGTCAAAGCTATACAGGTGACGTATTGTGGAACGCTAATGTAATCAAGCGAATTGGTGGTCAAACGCGAACCTATGGGCGTTGAAAAAACTTTATCTTTCAATTACAAGTATGATACCTATTTTTTTCAAAGTAACGAGACAAGCAGAACATGCGCCTGATTTTTTTTTTGATTGAACAGTGATTTCCAGCTATTGGAGCATGAATAATCCAAATCCTTACCCAGCACTGCACAGCGCTGATATAACATGTCTTATTGTTATCTATGCACTGCAATTGCACTGCAAACATTGCTCTTCAACCCATAGTAATGTTTGCACATTACTGCTTGGCGATACAATACCTAACTGGTAAACATGTGGTACTGTCCCAGAAATGTGTCGTTTACGTCAATAATCGTCAAACGCATCAATGTCGCGTAAGTCGATTCGCTCTCGCTTCGCTCGCGTATTTACCCAATTAGGAGCTCAGAGTTCGCGAGTCGGTGCAAGTTGCGCGCACACAGCGCTTTCAGTTTGTGCCGTTTGGGCGCGAACGACGCGGCTGGCGCAAGCCACGAACGTTTGGATCTTAATAAGTTACTACGAGTTTATATAAATAATAAAGGTTAAAGACATTTTTTCTATTATTTTTTCTATTCATTTATTCTATTATTTCTATTATTTAAAGACAGTCATATTTTTCTTTTCATAAGAGTAAGTACCTAGTTTTAAACTAAATACAAAAAATATTTATTGCTATTTGCAGATAAAATCAGATCACACAAAATATTGATGACTTGTTTCTGAAGAAGAGTTTAACATCCAGACAGATTTATTACCGGAATAAGGAAATCAAAATTACATCTACATTATATGTATATTATGTACCTACCTACAACCTATTTGAAGAATACGATACGAGTATAAAACTGAATTTGACCATCATTTTTCTAACTTAAGCGATAGATTTTTTCACAGAACACCTACAAGGCGCTTTTGACTTGCGCCACCCGGCCACCGAACTAGCAAACTTCCCTCGGGCAAGTTTTATTGTAAGCTGCAGCGAGTCAGCGCGCGCACACGTCGCGCGCCGCAAGGAACTTGTCACACACGAAATTGCTCACTTGTAGAGAGACTTATTGAAGATAACTTCCAATATTTTTCTTGAATAAGCAGCTTTAAATTAGTTAATATATGGTTTGTTGTTATATTGTCAAATACAACTTTGTCAACAAATTAGGTAAATACCTTATTGTATCTTTGAGATTGAGACATAATAAAATATAATGGGCACAAAGGCGATCATATTAGTAACAAGAACAAAATTAAAAAATTTGATTAACCCCCGACTACCTCGGATCTCGGATTATCTATATAACGTTCTGATAGTCGAGCCCTTTCATTTGATACCCAAATTATGGGAGCTGTGAAAACAGAAATGTGTTTCGCCATTTTGTGGTAGCGTCCATCTTGGATTTCAATTTGTCGTGGTGCAAAGTTATAGTTAAAAGTTATATATAAAGACTATATATATTATATTGTCAAGCCCTTTCATTTGATACCCAATTGAGGTAGTAGTGAAAAAATAATATAAATTGGCATTTTGTGGTAACGGCCATCTTAAATTTGAAATTTGTTATTGTGTATAGTGTTTTATTAGTCAAGTCCTTTCATTTAATACCCAAATTGAGGTAGGTTGTGAAGAAATATTTTGTCCGCCATTTTGTGGAGGCAGCCATCTTGAATCGATATTAACCAAACATAGCTAAGAACATCCGCATGGATATTACCTTCAAATTAAAAACCGCGTCGAAATTGCCTTATCCGTTTGAGCTCTACGGTACTACAGGCAGACATACACACAAACAGAGAGACAGATAGACAGACATCGACGTCAAACTTATAACACCCCTTTTTTGGTCGGGGGTTAAAAACAGGTTATCTTCCAGGTGACTTTTTAATTCATATGGAATATATCTGGAGGATTCAGTTGAAGGCGCATAGATCCATTCATCAATAATATAGGCCCATATAGTAAAAGTCTGAAAGAGCACATCAATACCTACTGCTTTTTATTTGTAGAAAATATCGAGCTATAGAATTACGCGAATGATAGCGCGAAACCCTACCGGTTAAATAATAATTTAGCGATTATTTTCTATTTAACGTTTTTAATATCAGTTCAAATCACGAAAGTTTAAGTATTGCAATATGTGTGTATATTTAGTTCATATCTATGAACCATCATATTGTTTTATTGACAAGCCGGACGGGACATGACGGGAGCCGTCCGTCGTCATTGTCAGCTTATGCGATCATCTGTCCGACGTCAGACCGTCCGGTCGTCCGCTCGTCCGGTCGGCCGGCAGACGTGTGACGCGGGTACTACAACCTCACTGATCGCACAGTTTTTACATTTATTGGATAGTATTTATGGTTAAATTTGCATTAACTATCTTCTCCTTAGACATATCGATTACAGAAGATATATCATATCTATAGATCATCTGATCTGATCTACTTCATTAAGCCTTGCCCTTTTTTCTATCCGACTTCTCGTAGCTCGAAGAAGCGGTGTCGTTTCATGGTTGATGTTTTGAAAACATTAACGTAGAGGTTTGACTCTACTTATTGTGATAAGAATGTCTAGGTTGTAGGATGTGTTGCCGGCTTATTCCGAACCTGAACCGAAAACCTGACAGGTTAGGAACAGCAAAAAATATTAATTTTCATTCCCAACCTAACCTTTGCCGGAGTGGGTTATCCCGATGGTTATAATCGGACGCTTCATAGTAGACCACATCGTCGCTTACCATCAGGCCAGATAGCGGTCAAGTGCAAACCTTTAAAATAAAAATAAAATACAGTATGTTTTAACAGAACATCAATACTTTTAATCGGCTGATTTGTTCATTCTAAGCTATATATTAGGATACAGTTAAAAACGACAGACGATTTCTATAACGGTAGTAGATGTACACTTGATTGCCATCTCGGCTGATATGAGTCCATGATGAAATGTGCTAACCTAGAATAAACCCATTTTACTTTAGACTTTACTTTACATTTACTTTAGAACTGAAGAAGTCTTATTCTTGTATGTTTATCTTATCATATCCGCCAGGAAATACCTACTCAGGCAACTTATCCCAAAGTCAAAATCATTACACTGGATTTTTATATTTAAGATAATATATTTTTTTTTTACTTTTATAGGTTTACACTTGACCGCCATCTCGCCTGATGTTAAGCGACGATGCGGTCTACGATGGAGCGTGTTTACTTAGAAGAAACCGATTCAATCTCGATTTGAAGATACCAAGTCTCCACCAAGTCACCAATATACTTTATAGTCTATGTCACACAGAGATAACTAACCATTCTAATGTTGAACTGTAACTAATAAAACTCTTAGTACCTACTAGAAAACGAATGTAACTTCCCACCTAATAAACACACTTCCAAATAACTTCTGATTTCAGTTCAAAATCAGGCAAGAAGGCGGTCAAACGTAAACGTATTAAAGCCCTTAAACAGAACAATCACAAAATCCTCCAATTACAGTAAAAATAATACAATTTATAATAAACCTCATGCAATTTAAAAATCCGATTTTCTCGTTCGTAAAGCGAGCGTGGCTGCGGTCAGCCCGCTTTACATAAACACTTGTAGGCGAGACGGGTTTATCGTCACCGCACAAAACCTTATCAGAACGCTCGAATATCATCTCATATAAAATAAAAACCTTATTTTTCGAAGCTTCTTTAAAAATGTTTTAGAAAACAGATGCGTCTTTTGAATAAGATCATACTAAAGAAAATGTGCTTTTAGAGTGATGGTTAGACATGATACGGGATTTAGTATAAAAGATTATTGTAGCTTGTTTACAGTGAGATGTGTACAGATATTTTTAGAAGTTTCTTTTCATTTTCGCTGACTGAGTTAATATCTACGTAAAGAAATGTTGATTACGCATTTCATAAGCCTCAGAGGCTTGGTGAATGCTATAAGCTATCGCTGTTATTTACTACACTACCATAGTAAATCCAATTGTCATACTAATATTATAAAGTTGGCATTATAAAGGCAAAGTTGGATTGTTTGAATATTTAGATGTTTGTTGATCAATTACGTCGAAACGTTTGAACGGCCAATACATTCAACAAACAATTACAAATTTACACATGTACGTGCGAGTGACTGCTTCAAATTGATAATAATAATAATTTTGAGTTTGTTACTGTCAGGACGATACAATGATACAACGCAATGATACAATGCTTTATTGGCCTGTGAAGATTAGGTTATGTACAGATTAAGTTTTGCACGTAGTTAGTATCACTAGCTTCTGCCCTATATGGCATACAGACAGCCGAGGTTTGCGTAAAAGAAAATTTTAGAGAAGTCAATTTGTTTAAAACTCAGAGACAAATATTATAGAAGACTTTGCGTGTTGTTCAGTAAATTGAATAACACTCTACACTAAATATGTCTATATTCAGACATTCGCCGTTAAAGAAATGGTGACAAAAAATTAGTAGGTACATGTCATCATCATCAGTCTGTGGTCATCCACAGCTAGGCAGAGGCCTCTCTCATGATAGGCCACGCAGTCCGATCCTCTCACTTACGTTTCCAAACGCCATCAGCCGTCTTTCTCATACCGTCAAACCATCTAGTCTCAGGGCGTCCTACACTACTACTGAATTATTTGTTGATATTTCAAAAACTACGCACCAATTTCAATAAAATTTGTAACTGTGGTAGTCACTATAATCCACTAAACAAAAAAATTGGCAGTTATAGGGACAGCCGATACAAGTTAAAACTTATAACTCAGAATTTAATAACACACTTTGAAAACTTAGCGAGTGAAACTGGAAGGTGCGGCTAGTCTTGATTAAATCTTCAAAGTATTCTCAACTTGTCGTCTACATACATCTTCTAAGCATGTCCATCTAGACTAGATGGCCATAGTTAGATGTGTAATGGTAACCATGGTAACACGCCATGGCCATCTAGAAATTAATGCTGATTTTTGCAAATTTAAATGCATTTCCCCGGCCATGATCCCGAGTTTACCCGAAGGTTTATTTCATTCACAAGCGTGACACTTGAGCTCAATTCACAACCCATGAAAAATCTGTGTGTGGTGCGCCAAACGCAATTATCACTTCAAATAAGAACAAAATTTAAAATATAAATTTGCATCCGACTATCTCGTATGTGTAATCTGTACAACATTCTACTAGACAACCCAAGTGAAAAATTATTTTGTATGCCATTTTGTGGAGGCGGCCACTTTGAATCGATATTAACCAAACATAGCTAAGAACCACCACACGGAAACTAACCTTCAAATAAAAAACCGCATCGAAATCGGTCAATCTGTTTGAGCTCTACGGTGCCACAGACAGAAGACAGACAGACATTGACGTCAAACTTATAACTCCTCTTTTATTTGATCGGGGCTTAACAAGTGCCATTCAAATTTATTATAATCGCCGCGCCTAACAATACCGCTTAACATACAAAAAAATTACATTACAATTTGGCTGTAGGTACAACCAAATTTAAATTGAATCCTTCATTTAATTGAATGTTCAGATTGAGTCCTTTTTTGAAGTCGGCTAAAAAACAGAACTTACTGCATCTGCAACTAACTGCTAACAGATAGCAGGTAAGTGTCAAATAATAGCGACCAATGGAATGAGCCGGCCGCGACCCCAACTTATCACCCTCGGAGCGTTCTCACCGGCGACTAGTTCCCGGAACGAGGGAAACTTGCGTATATAGCTGTAATCTGCCTTCGATTGCACCTCATCTGTCAGCTCACAGCGTCACCGCCCAGGGTTACCAGGACACACTGATATTGGAAATGCAATTTTTTTAAGTGTTTGTGTAGTCGTTTCCTAAAACCACAATTTAAGTAAAGTAGTCGTTTCAGAAAGTTGTTATTTTAAGAAGTTGTAATTTGAAAATGTTGGTGTTTTAGGAAATTGACGTTTTAAGAAGTTATCGTTTTAGGAATTTGTCGTTTTAGGATGTTGTCGTTTTAGGAAGTGGTCGTTTTAAGAAATTGTCTTTTAGAAAGTTATCGTTTTAGGAATTCGTCGTTTTAGGAAGTTGTCGTTTTAGGAATTTGTCGTTTTAGGAATTTGTCGTTTTAGGAAGTTGTCGTTTTAAGATATTGTCGTTTTAGGAAATTGTCGTTTTAGGAAGTTGTCGTTTTAGGAATTTGTCGTTTTAGGAATTTGTCGTTTTAGGAATTTGTCGTTTTAGGAAGTTGTCGTTTTAAGATATTGTCATTTTAGGAAATTGTCGTTTTAGGAAATTGTCGTTCTCAGCTTGATGGTTACAATTATGTACGTACCTACGCGCGGAAGAAGTTCATACTTCTTCTCTTTATTCCTCGTGTGAAAAATAACCTTAAATTAATATAAAAAAGAAGACATTTTGAATTTGCGGCCTTATCGCTAAGAGCGATCTCTTCCAGGCAACCGTGAACTGAAGTTTGTTACAATGCTTTTAAAATGTTGACTGGATGACTTCAGGGTGTCGGTTTTTTGTGACGGTGTGCGCTCACATCGCAAAAGCTTACTCTTTTATTTTTTCCCTAACGCGCCCAATACAAACATTTTATATTAAGTTAGGCATAAGTACCTATACTAGTTTATTTTAAAACTTTTGGAAACAAAATTTATTTTATATAATACGGATAAAATACCAACCAACACCAACACGTTGTTTTTGAAATTATCCATATTTCATATAATTATTATGTACATTATTAAATTCAGCACCTTTTCTTTACTAGTACCAACCCTAACATTTGTATCTCGAGGAACAACCCTATCATCAAAGTTTCAATGGAGAAGGTAGGACCAATACTTGACAAATGTTTGTACAAAGCATTTTGTGTCGTTTGCCATTTATATTTTAGCTTTTTTAAAAATTCAATATTTAATCGAATTTACATATTTTGTAAAATTTACATAAATTTAATGTATTTTTTTAATATATTACAGTGACGGATGGGTAAGACATGCGCCTGGTGCTAAGCAACACACCCGGCCTTCTAACGCCTAACTAAATCGAGTTTTAGCTTTGCTATTGGTGTCTCTATCTATTCAAACGACAAGAACAGAGGGCGACGTCAAAGATAAGATAGTTTTCGTTAGGCGGTACCCGGGATCTAGCGCCTAACTAAAAATGTCTTAGCTTTGATATTTATCTCTGTTTTCTTCTCGTTTGAAATGATAGAGACAGCAATAGCAAAGCCATAGCCGATTTAATATACGTAACGCTGACAAGCTGGATAGTATACCTCACTCTCTCGGGAGATCGGAAAACTGACTCACATTATGGGACCGGAAGTTTATAACACTCTTCCTAAAATAGTTAAATCAGCACCGAGTTCGGGTATCTTCAAAAACCGCTTAAAAAGCTGGCTTATCGATCAAACTTAATATAGTTACAGCGAGTTTTTATATAGTGATGGCAAACTCACAATAAAGTTGTAAAAAATTGACATTGTTCATTACAATTGTAATAAGTACATATATTTTAATTTTTGACACTTATTTGTACGATACCTATTATCGTACAATATAAAGTTCAATTTAAACTTTAAAAATGTATACTCTTTGTATGCTCTTATTTTGTTTTTTTATCAAATTGACGTGTAAATTGTACATTTATCAATAAAGAACTTTGACTTTAGTTAGTCGGTAGAGGGGCAGTTCATAACATCACAGTGCCACGAAGCTCTTTGAACGTGAAGAAACTAAATGACTGCCTAGCACTGCGCAGCGGTCATCACTCGGAGGTATAAGATTATTCATTTACAATTTCTTTGTAATAAATATATCTGGAAACCCTTCGAATTGTTTCAGAATGGGGTCTAGTTTTAATACTAGACTAAGTTTGTGCCTCAATAAATATTTTGACATTTGTCAATTCAAATACATACAGTAATTGTAAAAGTA